>OW204028.1:19227500-19676226 GCA_934048045.1 Polygonum aviculare
CTTCATAGAAGACTCCATTCGGCCGGGTTGTAATGGGGCTTGGTAATAACATAGGGTAGGGAGTTATTTGGCCATGTGGTGCTAAATCCGGGAATCAAACTCCTAAATACAACACTACAAACCAAAACAACTCACTTTTTCTCTTTTCAGCTCATAACCAAACACTTCAATGAAACTCACACCTTTCAATTTCTAACCCAAACTCCCATAATACAACTTAAAAATACTAGGAACTCTTGGCTTTGCACTTATATTTTTATTTTTTTTTTCTTTCTTTTCTTTTCTCTTTTTTTTTCTTTCTAGCTCGAGCCTACTGAGGGTCGAGGTCGACCCCTGGGGGGGTCGAACCTGAGAGCATTTTTCTTCACGATGAGGTCGAGATCGACCCATTAGGGGGTCGATCCTGAGAGCTTTTGCTCGAGCTTCTTTACTTCTTTTCTTCAAATTTTCAACAATGTGCAATCTAAGCCAAGAATCCTATTACACTACACTTCAACTAGTTGTTTTCTATCCTTTAACAATGTCACCTCTTTCAAACCCAACCACAATGCCACTCAACAAAACTTATTCCCAACACAATCTAAGTCCAATTCCCGGAAGAGGGTCAAGCTAATATAGGCTAGGGATAATTTTTGTGGAGCTTCAAACAAAAGGCCAAGGCTAGAACAGGGTTTCAATCAAGGATAATTCAAGGTAGACATGGGATAATATGGGCTAAAAATATAAGTTCTTAATCACAATCAACATGCATGAACAATCTCATAACGGTTTCAAGAAATAGATAACCATAGCAATGACAAGAAACATATGCATAAAGAGAGCAAAATCACATAAATAAAGAGGAAGGAATTAATGATGTTCTCCCTATAAGGCCAAAATTCTTACTAGGTAAAAATTGTTGGATTGCAACTACTTTCACTCAAGACACATATGCTCAATTTCATCACAAGTCAATTTTCACAATCAAGAGAAATTTCTCAAAAATATGGGCTACACTATCCAATTATGCCAAAGGAATTACATGACAAGCATGAAAATTAGTTTTCATCATAGGACATCTAAGATGGAATGTTCTTCTATCCTAAAACAAAACACACAAATATTTATTAGTTTTTTTCGACATTTTTCAATTTTTTTGGATTTTTCAAGATTTTTTTCATTTTTTTTGGATTTTTCAAGATTTTTCTTAACTTTTTTTGGATTTTTTAAGATTTTTCTTAACTAACAAACTACCAAACAAACAAAGCAAGCAAAGACTCAATTATATACAATATGTGAGATTTCTTCTTCCCCACCCCATACTTAAATCATGCAATGTCCCCATGCATGAAAACATATGAAAAAGTAAAGAGAAAAGAAGAAGAAAACTCACAAGGAACTTCTTGAAGCTTGAAAAGGAGGGGGAGCATAGAAGGCATAGTGTGCTGGCACGACCCCCTTAGGGTCGATCCTGAGAGGTGAGTGAGGGGGAAGGCAGAGCAAGGGGGGTCGTGATCGACCCTCATAGAGTCGGTCCTGAGGGTTCATGTACCTCGTGTGAAGTCATCTTTTCTCGTCCTTTTTGAGCCCACATTTGAAGCTTAGCACCCTGCAAAAATCCCACAAAGATCCTATCCAAACAAATGTATATCCTATTCTAATCTAAGGAAGGTTAGAAAAATCAAATCTTAAAATCAAAAACAAAATAAAAACAAAGAATCTAATCTAAAGACCGGGTTGCCTCCCGTAAGCGCTTGTTTAACGTCATTAGCTAGACGAGAAGTTCCTTAGCTCAATCCCTATGATCGGACATCGTCAAGGCTCTAAGTAACCTGTCAAAGTCTTGTGAAGACAGCTCATGAAAGCATATGTAGCATATTGATAAATTGAAAACAAATAATATAGCACTCAAAGATCGTTTCAACTTATCAAAAGCGCAAGAATAACTTTCGTGAGAAGGGTTAGGATAAAACCAACTTGGTGGGTGCGGTGGTGCCTCACAATACTCAACAAAGGGGTCCTTGTAGGTCCATAGCTCCTTGCGTCCTAGCTTGAAGGGAAAATGATAGAATTTGTAGGCACCTTCAAGCCTAGGGACCATGATTGACGTAGGAAAGTCGAAAGGACCCACGGTGACGATCTTCATCTCTTCATGCTTGCCCTGCTCTTTGCTAGCATCCGGGGTCAATGAAGGTCCAAACCCGATCACATTTTCTTCGCATTCCTCCACGAGTGGGTTTGGTTTCAACATAGGTAGCAAAGACCCCGTCCATACTTCCTCCTCTTGGGCACTATCCTCCTCAATTTCGCTTTCTCCTAGCAAGAGACTCTCATCCTCAACTTGGGTCTTGACTTTGTTTTTCTCGGCCTCATCTAGTAAAAAACTCTCTTCCGGATCATCCTCCAAATTCTTCATTTCCTCTTCACGATTCTCCGTCAAAGTATTGTCGAAGCGGACCTCTACTTTCTCTTCACCAATAGAATATGATACGAGTCCCTTCTTAACATCTATGATAACTCCGGTCGTGATAAGGAATGATTGGATTAGAATGAGTGGAGGACTTGACTCGGATAAAGGCTCAATATGCTCAACAGAAGGTTCTTTAGCCGTCTTGGATGGGAAAGGAAGCGCCTTTGTTGTCAAAGAAGAAGGAACGGACGTAGGAATACCGGGAAGAGGGTCGGTCACGACCTGAGGATGGTTGGTGACGACCTCTTCTGTAGTGGGGAGGGGGTCGGTGTCGACCATGTGGGGGTCGGACACGACCTCCCCTGGGCTGGGTCGGTCTTCTTCATCCGCCGTCTTCTTGCTCGTATCTTGCTCCGACAACTTCTTTCCGCTCCTTAGGTGAACTGCGGCAATCTGGCCCCTTGGGTTCTCATCGAGGTGGCCCGGTAATCGCCCTTGAGGTTGTGGAATTTTAGCCACTAGATCACCAAGTTCGGAATTGTCATTCCATGATTCGAAGTCTCCCAATTTGTTTTGAACTTCATCAAGCTTATCGATGAGTCCACCAAAGAGACGTTGTGCCCAAGCCGGTGGTTGCTCTTCATAGCTAGGAGGTTCATAATAACCCCAGTTGGGATAATCATCACTCCTCCAATAGGGATCCCAAGCGTAAAGTGCGGCCAACGGCTCTTGAAATTGATGTTGAGGTGGAGCGTCCTCTTGGAAGCCGTAAGGTTGTGCGTGGAGGTAGGTTCGGGCTTCCCATTCTCTTTGACTTGCATAAGCCTCGGCTTCTCTTTTTCTTTGGAGGTTTAGCACTTGAAGTTCAAGATCGGCCAACTTTCTTTCAAGGTCCTCAAAGGTCTCCATGGCCACATTAACCTAAGAACAAAAACAAAAACAAAACAAATCAAAAACACACAAAGGGTTTGGGCTAGTCCCTCACCCAAATATCAACTAAACTAGGCACTATTGCACACTCCCCGGCAACGGCGCCAATTTGTTGAAGGGTTTCTTGAACAAATAAATTTGTATTCAAGACCCCGCTGCGTATAGCGAAGTCAGGATCGTCCACGGGAGCGAGAGTAGTGCTAAGTTTAATTGATAAACTACGAAAAGCAAAGAAAACAAGGGCAGAACAACTCAGGCTCGACCCAAAGAGGGTCAATCTCGACCCTAGGGGGGTCGATCCTGAGAGTAAAAGAGGCACAAACACACAAAATCACAAACAACTAACTCGAACACGACGGAGGGAGTCGGGATCAAGGCAAAAGATACGAATTTCAATCAATAAAAAGGGAAAATCCTAGGGTTAGGGCTACCACAACAACAACCATACATGCTTTTAACAAGAATTCACAACTATCATGCCATCTAGATCATAGAAAAGTTAACTTTCGCAAACAATTCAAGTCATTCAATCAACTTTCGCAAATCAAACAACCTTCTACCTATCCTTCAACCTAGGAATATCAACTTTCGCAAATAATCCTATTAGATCTAATCAAGCAATTAACTTTTCACTTTCGCTATGGTCAATTACAATCTATGCCTCAATTTTCACCAAGGATTTAGCACAAGATAGATTAGATATGATCATCAAACACTCAAGTCATGAATTCAAGTTTTAAACATGCATGATTGTGTTGGGTTTTTGCCCAACCCTAGAACTTAAGAGGACTACTCACACATATCAAAGATGAAATACGAAAACTTATGCAAAAGGCTCAAAAACACAAGACTCAACTACGAAAAACAACTTAAACTAACCTATCTAGACCCTAAAAATCTACCTAAAATGCGGACATCATTGAGTGCATTGTCCGATTATAAGCAAACTCCACATGAGGTAAAGCTTCTTCCCACAATTTCAAATTCTTCCTAATGACAGCCCTAAGGATAGTGGCTAAAGTCCTATTAGTCACCTCAGTTTGGCCATCGGATTGGGGGTGGCTAGAAGTAGAGAACAACAGTTTGGTTCCTAACTTAGTCCATAAAGTCTTCCAAAAATGACTAAGAAACTTTGTATCTCTATCACTCACAATGGTTTTCGGCAGGCCATGTAACCTAACAACTTCTCTAAGGAATAGTCTAGCAACATTAGAAGCATCATCAGTTTTATGGCAAGCTATAAAATGAGCCATCTTTGAGAAACGATCAACAACAACAAAAATCGAATCTCTCCCCTTCTTAGTTCTAGGTAATCCAACTATGAAATCCATGCTAATGTCCTCCCAAGGGGTTGAGGGTACAGGTAAGGGACTGTATAAACCATGGGGCATTAACCTAGATTTAGCCTTTAAACATTCAATGCATCTCTTAACCATGTTTTCTACATCTCTAAGCATGTGAGACCAATAAAAATGAGCATGTAGCATGTGATACGTTTTATCTCTACCAAAATTTCCCATTAATCCACCCTTATGGGCTTCTTCAGTCAAAAGAAATCTCAAGGAACATCTTGGTATGCAAACCTTATCAATATGAAAGAGAAAACCATCAAACAAGTAGAACTTATCTAATGCTCCCTTATCTACACAAGTCTTATATATGGCACCAAAATCAGGATCATCTACATATAACTCCTTAATGTATGCAAATCCAAAAACACGAGAGTCTAATGTAGTTAACAAGGAATGACGCCTAGAAAGTGCGTCGGCCACAACATTATCTTTTCCCTTCTTGTATTTGATAACATAAGGAAATGTTTCTATGAATTTCATCCATCTACATAGTGTGACCAAGTCTTAAGAACTCTAAACAAGGCATATAGCTCTTTATCATAAGTAGAGTAATTGAGACATGCACCTTTCAAATTTTCAAAAAAGAAGGCAATGGGTTGACCTTCTTGCATGAGGACGCCACCAATACCAATTCCACTTGCATCACATTCGACCTCAAATGGCCTGGTGAAATCCGGCAAGGATAGCAATGGGGCTTGGGTCAATTTCAGCTTCAAGGTGTTGAAGGCATTCTTTTGAGCTTGTTTCCATGTGAACTCACTTCTCTTCTTGGTGATTTCCGTCAAGGGGGTAGCAATGGTGCTAAAATCTTTGACAAAGCGCCTATAGAAGCTCGCCAATCCGTGGAAGCTGCGCACTTGCCCAACGGTGGTGGGTGTAGGCCAATCTTGAATTGCCTTGATCTTTGCCTCGTCCACTTGTAATCCTTGTGAGCTCACTACAAAACCAAGAAAGGTGACAGAAGTAGTGCACAACTCACACTTTTTCAAGTTAGCAAACAAGTGTTCAAGACGCAAAGTAGTAAGTGATGTCTCTCATTTTGGAGGTGTTTTAGTGATTAATTTCCCTTGTAAATATGTGTTTTTCATTCTCTTCTTTGTTAGTTTTGTTTCCTTTCTAGCGTAGTTCCCGGTTTTCTTCAAGAGTCGGAAACTATGCGAGTTTGTTTATTTTTGTAGGTAAAATGGCAAGAATGAGGACCATTTCGAGGAGCTAATGAAGGAGCAAAGTCAAGGAGTACAAGAGCCAAGCTAAGAATGAAGTGGAACCAAAGGAAACCAAGGAAGAAGACAAGGATCGAGGCCCTAGATCGAAGTACACCACATCGGGCCCGAGATCGAGCAACCAGAGCCAGGACCGACGTTCCCAACGTCGGGCCTGACGTCAACCCGTGTCGGTCCAAGTCGGCGATTGTGAGAATTGTTCCCCAAGGCATATTTTTAGCAACTTTCCACATTTGCCCCTTTCTAAATTGGGATTCCTTGGTCCCCAATCCATGAAGACGGTTAAGAGAGGTGATTAGTGATCAAATCAAGTGTGGAGTGTGAGGGAGACGAGGGGGACACACACACCAAACCCAATTTCATTCTCAAAGGCTCAAGGAAGACTTGGAGAGCAAGGAGAAGAAGGAAGAAGGAAGAGAAGGGGAGATCGTTGGCCTAGAGAGGGAGATTTGTGAGTTTTGTACTTTGTTTTGCTTAGATCAAGTAGATTTGAACTTGGATTTTGTAGACATCTTTGAATTTGAATGCAATTGGAGTTTGATTGGATGATGTTGATTGAGATTTGCTTGATTTCCATTTTGTTTATGCTTTTCTCTTACCACATGGAGTAGATTCCATAGTCTTGGGCTATGGGGGAATCCCCCTAGCTAGATTTGGGTAGAAAACCCCAATTCCATAGCCTTTGAGTGCTTGATCTAGGAATCCTCTCTACACTAAGCTTCAATTCTCTTGTGGGAACAAGGGACATATGGCTTGTGGTTGGTAAGAGTAAGCGGGAGCATCTCTCACCAATTACTAGACCTAACATCGAAGGAGAGTGGAAACTCCCTTAGGTCGAAGTGTAGAGTGGAGAGATCGAAGGTGGGTAACCTCGATCTCACAAGGATCAACACTTATTGGTTGAATTGGGGTGGAATTACTCAAGTCTAGTTGGGGGAGGAACCCAAAAACCCAAGACCGATCTACTAATTGTTCAAGACCGAGATCCCCAGTACATCGGGCCCGACTTGCTCTACGTCGGTCCCGTGCAAATTGACCTCGATCCTACCTCGGACCGAAGTGACCCTCTGTCGTTCCGAGGAGATCTTGCTTGTTTTCCTTCGTTTGTCTTTATTTTTCTCCTCTTTTTAGTCTTTTCGGGTATTCTCGACGCACGAACTCCCGTGTGTTCGACACCCTACCTCTTTACTACAAGTGAGGTTCGGTTTTATAAATTTAAAATTGTGAGACCCTCCGATCCCGGACCGATCAGAATTTTTGGCGCCGTTGCCGGGGAGTTCTACTTGTTCGAGGTACCCATATTTTGTTGAGTCTTTGATTTTGGTAGTGATTTGGGTGAGGGACTAGCCCAAACCCCTCGTTTGTTTTGATTTGGTTTTTGTTTGTGTCTTTGGTTGTAGGTGCATGCGAGCTAGTTCCGTCCGAGGAACCTTTGAGCTCGACTTTGTGTGTGACCCGGAGAGTATTCTAAGGCAAGCCCGTAAGAAGAAGAGGATGGCGGACCAAGCCCGAGATGAGGAGTTCGAGAGGATTAGAGCCGACATGGCTCGAATGCAAATTGAGATGGCAAACCGAGATGCCGAGGCCCGTAGAGAGAGGGAGCAAAGGATAAGGTTGGAGGCCCAAATCAACACCCAACCCCGGAATGCTAGACAATACATGCATCCGGAGTTGAAGGTCCCGGAGCCGGCCATCGTCTTTCCGGAGGTGTCCAGGAATTTTGAGATAAAAACTCAATTTATCTCACTCATCAAGAGAGAGCAATTCCAAGGGAGGCCGAATGAGTGTCCGATCGAGCATGTGAAGCAATTCAAGGACCTTTGTGAGACCATTTCCATGAACGATGAGACGCTTGAGTATGTGCTACTCAAAGCCTTCAAGTGGTCTTTGGGAGGCAAGGCTTTGCATTGGTTGGAGAGTCAAGCACCTAGATCCATCACATCATGGAGGGCCTTAAATGAAGCGTTTTTGATGAAGTTCTTCCCGCCCACCAAGACGACGGAGCTTAGACGGAAGATTGCTAGTTTCCAACAAGGAGCTCATGAGCCACTTTTCGAGGCGTGGGATAGATTCAAAGAGATGTTAAGGGCGTGTCCGACACATGGACAACAACCTTATGTCCTTCAAGACATCCTCTTCCAAGGGATCAACACCGCCACGAAGGATAAATTGAACCTCCATACCGATTGTGGGTTCATTGACTTGCCGCCGGAACAAGCGTGGGAGTTGTTGGACAAACTCTCGGATTATGAGGCGATGTATGGGGCGAGCAATGTGAGCAAGGAAGCTAGAGTCCATGGAGAAGGTCCGAAGAAGCTCTACGATCCCAAAAGTGAAGAGGTGGACAAAGATGTGAAGATCCAATTCTTGGAGGATGAATTGAACAAAATGAGGAGGAAGATGAGTTATGCCCAACAAACCACAAGAGCATGTGAAGAGTGTGGTTCCTTGAAGCATGGAGCACAAGAGTGCCCAAATGAGCGCCAAGTTCGGTTGGCGGAACAAATTGAGGAGGCTCATTATGTCCAAAGAAATTTTGGAGGAAGATCCAATTTCAACAATGGAGGAAGGTGGAATCAAGGGCAAGCTAGTGGCTACAACAACAACTTCAACAACAACGAGCCAAGAGCCCAACAACCACCATACCGACCTCCGGGGTTCTATGAGCAAACTCCACAATGGGCACAAGAGATGAGAGGCGAGTTCAAGGATTTGGCTTCCCAATTCAAGGAGTTTGATGTGTGGAGAAGGCAAGTGGACAACCAAATTGTTCACATGGCGAATCAACTTCCAAGAGAGGAAGGGAGACTCCCGGGCCGACCCGAGGAGAATCCCCGTGCCCCACAACAACAAAACGAAGTTCGAGCCATAGGATTAAGGAGTGGGCGGAGTTTGCCCGAGCCACAAGTCCCAAGATCAAGAGAAGAGAGTCGGACCGAGGTTCTCAGCAACTCGGGCCCGACGTTGCCAGAAGTCGATCCTGTAGACGGAGGAAGTCCCCTGGAGTGGACCGAGGTTGAACCCAACTCGGGCCCGACCTGCCCTGAAGTCGGCCCGACGTGCCCAGAAGCTCTTTGCCCTGGGACCGATGTCCCTGAAGTCGGTCCCGAGGTACTTCCAACGTCGATCCAAGGTGGAAATGTGGAGAAAGATCGATCCAAGGAGGTTGATCCAAGCAAGAAGCAAAGTGGCACTACTCTTCGATATCCTATGAAGAAGCCCAAGGAGATTGTTGAGGGCAAGTTCAAGCGGTTCTTGAAGCTTTTGCAAGGCTTGAACATTACCATTCCTTTCACCGATGCTCTAAGTGAGATGCCATCTTATGCCAAGTTCTTGAAGGAAATCTTGAGTAAGAAGAGATCAATTGTTGAGATGCAAGATGAGGTGAAGATATTGGAGCTACCTCAAAAGCTTGGTGATCCCGGAAGATTTGCTATCACCGTAGGGATTGGATCTCAAAACTTCAAAGCTCTTTGTGATCTAGGAGCAAGTATTTCGGTTATGCCCATGAGCATATGGAGAAGGGCTAACCTTGGAGATATGGAGCCGGTTGATATGAGTCTTACCATGGCCGATGGTTCTTCAACAAAGGCCACCGGAATTCTTGATGACGTCCCGGTTCGAGTGGGAAGATATTTTGTACCCGACGACTTTGTGATTCTAGACATGAAAGAGGATCCAATGGTGCCCATTATTCTCGGAAGGCCGTTTCTAGCTACGGCGGGTGCCAAGTTTGACGTGAGGAATGGGAAGGTCACATTTGAGATTGGCGAGGAGAAAGTGGAGTTCCATTTCAACAAGGCCCTTAATGAACCGGACGCATTGGCAATCTTGAAGCTAGAGGAAAATGCCAAATGCAAGAGGGAGAAGTTGGAGTCCACAAGAGAGGAAGCGCCATTGAGAGACCATGATATGGTCGATTTTCACATCCATGATGAGACAAGAGATGGAGCTAACCCACCAAATCATGAAGAGTATCCTAATCTATATCCTTTTGATGTGGGAGATTCTTTCATTTGTTTAGATGATTTGAAAGAGGATTTAGGAGATGATTATCTTTGCTTAGATGATTTGCAAGATGAGTTGAGTTATGATGTCATAGAGTCTCCTAGAAATTCTGTAGACTTTTGTGATGTAGGTGATAAGATGCAAGATGAGTTGATGCAAGTGACGCCAAGCTACACTTTGGAGGAGAAGGATGATGGAGGTTTTGGATGCCACACTTTCATCAAACACAAATGGTGGCACTTTGGCTATGAGGATTGTGGAGATGTGCATGGCAAGGAGGACCAATTCACCGTCTTTCACCCTCCTTGAAGGGTAGAGGTTAGACGTCAAGCTAATGACGTTAAAGAAGCGCTCCTCGGGAGGCAACCCGAGTTTGGTAGATTTCTTTTCGTAGTTTCTAGCTTGTTTCTTTTTGCCTTAGCTTAGATTAGTCCTAATCTCTTCTCTAGCTTGTATTTTGTGGAAATGCGTGTTGTGTGAGCTTCATTAGCATGTGTGGTATTTGTGGAAATGATGCAAACACTTGTGGATAGAAGTAACCAAGGTGTGGAATTTTTAGGAACCAAAATCGGGTGGGACCGAGGTACCCAGTACCTCGGGCCCGAGGTGCCCGACGTCGGTCCAGTTTAGCCGACCCATGTTGGACCTTGACTTTGTGGAAATTCCTACTATACCCTCTTGACCCACCTTTGTCTTCTTCCCCATTTAAGAGCCTTTTCCCTTACCTAACATCACCATCCCCATAACTACTTTCCCAAAATACCCAATTCTCTCTCAAACCCAAAATCGATCCCATCTCTCCCCCATAGTCGATCCTCAAGCAACCTCACCAAAAGATCTCGATCCATACCCTAGCATACCCAAACATTGAACCAAAAGCCAAAAATCCCACCCAAAACCCATAGATCTACATTCTTCTTCTAGATCTAGAAGAGGAAAATTTGAGTTCTAAGAGTTGCTTGCTAGAAGTTCTTGTTTTCTTCATATTTGGTATGTAAATCTCAATCTCTACTTGATTCTCTATGGAATTCGTGCTTTCATTGCTAGATTTGAGATATGCCATGATTGAGTGAGCTTGAACTTTGAGCATCCATGGTGATTTGCATGCATTGTGAAATTTGTGCTTAATTGTTGCTCAATCCCACTTAGAACTTCGATTGATGTTGATTGATGGTAGAATTTGGATTTTAGGGGAATGATTATGTGATTTGTGGATAGATATAGGGAGAAAAGTCGGAAAGGACTCGGTCCGAGGTACCCAGTACCTCGGGACCGATGTTCGAAGTCGGTCCAGCAACTCGGACCGAGGTCCCCAACCTCGGGCCCGTTGTCTTTCGCATATCGGTCCGACGTTTTTCGAGCTTCTCTTGTGTGGATTTAAGATTTCTTGCTCTTGAATGTTGGTTATAGCATGTTATTCATGATATGATTTAAGGCTTAACCATTGATATGAGAATCTTAGTTCATACATGATTGAATTTTGTGGATTGAGTGTGTTAATTTCAAGTATGGGGTTATCTCTTTGCATGTTGAGTTGGAATTCATGTGTATACTCTCAGGATCGACCCCCCCAGGGTCGAGATCGACCACCCCGTGGTTATAATTTTGCATGATGAGTTGTTTGTGATGGAAGCTTGTGTTTTTATTGGATTGTATAGATTTTACCTTGTAGTTTCTTGGTTTTGATTGTGTGTAGGTATCATGTCTACCCGAGCATCTTCTTCAAGGATGGAGAAAGCCACCAAGAAATCCAAGAAGTCGTCCAAGAGAGTCCAAAGGATGGATGATGTGCGTATTGAGGATGAGGATGATGCTAGAGAGTATGAGCGTCTTATGGGACTATCTCACCACACCCGGTGGTTAGATTGGGAGTCCATTCAAAAGATGAACATGGATGAAGCTCTTACTCGGTGCTATGCCAACATTGGACTCAATGTGTTGCTAAGGTGGAACAACAATCACTATCCCGCCTTGACGTCCGAGTTCATGGCGACGTTCAAATGCACATATGAGGGACCCGAGAGTGAAGGCATGATCTCCTTCCAAATGGGCAACGAGTTGCAAGAGCTCTCTCTCCGGAACATAGCGCATTACTTTGGGTTCCCATTTCCGAGAGATGAGGCCTATGTTGACAATGAGAAGGTGGACTACCTTTGGAAGTTTGTAGCAGGAAGAAGTGAGATGAGGAAGGGCGCAACAACAAATGAGATAGCCAACCCACTCTTCCGATTCATGATCCGAGCCTTGGGTTGTTCTATCTTTGCAAGGCACGAATTGAGCAAGCCTATGAAGGAGGAAGCCATGATTCTCTACGAGATGTTGTTTGAGCATGAGAAGCCAATGAACCTCACTTGGGAATGGGTGAAGATGGTGAGGGACTTCCAAAATTCCTCTTGGATTTACTTTGGAGGTATGATTGCCCGGCTAGCTCACCGTATTGAGGTGGACTTATCTACCTACACACCGGACCCTAATGGCGTGGAGTTCATGGACTTGAAATATTTCAAGAAGGCTAATATCATCAAGGAGAAAGTTGTTCCCGGCTTCATCGACCGTCTTATGCCTCATTCCAACTTTGGCCAAGTACAAGTTCCTTTGGGACCTCGACTCTTCGACCTCACTTCTTACTACAATTGGTATGAAGTGTGGGCGGGGAATGTCAATCCTTATGGAGAGCCGGAGGGGACACTCGAGGTAAGGAGACGAGCACAACACATCCGTTTCACTACACCTCAAGCTTCCCCGGACACCGAAGAGGAAGAGCCCAACCGTTATGAGTTCGTGAGGAGAGACGACATGGATGTGGACGCGCCAAGAGGTGAAGAAGAAGAAGAAGAAGGTGGTTACCAACATTTGCTCAACGACCACGCCCCAACTCTCTTAGACCGAGGTACTTCACAAGTCGGGCCCGATATACATCAACGTCGGTCCGACATGTTCTTGCCCGATCCGGTCCCTAGCCACTTCGAGCGGGGTGAGGGAAGTGGAGCACATCAAGCACCACCTAGCTACGGAGGATATGAGGGGTATGCCCAATGGTTTGGGCCCGGAATGGTGTTCCCCGAGCCTAACCAATCGGTGGACATGAATTTCTTGGCGAACCAATTGTCGCATCTCCAACTTCAACAACAATCAATGCTCCAAGAAGCGCACCAACTCAACTTCCAACAACAACAACTTTCCCAACACCAAGAGAACATCCAAGTGCGATTTGATGAGGTGAACCGCAACCTCGCCTACACGAGACATGAAGTGGAGGACTTGAGGGCGGCCGAGGATCAAAGGTGGTCCATGCAAGCTAGTTTCAACGAGTGGATGTCCGGGAATTTCTCATCCCGTGAAGACCAATGGACACCTCCCGCGCCACCACTACAACCGCCAAGCCAAGATCCCTTCAATGACCAAGTGTACGAGCGAGAGCGACACGCCCGGCTTCAAAGGAGACAACGCCGTGGCTACCCTCCGAACTAAGCCTCATCGAGCCATCCAAGAATAAAGAATTGTGAGTTTTCTCTACTCTTCTCTTTACTTTCGAGTTTTGATTTCTTTTGATGAGGACATCAAAATTTTAAGTATGGGGTGGGTTAGTTGATCATTAGTTCCATGTGTAGGTTGTTTGTGTTTTTTCTTGTTTAAGGGATGTTTCATTTTGGATTGTGGCATGAGATGTATGAGAATGATGATTGATTTTATGGCATGAATGGATGAGTTTGTTTGAAGTTTGTTTTTTGAGAAAATTTTTGCAAAAATTCCTAAAAATTCGAAAATTGTGTGAAAAAGAACAAAAAGATTTTGTTTTTGGACTAGGAATTCCCATCTTAGAAGTCCATATGAAGGCTAATGATGATGTGAGCATGTAAAGTCCTTTGCATATTTTTGGATAGTTTAGCCTCTAAATGGATGTTGTTTTTGATGTGATGTGATATCTTGCATGTTTTTATTGAGCACATGAGTTCTAGGATAAGTTTTGATGCAACTAAGCTAGAGTGAACCTTGTGAGATGATTTTTGGCCATTTTAGGGATGTTTGTTCATATTGCATATCCCTCATTTTCTTGTGTGATTAGCTCAAGCATGCTTAGTAAAACTTGCTATTGAGGTGTTTATCTATTTTCCAAGACCAATATGAGATTTGTTCTATGCATTGTCACATTGATTTGAACTTTATTTTATTTAGTCAAAAAATCTTCCATATCCTACCTTGAAGATAAACCGTTGTTTGTAGCCCCGTTTTAGCCTTAGACCTTTGTTTGAAACTCCTCAAAAATATGATTCCTAGCCTATATGACTTGACCCTTATGGGATTGGACTTTAGTGAGAAGTTTTGGAATGTTTTTGGAGAGTTGAGATTCTCTTTGGTGAAGGGCGAAAAATGGAGTTAAAAATCAAGTGGGTAGTGCATCTTTGTTGAGAAGAAAGAAAGAAAAGTTGGAAAAAGTAGTGGATTGAAAGCAAAGTGCTTAAGTGTAAGAAAAAGGGCACCAACCGAGTTAAAGTGCACATCGGGCCCGAGTTAGTGTGCAAGTCGATCCTAGTGGAAAAAGTGTGAAAAATCCAACGAAAAGTGTAGTGCAAAGATGAAGTGGAATGTTAAGTGAAAGTATGGGTTGAAAGTTGAAAAAAGAGAGAAAATTCAAAGTCTTTTGGAAGAGTGAAGTTGAAAGTGGAATAATTTGGTGAAGTTGGTGAGAGACTAGAAAGTTCAATCCCCATTGTAAGCACCACAAGACCAAAGTGATTCCCACCTTGAGAAATACCAAAAGCCCCATTACAACCCGGCCGAATGGAACCTCTTTGAGGACCTCCATTGATCCAAGTTCATATTCTTTGTGTACATTGTAATAGGCATCTCTAGGTGGAGGAATTGGTGATATTAGCTTCAATGGTAAAGTCTTTACCTGCATGATTTTTGAGTTTGAGTGTTCATTGCTATAGCCTAAACACATGATGAGTGATACACATTTCTATATCCCTAAAGTGAGGCTTTGTTGCATTAGACTTTATTCCTTGAACACTTGATCATGTGTGATGATGTAATCTTGCTAGCATGTCTATCACTTGTGCTTACTTGAGTTTTTCATATGAGGCTTTACTTTAAGATTGTGCTTCGGTCTTGCTTACATTGTTATTGCTTGAGGACAAGCAAGTTTAAGTATGGGGTATTCTGATGTCTCTCATTTTGGAGGTGTTTTAGTGATTAATTTCCCTTGTAAATATGTGTTTTTCATTCTCTTCTTTGTTAGTTTTGTTTCCTTTCTAGCTTAGTTCCCGGTTTTCTTCAAGAGTCGGAAACTATGCGAGTTTGTTTATTTTTGTAGGTAAAATGGCAAGAATGAGGACCATTTCGAGGAGCTAATGAAGGAGCAAAGTCAAGGAGTACAAGAGCCAAGCTAAGAATGAAGTGGAACCAAAGGAAACCAAGGAAGAAGACAAGGATCGAGGCCCTAGATCGAAGTACATCACATCGGGCCCGAGATCGAGCAACCAGAGCCAGGACCGATGTTCCCACAGTCGGGCCCGACGTCAACCCGTGTCGGTCCAAGTCGGTGATTGTGAGAATTGTTCCCCAAGGCATATTTTTAGCAACTTTCCACATTTGCCCCTTTCTAAATTGGGATTCCTTGGTCCCCAATCCATGAAGAAGGTTAAGAGAGGTGATTAGTGATCAAATCAAGTGTGGAGTGTGAGGGAGACGAGGGGGACACACACACCAAACCCAATTTCATTCTCAAAGGCTCAAGGAAGACTTGGAGAGCAAGGAGAAGAAGGAAGAAGGAAGAGAAGGGAGATCGGTCTTGGGTTTTTGGGTTCCTCCCCCAACTAGACTTGGATATTCTTCCCCAATTCAACCAATAAGTGTTTGATTCTAGTGAGATCGAGGTTGTTCGCCTCAAATCCCTCCAATCTACACCTCGACCCAAGGGAGCTTTCGCTTCACCTTCGATGCTAGAGACTTGTTATGGGATCGAGACCACTTTCGCTTACTCTTACCAAACACAAGCTCTAGATCCCTTGCTTTCACAAGAGAATTGAAGCTCAATGTAGAGAGGATTCACAAATCAAGCACTCAAGGCTATGGAATTGGGGTTTTCTACCCAAATCTAGCTAGGGGATTCCCCCATAGCCCAAGACTATGGAATCTACTCCATATGGTAAGAGAAAAGCATAATCAAAAGGGAAATCAAGCAAAACTCAATCATCAACATCAAATCAAACTCCAATTGCATTCAAATTCAAAGTGTCTACAAAATCCAAGTCTCAATTCTACTAGATCAAAGCAAAACAAAGTTCAAAACTCACAATTCCTCCTCTCTTCTCCACCGATCTCTCCTTCTCTTCCTTCTCCTCTCTTCTCCTTGCTCTCCAAGTCTTCCTTGAGCCTTTGAGAGTGAATTTGGGTTGGTGTTGTGTGTGCCACTCGTCCCCCTCACACTTCACACCTTGATTTGATCACTAATCACCTCTCTTAACCTTCTCCTTGGATTGGGGACCAAGGAATCCCAATTTAGAAAGGGGCAAATATGGAAAGTTGCTAAAAATATGCCTTGGGGAACAATCCAATCCTATGCCGACTTGGACCGACACGGAACGACCTCGGGCCCGACGTTGGGAACGTCGGTCCGGTTCACTGGGTGCTCGATCTCGGGCCCGACTTGATGTATCTCGGTCCGCATTTTAGGTAGATTTTTAGGGTCTATATAGGTTAGATTAGTGGTGTTTCGTGGTTGAGTCTTGTGTTTTTGAGTCTTTTTGCATGAGTTTTCGTATTTCCTTGAGATTCGGAAACTACGCGCTTTTGTGTAGTTTTGTAGGTGTTTCTGGAGCTTGAAGACGAGTTTGGAGCGAGGCTAGGAGAGGATGGATGAGCTAGGAGGAAGATTTCAAATGGAAGAGCCAAGGAGAAGAGATAAAAGGAGCAAAATCAAGAAGAGAAGTGAAGAAATCGGCCCCGGGATCGAGCCAAGAAGGGTCGAACTCGAGCCACTTGACCAAACTTGGAGCGCAAGGAAAACGATGCTCAGGATCGACCCTGAGGGGGTCGATATCGACCCTAAGAGGGTCAAACCTCGTGGCCGACCTTCACCTATCCGGATTTACATGTTGAAGTTTCCAAATCTGTATTTTAGGAAGGTATTTTGTTTGTGTTTCCTAGCTAGATTAGGACTCCTTTTTGTCTATAAAAGGAGGTTGAACCTATAGTTTTGGGGGATTCAATAATTCAATCAATTGATAATCAAGACTTGGAGAGTTAGGGAGAAGACTTGGAGAACAAGTTTGAGGTTTGTAAGATTGCCCTTTAGTTTTTAGTTGAATTTTAGTTTTGTTTGATCATGTCTTCCTCTTCTTCTTCCTCTTCTCTCTTTGCTATTTGTGAGTAGTCCTCTTAAAATTCTAGGGTTGGGCAAAAACCCAACACAATCATGCATGTTTAAAACTTGAACTCATGACTTGAATGCTTGATGATCATATCTAACCTATCTTGTGCTTAATCCTTTGCGGAAGTTGAGGCATGTCTTGTGATTAACCATAGCGAAAGTGAAAAGTTGATTACTTGATTAGTTCTAATAGGATTATTTGCGAAAGTTAATATTCCTAGGTTGAAGGATATGTAGAAAGTTGTTTGATTTGCGAAAGTTGATTGGATAACTTGAATTGTTTGCAAAAGTTAACTTTTCTATGATCTAGATTGCATGATAGTTGTGAATTCTTGTTGAAAGCATGTATGGTTGTTGTTGTGGTAGCCCTAGCCCTAAGATTTGCCCTTTATATTGATTGGAACTCGTTATTTTGCCTTGATCTTGACCTCCCCTAAGTCGTGTTCGAGCCGTTCTTCGTGTTTCGTGTGTGTCTACGTGTGTTGTGTCTCAGGATCGACCCCCCTAGGGTCGAGATCGACCCTCTTTGGGTCGAGCCTGAGTTGTTCTGCCCTCGTTTTCTTTGCTTTTCGTAGTTTGTTCGACTAAACTTAGCACTACTCTCACTCCCGTGGACGATCCTGACTTCTCTATACTCAGCGGGGTCTTGACTACAAATTTATTTGTTCAAGAAACCCTTCAACAAATTGGCGCCGTTGTCGGGGAGTGTGCAATAGTGCCGAGTTTAGTCGATATTTGGGTTTGGGAATAGCCCATACCCCTCTTGTGTTACTGATTCATTTTCTTGTGTTTGTGATTGCAGGTGTATGCCCTCTAGTTCACGAAGGAAAATCGACTATTTTCCCTTTGATCCTGAAATAGAGAGAACCCTTCATCGCAGGCTACGAGAACGACGAGCAATGGCCGACGCTGAGGCTCTTGCTCAACAGATGGAACAACTCCGCGCTCAGATGGAGTGCATGCAAATGGAGCGTGATGCTCAAGATGCTGCTTTGCATCGAGAGAGAGAGTCTGCTGCCCGTCTCCAACAACAACTTGATGCTATTCCGAGGAACGCTAAGCAATACATGCATCCGGAGCTTAGAGTTCCCGAGTCCGCTATTGTGCTCCCAGCAATTGAGCGTGCCTTTGAGATCAAGTCCCACTTCATCACTCTCATCAAGAGGTCTCAATTTGAAGGCAAGACATCCGAATGCCCTATGGAGCACATCAAAAATTTCACCGATCTTTGTGACACCATCGTCGCCGATGGCGTGTCACTTGAATATGTGCTCCTCAAGGCGTTCAAGTGGTCTCTAACCGGGAAGGCACTTCATTGGCTCGAAAGTTTACCCGCTATGTCCATCACTACATGGAAGGCTTTGCACGACTTGTTCATGACGAAGTTCTTCCCAACGGCCAAGACTACCGAGCTAAGGAAGCGCATCACTTCTTATCATCAACTTCCTAATGAGACTTTTGTTGAGACTTGGGAGAGATTCAAGGAGCTTCTTCGGCAATGTCCTACTCATGGACAACCTCCTTATGTTCTTCAAGAGATATTCTTCCAAGGGATCAATGCCGCCACCAAGGACCGCATCAATCTTCACACCGATTGCGGTTTCATTGAGATGGATCCCGATGAGGCATGGGCTCTATTGGACAAACTCACCAACTATGATGCCATGTATGGGACCCAACAACCCATCCGGATTCAATCAAAGAAGCTTTATGATCCGAATAGTGAGCCAATTGATCAAGATGTGAAGTTTCAATTCATGCAAGATAAGATCAACCGGCTCGAGAAGCAAGTGAGTTACTACAAGTCCGTTGCCCCCACTTGTCAAGAATGTGGCTCTCAATCTCATACCACCGCTTCTTGTACAAATGTGGAGCAAGTTCGGACTGCCGAGGCGTATGCGGAGGCCAACTATATGCGAGGACCCTACCGAGGCCAAAACAATGCTTATGCGGGGAGGAACAACAACAACTACTCTCAATGGAATAACAATGGGCAAGGCCAAGGTTATCCCCCTCCTACACAAGAGCAAAGGGCCCCTCCTTATAGACCTCCCGGGTATCAAGCGGAGCCATCATGGATGCAAGAATTGCAAGAAGGACTCATGCGGGGGATGCGGACCAAGCTAGATACAAGATTGGGAGACCTCGACTCATGGAAAAAGAATATTGATTCCCAACATGGTCATCTAGAGGCTCAAATCCCACGACCTCAAGGACAACTTTCGGGCCGACCCGAGGAGAATCCGAGAGGCCGAGCAAGCAATGGTGAAATCCGAGCCATGAACCTCCGGAATGGCAAAGCATTACCCGATCCACCGAAGCAAACGGCGAAAGAGGCTGCCTCAGGATCGACCCCACCAGGGTCGAGATCGACCCCCTCCATGGTCGAGCCTGAGACTGCCAATGATAAGGATGAAGGGGCGATCGACCCCGATGAGGTCGAGCTCGACCACTCTACACCCGGAATGTCTTCTAACCCTTCTCCTCCACTCATTCCCGATCCCACTCCTTCCTCTTCCCATTCCAAGATACTTCCTTATCCTTCGAAGAAGCCCAAGGACGCGACGGAAGGAAAGTTTAAGCGCTTTGTTAAGTTGCTTCAAGGCTTGAATCTTTCTATTCCTTTCGCCGAGGCCTTGAATGAAATGCCCGCTTACACCAAGTTCTTGAAGGAGATTTTGTCTAGGAAGCGATCTATGTCGGAACTCACGGACGAGGTGAGGGCGTTGGACCTTCCCGAGAAGCTCGGTGATCCCGGGAAGTTTGCTATTTCTATCGGTATTGGAGCTTATCGTTTCAAGGCATTGTGTGATCTTGGTGCTAGTGCTAGCTTGCTTTCACTCTCAATTTGGTCCAAGACCAACATGGGGCCATTAGTACCGGTGAACATGAGGCTTTACATGGCGGATGGATCGTGTGTTCAGCCCACGGGTGTAGTTGATGATTTCCCCGTTCAAGTGGGGAAGTTCTTTGTGCCTAATGATTTCATAGTCATGGAGATGCCCGAGGATCCGGTTGTTCCCATCATACTCGGACTACCCTTCTTAGCCACCGCGGGCGCGGTCATTGATGTCAAGAGTGGACTTCTTACTTTCAAGATTGGTGAAGAAGTGGTCGAGTTCCGGTTCAATCCAACATTGAAGGAATTAAGTCATGAGGAGGTCAAGATGCTCTATACACACTCCGACTACATCGAGTGCAACAACCCGTCGGGACGATTTTTGACATGGGAACCTCTACCACCAAGTTCGAGGGTCTCAGGATCGACCCCCATTGGGTCGAGCACGACCCCCTTGGATGATGGCGAGGAGTCTTCCCTTGTCTTGGATGCGCTCAAGGCGGAGCACGAGGATGAAGTTAGCTTGCCCGAGCCCACTCCCGAGCTCAAGGAGCTTCCCGATTCTTTGAGGTACGCTTTTCTTGGTCCAAATTCTTCTCTCCCCGTCATTGTTAATGGCAATTTGAGTGAGGACGAGGAGAACAAATTGCTTGATGTGCTTAGGACCCATAGGATATTCTCTAGAGGAACTTAGTGGTATTTCACCATCATTGTGCATGCATACGATATATATAGAGGATGACTATAAACCCACTATTGAGCACCAACGTAGGCTCAACCCTAACATGAAAGAGGTAGTGAAGAAAGAAATCCTTAGAATGCTAGATGCCGGTATCATATTTCCTATCTCCGATAGTAAGTGGGTTAGCCCCGTACATGTGGTTCCTAAGAAAGGGGGCTGACGGTTGTTGAGAATGTGAAGGGAAAGTTGATTCCTACTAGGACTACCACCAAGTGGAGGATGTGTATAGACTATAGGAAACTTAATAGTGCCACTAGGAAGGATCACTTCCCACTCCCCTTCAGCTCAACATGATTACTTTTGCTATTTGGATGGCTATAGTGGTTTTTGGCAGATTCCTATCCACCCCGATGATCAAGAGAAGACCACATTCACTTGTCCTTATGGAACGTTCGCTTACAAGAGAATGCCGTTTGGGCTTTGCAATGCCCCGGCCACTTTTCAAAGGTGTATGATGGCCATCTTCTCCGACATGATTGAGGAGATAGTGGAGGTGTTTATGGATGATTTCTCGGTTTATGGTTCCTCTTTTGATTCATGTCTTGTTAATCTCTCTAGGGTCCTTAAAAGATGTGAGGAAACGAACCTTGTGCTTAATTGGGAAAAGTGTCATTTCATGGTTAGAGAAGGAATTGTCTTAGGTCATCTAGTGTCTAAGCGAGGGATTGAGGTGGACAAGGCAAAAATTGAGCTTATTGAAAAATTGCCCCCTCCATCTTCCGTGAAAGACGTTAGGAGTTTCTTGGGGCATGCGGGGTTCTATAGGCGCTTCATTCAAGACTTTTCTAAAATTGCTAAACCTATGACTCACTTACTAGTGAAAGACGTAGAGTTTAGCATGTCTTCGGATTGTCTTGAAGCATTTTACAGGTTGAGGAGAGCTCTTGTGACGGCCCCCATCATGCAATCACCGGATTGGACACTTCCCTTTGAAATCATGTGTGATGCTAGTGACTATGCCATTGGTGCGGTTCTTGGGCAGCGGAAGGACAAGAAGCTTCATGCCATTTACTATGCAAGTAAGACTCTTGATGAAGCTCAAAGTAAGTACACTACCACCGAGAAAGAGTTTCTTGCCGTAGTATTTGCATTTGAAAAATTCCGCTCTTATCTAGTAGGCTCTAAGGTGATTGTTTATACCGACCATGCCGCGATAAGATTTCTGATGGCGAAGAAAGACGCTTAGCCTAGGTTGCTTCGTTGGACGCTTTTGTTGCAGGAATTCGATCATGAAATCTGAGACAAGAAGGGAGCGGAGAACCTAGTGGCGGATCACCTATCTAGACTACCCCTTGAGCACATCATGGAGTCCGGCGGATCGATCCCCATCGATGATACACGCCCGGATGAGACCCTTATGCTAGGCGACAAAGATCACCATCAAGGCATTGGAGGAGGAGCTGCCGAGCTCTCAGGCTCGACCTCACCAGGGTCGAGATCGACCCCCACTGGAGACAATGAACTCTCAGGTTCGACCCCTATGGGGTCGAGCACGACCCTCCCCTTGGGTCGACCGTGTACGTCCTCTTCTCCCTCTTCGGTTCTTTCAAATTCTAATGTTCCTCCATCTCCATCTTCTTCTCCTTCTCCTTCTATTCTTGCTATACGTGGGTCGAAGACCCCTTGGTTTGCGGATTTTGCTAACTATGTTGTAGGAGGCATTATCCCGGAAGGATTGACGTCCCAAGCTAAGAAGAAGTTCCTCCACGACGTCAAGCGCTACTATTGGGATGATCCTTACTTGTTCAAGCAAGGGAGTGATTACATCTTTCGACGTTGTGTGCCGGACGATGAGATAGAGGGAGTCATCCGACATTGTCACACTCTACCCACGGGTTGCCATTCTAAGGGCTTCAAAACAACCGCTAAGATCCTTCAAAGCGGACTCTATTGGCCAACTCTCTTCAAAGATGTGCAAGCATATGTGACAACTTGTGATGAGTGTCAACGGTCGGGGAACATTACATGGAGGAACGAGAACCCACTCACCGGTATCTTGGAAGTTGAACTCTTTGATGTTTGGGGTATTGACTTTATGGGACCCTTCCCCTCTTCGGGTCCCTACAAGTACATACTCGTGGCGGTTGACTATGTTTCCAAGTGGGTCGAGGCTATAGCTACAAGGACGAATGATGCTCGAGTAGTGGCCAAGTTCATGAAGACCAACATCTTTCCCCGTTTTGGTGTCCCTCGTGTCCTCATTAGTGATGGAGGCTCTCATTTCATTGAGCGGAGCTTTGAGGCGCTTTTGACCAAGTATGGGGTGTCTCACAAGGTGGCCACACCTTATCATCCTCAAACTAGCGGTCAAGTAGAAGTTTCAAACCGGCAAATCAAGAGCATTCTAGAGAAGACGGTGTCCCGCTCAAGAAAGGATTGGTCTTCCAAGCTTGATGATGCTCTATAGGCCTACCGCACCGCCTACAAAACACCACTCCGCACCACTCCTTTCAATCTAGTGTATGGCAAGTCTTGTCATTTGCCCGTCGAGCTCGAACACAAGGCTTTATGGGCTTTCAAGAAGCTCAACATGGATCTCAATGCGGCCGGGGAGAAGCGTTTCATGGAATTGCAAGAACTTGAAGAGTTGAGGCTCAAGGCATATGAGAACTCAAAAATTTACAAGGAGAGGACCAAGAAATGGCATGATAGCAAGCTTGTGCCAAAAACCATCAAGGCCGGTGACCAAGTGCTCTTATTCAACTCAAGACTCCGACTCTTCCCCGGAAAGCTACGGACCCGATGGAGCGGACCATTCACGGTTCACCATATTTACTTGCACGGGGCGGCCGATCTTATAGATGAGAATGGTGGGATTTTCAAAGTCAATGGGCATCGTTTGAAGAAGTACTATGCTAGAAAGGAACCCGACGAAGAAATCCGAGCCACTTGGGCTCTCACCACCTCGGACTAAGCTACAACACCCATCGTCAAGCTCATGACGTTAAAAAAGCGCTTACGGGAGGCAACCCGGTTTCTAGATTAGATTTTTATTTTTATTTTTTTTATTTTTTTATTCTTTTTGATTTTCCAATTTCTAGATTAGATTTTTGTTTTTATTTTCTAACCTTCCTTAGATTTAGATTAGGATATATTTTGCTTGGGATAGGATTTTTGTGATGATTTTGCAGGACTCTAAATTGCAAAACACGAGCTCAAAAGACGGGACAAGACAATCTTGCAGAAGGACCAAAATGGCGGAAAAATCAACCCAGATGGGTCGAGATCGACCCCCAGGGGGTCGTGATCGACCCCAGGCGCATATTTCCGAAACTACCCCCTTGGTGTAAGGTATGTTCTTTTTACCCACAATTTAAATAAAAACTCCTCCTCCTTCCCAATAGCAGCCCGACCGACCCCCTCCCTTGCATCCCCCTCTTTTGCTCGACCCCATCTCCAACCTCTCCTACCCACGAGCTCGCCGGAATCCACCGCCCCACCGTCGCTCCGGCCACCACCACTCCATAGCTGCACCACCGCCACTCCATAGCTGCGTTTCCTGCACAAAACCGCCCACCCACAGCCCCAAAAATCAGCCCATCGTCTCCTCCTAGATCTAGCTCGAGATCGACCCAAATTTCTACCTCTTTCACTTCTTACAAGGCAATTTCGGTATGATTTCTAACCCTTTACTCTCAATTTTGCTTAAACTTGAGTGAAATTGGATTTTTGGGTTGAATGTGCATATTTGGGGGGTTTTGACCTAGGTCGATGAATTTGCAAATCGCTTGCTTGAATGTGTTGTTGTTGAGGTTTGCATGCTTGGGTATGTTTAGACTTGATCTTCATGAGCTAATTTTGGTAGAAAATTGTGGATTAGTGCCAATGGGTTCCATGCCCGATTTTTTTGGTTGAACTAGAGGTAGAAGACGACCTGCATGTTCAGGATCGACCCCCCTAGGGTCGAGATCGACCCCCCCTGGGGTCGAACCTGATGATTGTATTCTTGCTGATTTTGTTAATGTGCTCAGGATCGACCCTTTCGGGGTCGAGCACGACCTCCCCTGGGTCGTGCCTAGGTACATTTTGCTCTTGATGGGTGTGTTTCTTTGGGCTTAGGTTGCATGATAGGACGAGATATGAATTCGTGCTTCATATTCCATTATTATAGGTCCTCTCCTATCCATGTTATGAAGTGTTTGGTTGAGATTCTTGCCTTTGCTTAAGTGTGGGGTGGATGGTGTGTATTATGTGGTTTTGGTGTTTGAATTGATGTAGGTACTATGTCGGCCTCAAGTTCCAAATCTTCAAAACGAGCAAGGAGGAGTGACAAGTCCGCTCTAGATGATTACCACATTAACTCCAAGTATATTGAGGACTTCAATACGTACCTCGAGATGAAACACAAGACGAGGTGGTATGATGAGGCGGATGGGCAAAGGTTGCACATTCATGAGGATGTCAAGGAGGCTTTCTCTTACATCGGAGCCGCGCACATATTAGAGTGGGACAATCATCATTACCCCATTCTCACTTGTGAGTTCATGGCGACCTTCTCCTCCGACATAGAGAGCCCGGATTCCAATAAGAAGATGGAGTTTCAATTGGGTAACAAGTGGTTCAAACTCGCTTTGAAACAACTCAATGATGCCTTTGGCTTCCCCAATCCAACGGAGGACGACCCGAGCCCCATTCCGATCCTCACCACTTGGAGCTATCTTTCCGGGAAAGAAGTGCAATCCTGCCATAACATGCAAGTCTCCAATCTAGCCAATCCTCTCTTCCGGATCATCTTGCGCATTCTAGGGAGCGTCCTCTTCCCGAGAACCGAGCTCAATCGTACTTCTAGAAGGGAAATGATTGTGCTAAGAACCATGCTCTTTACCTCTCCGGCTCCTATCAATCTTGGCTACGAGTGGATGAAAAGCATTGAGGATTTCAAGGGCGGTTCGGGTTCTATTTACTTTGGTGGAATGATTTCCCGACTTGCAATGAGCCTTGGAGTGAACATGAGGGCGTACACTGCTCAGAAGCCTATCTTTGTGTATATTCCATTCATCGCCAACGCCAAGCTAATTGACAAGCCTTCCAAAGGCGATTCCACCATCTACTCCACATACAATGGGAAGAGAGTCGCTATTACTCGGGAGAGAGTTGACTTGCTCCATGTCCCTAATTGGTACGAGGTATGGTCCCCCATCAAGTTTCCATTGAGAGTTCGGCCTACACGAGATGAGTCTTTGAGAGTCCGGCCACGTCGGTACCCAAGCCCCGAACCACAAGCCACCAACTTCCTTGCCTTGCCCCCACCTCCGACTAGTCCCAGGATCGACCCTATGGGGGTCGATCTCGACCCCCCTGGGTCGATCCCGCCATCCTTTCCTCCTTCTTCCGGGGCATATTTCGAGTTTGGGGCATCTTCGGGAGCTCATTCCGGCCCTTCCTATGCTGAGCCACCGCCTCTTGAGGCCCCACCGACATATGACATGGCTTACTTAGCCAACAAGATGGCCTCCATGCGCGTCTCTCAAAAGGAGCACTATGATGAGATTATGAGGGGTCAAGCGGCCCTCATGGAGTACCAAACTCAGACCCGGGAGATGATGACTCAACAACACCAATAATTCCAACAATTTCAAGGGTACTTCTATGCTCAACAAGATGTGGATGACTACCGGTGGGCTCAAATGGAGGACTACATGCATTGGAACCAAGGCAACTTCCCCGATCGTGATGCATGGGCTCCCCCGGAGCAACCTCCTTTCCGCCCACGTCGACCACCTCCTCCTCCATGAGGAACTCCATCTCCAATCAAGCTTCTAAGAGTTTTTGTGAGTCTTCTTCTTCTTTTCTCTTTACTTTTCATATGTTTTCATGCATGGGGACATTGCATGATTTAAGTATGGGGTGGGGAAGAAGAAATCTCATAATGTTGTATATAATCGAGTCTTTGCTTGCTTTGTTTGAGTAGTTTGAGAGTTTGCTTTGTAAAGAGAAAGGAATTGAAAAAATCCAAAAAATTGAGAAAATGTCAAAAAATCCAAAAAATTGAGAAAATGTCAAAATAACAAAAAAATATTTGCTTGTTTTTTTTATTTTAGGATAGAAGAGCATTCCATCTTAGATGTCCTACGATGAAAATTAATTTTCATGCTTATCGTGTAATTCCTTTGGCATAATTGGATAGTGTAGGCCAAGTTTTTGAGAAATTGCTTTTGATTGTGAAATTGACTTGTGATGAAATTGAGCATATGTGTTTTAAGTGAAAGTAGTTGCAATCCAAAAAAAATTTTACCTAGTGAGAATTTTGGCCTTAAAGGGAGAACATCATTAATTCCCTCTTCTTTATTTGTGTGATTTTGCTCTCTTTATGCATATGTCTCTTGTTGTTGATATGGTTATCTATTTCTTGAAGCCGATATGAGATTGCTCATGCATGTTGATTGTGATTAAGAACTTATTTATTTTTAGCCAATATTCTTCCATTCCTACCTTGAATTGTCTTTGCTTGAAACCCCGTTCTAGCCTTAGCCTTTTGTTGAAGCTCCACAAAAACTATTCCTAGCCTATATTAGCTTGACCCTATTCCGGGAATTGGACTTAGATTGTGTTGGGAATGATTTTGGTTGAGTGACATTTGGTTGGGTTTGGAAGAGGTGACATTGTTAAAGGGTAGAAAACAACTTGTTAAAGTGTAATGTAATAGGATTCTTGGCTTGGATTGCACATTGTTGAAAAAGAAATGAAAAAGAAGTAAAGAAGCTCGAGCTAAAAGTCTCAGGATCGACCCCCTAATGGGTCGATCTCGACCCTCACCAGCAATTATACTCTCAGGTTCGACCCCCTAATGGGTCGATCTCGACCCTCAGTAGGCTCGAGCTAAAAAGAAAAAGAAAGAGAAAAGAAAGAGAAAAAAAAATGTTTAAGTGCAAAGCCAAGAATTCCTAGTATTTCTAAGTTGTATTTTGGGATTTTGGGTTAGAAATTGAAGGGTATGAGTTTCATTGATGAAGTGTTCGGTTATGAGTTGAAAAGAGAAAAAGTGAGTTGTTTTGGTTTGAAGTGTTGTATTTAGGAGTTTGATTCCCGGATTTAGCACCACATGGCCAAAGAACTCCCTACCTATTGTTATTACCGAGCCCCATTACAGCCCAGCCGAATGGAGTCTTCTATGAAGATTTCATTGAGCCTAAGTTCTTATGAATATTGATGTGTTTTGACTTCTCTAGGTAGAGAGATTGGTGATATAAGTCTCAATGATAAAGTAGATGTTGCATAAAGATTGAGGTGAGAGTTGATTTGAAAGCCTAAACACATGAGAGTTGAGAGAAACACATTTATATCCCTTGAGAGGTTGGATTGTGATTGCCTAGCTTGAGATTTATACATATATGATGACGTTAAAGTTACTTGTCTTCTTTTCACTTGTGTTTAAAATGTTTTGACAAGGGCTATGCTTGAAGATTGTGTTATTGGTCTTGATTTTGCATGATTATTGCTTGAGGACAAGCAAGTCTAAGTATGGGGTGTTTTGATGTCCGCATTTTAGGTAGATTTTTAGGGTCTATATAGGTTAGATTAGTGGTGTTTCGTGGTTGAGTCTTGTGTTTTTGAGTCTTTTTGCATGAGTTTTCGTATTTCCTTGAGATTCGGAAACTACGCGCTTTTGTGTAGTTTTGTAGGTGTTTCTGGAGCTTGAAGACGAGTTTGGAGCGAGGCTAGGAGAGGATGGATGAGCTAGGAGGAAGATTTCAAATGGAAGAGCCAAGGAGAAGAGATAAAAGGAGCAAAATCAAGAAGAGAAGTGAAGAAATCGGCCCCGGGATCGAGCCAAGAAGGGTCGAACTCGAGCCACTTGACCAAACTTGGAGCGCAAGGAAAACGATGCTCAGGATCGACCCTGAGGGGGTCGATATCGACCCTATGAGGGTCAAACCTCGTGGCCGACCTTCACCTATCCGGATTTACATGTTGAAGTTTCCAAATCTGTATTTTAGGAAGGTATTTTGTTTGTGTTTCCTAGCAAGATTAGGACTCCTTTTTGTCTATAAAAGGAGGTTGAACCTATAGTTTTGGGGGATTCAATCATTCAATCAATTGATAATCAAGACTTGGAGAGTTAGGGAGAAGACTTGGAGAACAAGTTTGAGGTTTGTAAGATTGCCCTTTAGTTTTTAGTTGAATTTTAGTTTTGTTTGATCATGTCTTCCTCTTCTTCTTCCTCTTCTCTCTTTGCTATGTGTGAGTAGTCCTCTTAAAATTCTAGGGTTGGGCAAAAACCCAACACAATCATGCATGTTTAAAACTTGAACTCATGACTTGAATGCTTGATGATCATATTTAACCTATCTTGTGCTTAATCCTTTGCGGAAGTTGAGGCATGTCTTGTGATTAACCATAGCGAAAGTGAAAAGTTGATTACTTGATTAGTTCTAATAGGATTATTTGCGAAAGTTGATATTCCTAGGTTGAAGGATAGGTAGAAAGTTGTTTGATTTGCGAAAGTTGATTGGATAACTTGAATTGTTTGCGAAAGTTAACTTTTCTATGATCTAGATTGCATGATAGTTGTGAATTCTTGTTGAAAGCATGTATGGTTGTTGTTGTGGTAGCCCTAGCCCTAGGATTTGCCCTTTATATTGATTGGAACTCGTTATTTTGCCTTGATCTTGACCTCCCCTAAGTCGTGTTCGAGCCGTTCTTCGTGTTTCGTGTGTGTCTGCGTGTGTTGTGTCTCAGGGTCGAGATCGACCCTCTTTGGGTCGAGCCTGAGTTGTTCTACCCTCATTTTCTTTGCTTTTCGTAGTTTGTTCGACTAAACTTAGCACTACTCTCACTCCTGTGGACGATCCTGGCTTCGCTATACTCAGTGGGGTCTTGACTACAAATTTATTTGTTCAAGAAACCCTTCAACAATGACCCCAAGCCCCTCAAAAAGGCCAAACCCTCAAGCGTTCCCCCTACCAAAAACACCACAAAAGGGCCTTCATCCACCAAACGCCCCTCCAACCTTTCCAAGGAATCCACTCCTTCTCCTCAAGAAGGCTTAAAAATTGTTCAACTCTCCACTCCTCCACCGTCCCCACAACCCTCAAAGAACAATGCCCTCATTCCTTCCCCCCCTAAACCTCACGTTTCACCTCTTAACCTTGCCAACTTCCCATCCGCCCCGGCCCATATCTCACCGCCAAAGGACCCCGAGACTCCAAGGTCCCGTCGTCCCTTTTCTGAAAGCGGTCCAGAAGAAGCTAGGCAGCGTTCAACTCTTGAGCATACCTTTCGCCGTCGCAAAGCTGGTGAAAAGCCTAAGGTGTTGCTCACCAAGGAAGCTCCAGAGCCCAAGCACATCTCCTCCTCCTCCTCTAGCTCATCTGAGAGCCAAAGAGGAACGCCTGTCGGAGAGTCCTCCCCATTCATTGACGTTGTTGGGGACTCTAGTGACGAGGCGGAAGGAGTCGAGAATGCTCCTGCGGTTATAGAGGCTGAAAAAGAGCAAGTAGCTGAGGACGCTGGTGAGCACCAGGTCGCTCCAGAGAACGCCGAGCCTACTTTATCTAACGAGCTCGAGCGTGATGCACATGAAGTCCCTCCCTACAACTAATCCCTCCCAATCCTAAATCCCCTCCCAACTCCTCAAGAAAACCCCTCCCCCTCAATCCAAACAGAATCCCACCAAGTCCCTACGGACGCTAAGCCCCAAACTGAAAATCAATCAGAGGCTCAGGACGCTGAGGGCACGTCCCAAGGCCAAGCTCCTTCTGCTGCAGATCAAGCCACAGCTGGTGGCATTGATGAAACTGAACAAGGCACAGAGAACGCTGTTGGCCAGGACGCTAATGAAGATGAGTCAGAGGACTCCGCTGATGACAGTTCTTCTCATGGTGAGGACTTTGAGTCCCCCAAGGGCAAAAGAAAACGCAAGCCTGATGGCGCACCCGTCAAAGTTCTCAGCCCTCTAATTTACTCCAAAGAATGGCTCTCCTCCTTCCAAGATGACAAAGTTCAGGAGTTCCTTGAGCTTCTACGGTTCCAAGGCTGGTTGAACGTAGGACCTGCGCCCGCAGAAGTTGACAAAGAACAGGTCAAAGCGTTCTACAGGGATCTGCGCTACAAATCTAAAGATGACTCACTCCATTTCAAAATAGATGGTGAGAAAGCCTCAGTGAATGAACGCCAGATCCGTGCCTTCATGGGCCTCAATCCTCAAAAGCCCCCGTCCAACGCTTTAAGCTCCCCCTTCCGAAAAGTGGCTTTGAGACAACTGACGAGGAACTGCCTTTGGTTGACAGAGTATTCCAGGGTAAAAGGCCGTATGGACTAGATAGGGTAGCTCATGTGTTGAGTAAGGTAGGCGCCATTGCTCATTACTTCATCTGTCTCGCCGTCCTTCCCAGGCAAGAGAAGCGTTCAATCGTCCAAACACATGATATCATTTTGATTGACGCTCTTCTAGATTGCAGCCCCATAAATCTTGCCAGAATTGTTATGCAACATATGGCTAAGTGTGGGAGGAAGCGACACGCCTTGCCGTACCCAGGTCTGGTCAAGCTGATTCTTAAGTCCCAGAATGCTTACGATGAAAGTGCTCCCTCAGAAGAGCTTGGACTAAAATGGAACGCAAAGAAGGGATTGGTAGAAATCAGACACAATGAAGAGTTGCCTTCCGTGCTCAAACAGTTGGAAGTTGAGGCTGAGGAAGCTAGAAAACAGGCTGAGCAAGAACGCCTGGCAGCTCAAGCTGAAGAAGAACGTCTCACTTCTATGTCTCAGGAGTTCGTTCATGAAGAAGAGCCAGCCGTCGACTTTGCCGCTCTTGATCAGATGCTAATGGCTCCTTCTCCTCCTTCAGTTCCGCCCATGGACGCTCCCTTCTCTAGTTCAGGTCCAGTGCCTCGTTCTGCTCCAGCTAATCCTGCCCAGCATCCTCCTGCAGAACTCATGGGTGCTATTATGGACAATCAGTGTCTCATCTTCTCGGCTCTCAAGGATTTGTCCGCGGCATTCACTAAGTCGGCTGAACTTCATGAGCAGCTTCTCAAGTTCTATCAAGATCAAAGCCGTCCTCAGTGATCGCCGTCCCCCACCCTTTAATCCCTTATTGTTTTGCTTTTTCTTCTTTTGACTTTCAAACACTATAATCTGGTTTGTAATAACCGTACTCTCGTTTTGTTTGAATGGCAATTCAATGTTTGTGTGCATGTGTTTGTTTAAGCGTTCCACTGCCTTTAGTTGTGTGTTTGTGTTAACGTCCTTATCACTTGTTATCCTTTTCGATGATGCCAAAAGGGGGAAGTGTAGTTTTGCAAAGATGCGCTATAAAATAGTTATCTAGAATAAGCAAGTGTTAAGGGGGAACTATTAAGTGAAAGGTCTAAGGAACGCCCATGCTAGAATAAAAGAGGACGCCTAGAAAGCTTTTCTAGGACGCGACTATTTCCTTAAAATCCAAATGTTAGAGAATCAAAGAATGAAAACTTGTGCTTACTGAAATTTCTCTAAGTATTAGAGGACGCTTCTAAGTTCTCATGCATGCTAAGTTCCATTATCAAAACTATTTTGCTGAAGAGTTTGTCATCATCAAAAAGGGGGGAATTGTTGGGACGCTATCAAGGACGCCTGCGTACTTGCTAGTGTGCCCATACAAACCGTCCCTTAGTTTTGATATGACAAACTCACTTTGATTCTAATAAAGTTGTCCAAGTGTTCAGGAACGCCAATTAACAAAGGACAACAAGTGTGTGAGCGTTCCCTAGGCTTAGGGACGCCAGCTAACAGGTAGTAAGGACCAACAAGAGACTACTTGAGCTAGGACGGAGTCCCAAGCAAGTAGGAACGCAAGAAAGGAGTCCTTACTCACTAGCCGACAGGATGACATCACACGACAATGTTTGATCATCCAAGGACACGTGGAGACCGATCATGTAGCAGAGTCCAACACTACGTGGCGGACGATCCTGTAGCAGAGTTCATCAACACGTGGCGGCCGATCCTGTAGCGGAGTTCATCACACAGCTGGATACAGGAAGCTTCCTCATCACCGCCACACTACGTGGAGGAAGATCCTGTAGCCACTTCCCTGAAGGGCATGATCGTCAAAAGAGAAAGACGCCCTTCCCAAGTCCTATAAATAGCCCCAAGGCATTTATTGTGACGCGAACGCTTTCAGAGAATATTTAGAGAGAATCAGAGGAAAGCGACTCACTCAAGAACACGAAGAACTAACTCAAGAACTCAAGAACAGTGTTTAGACTTGTGTTAGATCGAGTGAGATTTTGTAAGCAAACCACAAAACAGTTTGTATTCAGAAAAACCAAAAAGAGAAAGAGAGTTCTGCGAAGTACTGCAGAACGTAGGAATAGAGTCCTTTAGTAGATTGAACCAGCTTAAGTTGTAGGCTTAAAGGAGTTCTTTACAAGTGAGCTTAGGGAAAAGCTAAGTGTTAGAGAACTGTAAAGACTCGCCAGTACAACTATAAGAACGTTCAATATAAAGGAAGAACTATTCAAAAATCCTCCAAGGAGGTAGAGGTTTACACTCAAGGACTACTTGGTCTTGAGTGGTTCCTCTATAATTCACTGCATTCATCATTTCCTGTTTAGTACTTTATTTCCGCTGCATTACTCAAGGACGCCCCTACTCCTCGTAGGGACGCCTGACCAAAGGACGCCTTTACTCGAGTAAAGGGCGTTCCTTTGTACTAACGATCCAACAGTGATGATTGGCCACGACTTGAGCTTCTCCATGCATGGGGCTGGTTGCTCACATTCTTTCCTCCTTGGCTCCTTGCTCGATTCTTCCTTTCTACTTTCATAGCTAGATGAAGCAAATCAGTCATAGTAGAATAGGGATATAAATCAACTTCATGAGCTAGGGAAGGATGCAATATTCTAAGAAATCTGGCCATTGTGGTCTCATTGTCCTCAACCACATTGGCTCTTACCATTGCCACTTGCATGGCATTAAATGTCTCCTCGACACTCATTGGTCCTTATTTGAGGTTCTCCAATCTTTGCCTCAGCTCACGAGTGTAATAATGAGGAATGAAACGTCCTCTCATGAGCACCTTTATTTGCTCCCAAGTGGCTATGGGTGGGTCTAGTATTCGTCGCCTTTCTTTCACAAGGTTATCCCACCAGATTAGTGCATAACCGGTAAATTCAAGGGTGGCGAGTTGGACTTTCTTTGCCTCGGGAAAGTTGTGGCAATTCCAGATTTGCTCAATTTTTGTTTCCCACTCCATGTAGACGTCCGGATCACATTTGCCTTCAAAGGCTGGGATCTTCACCTTGATCTTTCCTACGCTATCTTGCTCGGGCTCTCTTGGCCTCCTTGGGTGCCTATCTCTATCATCTCGCCTAGAGTAGCACTCCCAAGTGTCATCTTCTTGGAACTCCTCATCAAAGTCATCATATTGCTCTTCTCGATCACGAGCGCTTCTTTGGTCCTAAAAAGCTTGATAACCATTAGTGCGACGGTGCCTATCTCTTTGAGGAGAAGGAGATTGATTTATAGGCACTCTTCGAGCAAAAATTCCAGGATGGTCAACATTTACTTCCCTCGTGTTTTGTTTATGGGAGGTGGATGTCAAGTTAGGGTCCAAGGGCTGATTACCCCTTTTTGTGGCGTTGGTGTGGCCGTGGGTACGCTCAGCTGGCTGCCTAGTCTCCAAGGCCTCCAATCGTCGCACGATGATGGCCATATTGTCACCGAGTTTTCTTAGCATGCTAAACACCTCGGGATGGATGGGCTTCGAAGTGTTGGAACTTTCTTGTTCCTGAGACATGATCACAAACAACACACTACAAGCAAGGGATTAGAGTTAGTGATAATCCAAACAACCTCATAGTGTGTTTACACTCGCATTCTCTCTCTTTTGGTGCAATCGAGCTTGTTGTTTCAATCTGCCTTGCAAGGGATCAACACTCAAATCCAAGGTTAGTGAAAGTAAGAACAAGACACAAACTTAGGATCGGGTAAGAAGAAAGAAAAGGGATGAGAAATATGGACAAGAAACTGATTTGGAAGGATTAAGCACAAACAAAACTTGAAGGATAAGAAGAGATCAAACTTTGATTAAGCCTTTCTCGCCTTGAATTCCTAAACCAAGATGAATACTTGAAGTGGTTTGTAAGGAGAGATGGGCTGGCCTTTTGTGGAGGAAGGTTATCTCTAATATCAATCAAGAACAAGACAAGAGAAGAGAAGACAATACTTTGCACTTAATCGAAATATTACACAATTTAGGCACTTAAGCAAGAACACAACACTTTGCACACCTAAGAGCTCGCCTGTGCAATTCGGAATTTGAATTCTCACTTCTTCTTTTTTTGCTGAGATTTATTTTTTTCACTTTTTTTTTTAATTCCGAAAATTATATTCTGCAACTTATGAGATATAATATATAAACATCACAAAGTGCAACAAAATGAAAGAAGACATCTCTTTGACTAGATTGATGGAGTGGAGGGAAAAGAGGTAGAATGGGGGGATGGGTTTGATTTTGATGGGTGGTCTGAATTTGGAAGGTCTAGGGGGCTGAGATAGGAATGATTGGGAGTTGGTAGAATAGTGATGGGAGTGGTATGGGGAGTAGGTGAAAGTTGGTAGAAGTGGGTGAGATGGGAATGGGCTGCAAGAAGAATGTTTGAATTTGGCCTTTTCACTCAAAGCTTCAACATTTTTCAATGGCTGATTTATGGCTGGGAGATGGTGGCTGGTGGTGGTGGTCCGACGGTGGCGGGTTTTACTTAGGCGAAGGAGTTTTTGGCAGGGCAAACAAACCACATGCACAAGTAAACAACCCGGTTAGTACTATAAAATTTAATTAAGGAGATTGGATTAATCAAACCTAACCTGGGATTTCTTTTTGGTGTTTTTGGTTTTATGGTGGAAGACGAGTTGAATGTCGACAACGCAACTCTGATACCAATTTGATGCAAGGTTAAGCCGCTGGATGCCCGATCTTCGACAAACAACAACTCAAACAAGGGAGAGAAGGAACATTGGTTAGAAATGAGAAACAAGACACAAGAACAAGAACAGATTCAAGAACAAGGATAAAAGGAAGAACAGAAGAACCACTTGAAACAACTAGAAGACCCTTGGTATTATTTCAACCAAGAACCATATACAGATCAAGAGACCCGACCTTCTTGAACGGATAGGGAAGTAGAACCATTAAGCTGTGGTCGACACAAGAGGATTATTTCGCCCCGAGCACCGATGGACACGACACCTAGAGACCCTTCTTCATACAATCTCACACAATCAAGGACGGATCCTTGAAGCACGAGAAGGAGTCTTGTGGAAGCAGAAAAGCACCAACATTCGATGAAGTCGACACAATCCAAGGCAAACCAAGCTGCAATTTTGAATACTAAGGTTCAAAGAGCTCAAAGCTCTCAACTCTCTCTAAGGAGAAGAAATCAGTATTTACACACTTGTAAATGGGGGATGTCTTGTCTAAGCTGAGAGAAACAACTAACAATGGGCTATTTATATGCCCTTACAATTCCAGAAAAGTAGCACAATTAATAATAACAAAAGATAGGTTGCAGCCCACATAAGCAACAACCCAAATCGTGTAATGCACAACCATGCTTTCAAAAGGTTGCTCGGGAGAGGCCGCTTAGCAATCTTTGCACATGGAGACGGTTGGGGCGTTTGCGACACCAATAAGGCATATTGCCTTTGGCGATGGTTCCTTGATGTGCACAACCTCTTTATCCATGGTGTACCCGATGAAGCCATGCATCTCACGCTGTAACTTCTTGGCTCGAGCTCGGTTGAGTGGTCCATCGAAGAGTATAGGCGCACCTGGGGGTGGTATCCTAGATGGTCCCTCATCATATGGTCCATGGGATCATGTGTCCTTAAGAAGCATATGGGGATGTTGGGTGCACGAGAATTAGCCCTGTAATAGGATGACTCATAGTACTAGTCTCATATGGAAGTTGGTGTTGCTTAGATTGATCAAAAACAAAAACTAAGTGGAAGAAGAAGCAAAATATGGGTGATGATGACCTTTTATGGTTGAACCTCAATAATGGAAATCAGAGTGAAAAGGTTTGGCCTGTGAAAATAGCACTAAGGGAAACCGTCATCCACTTTCCATGATTACAACTACTGGTGTAAGGCAAACTGCATGTACTTTGAAAAAAAGCAAAATTAAGAACAAGAACAAATTAAAATTAGGGGCTCATACAAGGTCAAGATATGAGAAAAATAGGGTTGGATATACTTTGAAAGGCCAATGGCTTACAAGAAAGTGTCAAGGTATGCAAGATGATCCTAACACTCTACATAAACTACTTAGAAAATTTAAAACCACAGACATTATCAATATGAAAAAGAGGAAATGCAACAAATACCCAAAAATTGTCATATATGAGAGTTAGTATATAGTATAGTGGATGACGGTAGTAAGGCATATATAAAACCTTGACATACCCGCTATAATAATGGGGGATCTAAATGAAATCCAAGATTCGGGCGAAGGGAGGGTCTATGCCCGAACAAGCAAGATTTACGAAAATTATATAAACTTTAAAAATGAATGCGACTTACTTAATATTCCAACCCATAGGAACAAATAGACCTAGAGAAAAAATAAAACGCATACGAAATAACATATATGAAAAACTACACCGTGTGCTAGTCAATAATCAGATCCTACCGATATTAGTAATGACGAAACATACAAAGCACAACCGTTTAAATTTAAAAAGATGTGGATGCATCGAAAGGACTTTGAGAATGTAGTACATTAAGCATGGAGAGTGAATTTTTTACGATTCTAAAATGTTTCAATTAGTCAAAAAAATACAAGCTCTTAAAAACCATGCAAAGAAATGGAACAAGCGTGCCTTTGGAAACACATTTGAACAATTACAAAACGTGGAGGAAAACCTATTAGAAATCCAAACACAAATACAAGCTAACTCAGATCCTGTTTTGATTCAAAAAGAAATCCGCCTAATTAATAAAAAGGAGTGTAGTATGAAATTCTACAGAACCTATTGGAAACAACAAGCGAAAATAAAACATATTAAGCCGATCGACTCCAATTCGAGGTACTTCCATAAAATTGCAAATGCTAGAAGGAATAAAATAATTATAAAGGAAATTTGAAGGATAGAGGGTACACAAATAGTTTACGAGGAGAACATTAGGAGGGAAATCCAGAAAGACTTCATAAAAGATATAAAAAAGAAGAAATCAATCATACAATGTTAAGTGATTACTTGAACCTCATTAATACAGAAATTACTGACGAAGAGAATGTTTAACTCACAAAACTTGTGAAAAACAAGAAAATAAAAATGCAGTTCTACAATATGGATCAGACAAATCACCAGGAGCGGACGGAATGTCATCAGGATTCTATGAGAAATATAGGAAAATAATAGGTTTGTTTGTAATTAAAGAAGTAAAAAGCTTTTTCCACTCTAGGAAAATGTTAAAACAAATAAATTACACCTTTATAACACTTCTCCCAAAGTGGGACAACCCAAAATCTATAAATCATTATAGGCCAATTAGTCTTTGTTCAACAAAATGTGCTGATACATGCGTCTTGCGACTTAATAGGCTGTTGGCAGATTAATCTAGGCCTAAATCCAAGGTTGTTGTCAAGTGTCTTGTCACTTGTGAATCTAACCAGTGCTTTCCCCGGTTCACGAACTGACAAATTCTGTTTATGAACCAGATGAACCTAAACGATCAGTGATGACCAGGTTTGTCTGGTTCGGCCTTGCAGTTTAAAGGTCTCATAGCATTCTAATCAGAATCCTAACCCGGTTCTCGTTTTATTTTGACCTGCTTCGGTCCGGTTTTAACCGTCTCAGCACAGTACATGTAAGCGATTTTGGTCCGGTGCTCATTTTATTTTGACCCGCTTCAATCCGGTTTGAACCGTTTCAGCACATTACATGTAAGCTTACTACCCGATAGTTCGTCAGTGGGAACTCTTCCGTCTTAGGCTCTGTTCGGCACTACTTGATAGTTTATCCTTGTACCTCTTAGGTGATTTCATTTCGCTAGCGTTTCTTTTCTTCCGCTCTTCGCAATCAGTCCATCCGAATAGAGCCTTAATTAAGCCAGAACCAAGATAGTGAATTATTGGTTGATCCGTTGTAAATGTAAAAACATACTTTGGACTTTCCAAACAATGATTGAGAATCAAAATGTTTTCATCTCTGATCTCAAAGAGGAAGAAGTGGACACCTACAACGGCGAAAGTATACTTGTCAGCTCTTCAAATGCAAGAAGCCACGAGTTAGAGTTTCCCCACTTACAAAGTTATGTTCCAAAACAACTAGGCTTCCGATTACATCACTAAAACAAGCAAAATTCCAAAGAGAATCAATCGACTTGATGCGGGGTTAGCCGTTGGTGGCCCGATCTTTCAACATCAACTCGATACAAGCAAGAACAACAAAGGAGATGGTTAGAACTGGCTGGAATAAGGCTTGAACAAGGAGTACAAGACTCAAACAAGAAGAACACAAGGAAACACAAACAGATTCAAGAGAAGGATAGAAGGATAGAAGAAGGATAACCCTCCGAGACAACTATTAAACCCTTGGTGTATATTTCAACCAAGATCCTAATAGAATGGACGAAGAACCAACCTTATACAATCTTACACAATCAAGGACGGATCCTTGAAGCACAAGAAGGGGGCTCGTGATTGTTGAAAGGCACCAACCTTCGATGAGAATTGACACAATTCAAACAAACCAAGCTGCAATGCACACACTCAATGAAGCCAAGCTTCAAACTCTCTCTTTTCAAAGGGAGAAACTGATTTCTATTCAAAGTTGTCTACCAAAAACAATAAGGCTGAAAAGTACTTATAGTTCCCCAAAAGACTTGAAAGAAACTAATACAAAATAATCTACTTAGGCTAAAAGTAGGCAAGGCCCATAATGTCAAGGTCCAACATCTACTCTCCATGGACTATGCCAACACTTGTTAGGCAAACAGCCTTGGCATGTGGCTCCTTTCTTTCTCTCGCCTCCTTAACACAAACGTAACACACAAAAGCATGCATTCCACTTTGTAGTTTCTTGGCTCGTGATCTAGTGATTGACCCCTCAAAGAGTGTTGGGGTGCTTGGAGGTGGCTGATTGGATGATCCTTCATCACGACTAAATCATGAAAATGCCATCTGTATTCGATCAAAGAGCAATATACCCTTTGCTATCGTCCAATTTTGTAGACATCAACAAGGAAACATTGACGAAGCCAAGGACCGACTGTTTTAGCTAGAATTGGTTTAAGAGATCGACTAACCCTAGCCAAGATCGGGTTGAATCGAAAGTAAGAAGAGGTTAAGTGTTTGTTTTCCTCCATTTTCCGATGATCCTTTTCAACGTACGAGACATTCCTTTTATCCTAATTCCTCCCCTATTTCCGTTATAATTCCTTTCATTTATCATTGGAATCGTTAACTAACCTAAATAGTTTCGCTAGCCAGCTGTTTGGGAGGCTCTTGGATTTTTGGTCACGTGTGAATCCTATCAAGTCTCCTTCGGATTGGTTTTGTTGATTACCCTAGTTTGGTAGATATCAAATGGGCCTTCTGAGTTTTTGGGCCTTGCTGGGCCTTCGTTGGGGCACACTCAACACCGACAGCGGCAACCGGCGGAAGCCGAGGAGGCCGGGCGCCGTCATGGAGCATGGGGGACTATGCGAAGAGCATCATCTACGGCGGGATGGACGCGATCGTGACGTGCTTTTCGCTGTTTTCGTCGATCTCCGGCGAGCGAATGTCGTGCATTGATGTACTCCTCTTGGGATTCGTGAACCTCGTCGCCGATGGGATCTCAATGGGGTTCGGCGATTATGTGTCCACGACCACCGAGAAGAAAATGGCACTCAATGAGAGGAAGGATACGGTATGGGAGGCCACTGGCGACGGTTGCATGGTGGCTCGGGGCAGGATGGGGAGGAGCCTGATCCAAAGGTATTTGGACCTTGGCATGGATTTCGATGATGCTTCGACGGTAAGTCATTGTAACTTCATGTTTAAAACAAATTTTCTACAATGTATCTAGCTTGGAATATAAGAAAAGGCTTGCATTTCTTAAATTTCTGATTTTAGAAAGATTTTGTCGTATTTATTTATTTGGGGATTTAAAATAAGTTATCTTAAGTGTGATTTTTTTATCTTGACAAAGTATTAGATACTTTGGAGTTAAGGTATAGATTGATGTAGCTTGGTTATCAAAAATGTATTTGCAATTGAGCATTGGGACAAATTTTACAAATGAAGTACATTTTTATGACCTTTAAGGTGGTCAACATTTTCTCCAAGTACGAAAACGTGATAGTGGAAGAGACCCTGGTGGCCAGGAAAGGTATACGCCCGTCGGACGAGACCGAGAAGCCGTGGAAGAACGGGCTCGTCACATTTGCGGCCTTCATCGCATTCGGGTGCACCCCGCTTCTCTCGTTCATCATGCTCATCCCGTTCATTCAGAACGAGTCGGTCAAGTTCGGAGGCGCGTGCATCCCCTCCTTGCTTGCACTCGCCCTCCTCGGTTTCGCCAAGGCAAAGATGGCCGGGGAGAATTTCGTGCTTTCGGCTCTTATCAGTACGTTGAACAGAGCCATTGTCGCTTCGGTCGCTTACGCGGTGGGTTGGACCCTTAGAAATGTGGCCGGCCTTGAGGACCCCGAGCCCTAATTCGTGCCGTTTCGTCGATTTAATGCAATCGCATTGCTAGTTAGTTACTTGATATATGTATCGTTACCGGTAGTTCGTAGCTCGTTATGGTCCCATTCGGGCTTTTTGTGGGGACTAAAATTGAAGGAAATTTGTCCATGCTATGAGCTTTAATTGTATGAATATTTCGCATGTGATTTGGTTCGTAGCTCTAGTTTTATTATTAGTAGCTTATTGGTACGTGTTTTGGGTCATGTACCGTGTCATTTAGATGTTAGCTAGCTTTTGAGTTAAGGAAGAAATTACTTATTTATACATTTAGGTGGGTTGCATTTGCATGGTTTCAAATCTAAATCATTTTTATTTAGGGTATATCTATTATAATTATAATATATTACTATATACTATAGCGGAAGCAAATTCTGCCACCATATTGCGCCACATCACCCCTTTATTTAAAAATCTATCTTACTATATCTTAATTTTTATCATAATCTTCTACATACTTAATTAAGATATTAGTTCTATATATCTTAGAACTTGGGTTGTTTAATTAATAATTCTATCCAAATATATAAATTTCTATCTTATCATTATACACATTCAATTAATACATAGATCTATCATAACCCTTTTGTTTTAAAAAATATTTATTTCGTCATAATATATAAATCATAATCATAATATTACCCATTTAATTAATATCATATTAAATTTAAATTAGTTTTCGTAATTTTGTTATGCCCTTTTTTAAAATATCAATTGTAGCAAATTCTACCACTATATTTAAGACAAATATTCAATATTTATTTCATCATAATATATAAATCATAATCATAATATTACCCATTTAATTAATATCATATTAGTTTTAAATTATTTTTCGTAATTGTTTTATGGTATTTTTTAAAATATCAATTGTAGCAAATTCTACCACTATATTTAAGACAAATACTCATTCTATTAATATAATATATTAAATATATTTTTACTATCATATCATATTAAAATATCAATAAAAACGTAGATGTTATATTTAACATATATATCAATAATTTTGCATATTGATTACGCTACTCTATAGAAAAAAAAATTACAGATTTCTTAATTAAGATAATAATTCCTTAACATTTTCATTACATATTTATATACAATAACATATATACGAGATAATTTGGTTTTCTATTTAACTTATTAAATATAATCCATATCTTTAATATTATAATGCATTAATACGAGTGTTTATTTAAACTTATTAATTTTATTATATAATTTACTTTAAGTAACTTAATTTAAATGCCACAAGATTTATATCAATTGGTAATAAAATGTGATGATGCATCTTATCTTGTGTCCTTCCTCAACTATTTAAATATATGTTTATGTATGTCTAAAAAGTAAATATATAAATAAAATTATATATATATGATGAGATACGAGAATTATGTCATTATAATCCAAAAATTAAGCGTCGTTTTAAAACAAAGTATACTTACAATAATATTTGTAATTGTTATAGTAAATTCATACACAGAGCAATGATTAAATAAATAACATCTCCGTACAAGGTACGGGTCATCTGCTAGTACAATATAAAGCAGTGACCAAGTCTGTGTAAAAATTTGCGCCACATCATCATTGCTGAATAAAATACTGATTTTAATTTTCAAATGTACCTTTTTAAAAATTTCTTTATATGCTTTTGATATCTTATCCCAATTTTGATATATTTCCTAAATTTGTTTTCTTAAGAATACATAATTTTCATTTAAATTATTAAAATGTTTTTCATTTTAGGTAAAGGATTGTTTTACCCTTTTATGAAGATTTTATATAATTAATTAAAATAATAGATTTCATAATTCAAATAAAAAAAATTAAAAATACATATATAGGTCAGTATGTTCGGATTTCGGTCATACATTACCGAGTAAAAAATAGACTCGACTTAAATTTAATTTAGGATTGACAAAATCAAGTTTATACTCACATCACCCGTACATGATACGAGATTTGTACTAGTTAAAATTAATAAGTACTGAGTTGAAAGGTGCTTATAGAATTGAGTTTAATTGCAATCATTAGTAAGAGTAAATAATTGAGTTTCCAACATGGCATGCCTCTCTCATTCTTAAACTAGACAGGGGAATTTCACCCGCGTCCGACGGGTACTCAATTCATCAGACCCAAAAAAAACGGGTGAAAACCTGAAAAAAAGAGGTGAAAATCGGTTTGGGTGATGTGGGTGATGGGTCGGGTCGGGTACGAGTGAAGGTTCATCCACCCATAACCCGACGCATAACCCAACCTAATTTTTATTAATATTTTATATTTTTTATGTATATATTCCCTTGGTATCTATATATCTACATTATCTATATCCCTTTAAACACTTAACTAGATTATTGCTCATACCCTTTACGGGACACGATAGATAATAATTTTATGATGTATTGTTCAATTAATAAAGGAATGCATAATAATAATAGTATTAAAAATTAGATATTGATATCATCTTTTATATCCAAAATCATTACAATACTTTGTTAATTCAAGGTCGTGATTTGATGTTAAGAATAAACTTAAGTTTAAATTTTACATTATATAAATTAAATAAAAAGTATAGATAAAACACAATCATTTTATTTGAAAATGTATTTGATTCGTTTAAAAAATTATATGTGATACGATATGAAATCTCAAATGAAATATTTTATCAATATATATATTTTTATAATTAGAAAGATTTTTATACGATGATCAAAATCATAAATTAAGTTAGTTATGGCTTATTTAAATACATATTTTATAAAAATAGACTTGTATCGGTAATATTAATATTTGAAATAAAATGACTATACTAATAGATCTTGTAAATTGATAATTTTTTTAATAATAGTAGAGTTATAGATCAATATAATTTATAAATGAAAATTATAACACAAATTTGATTTATATATTTTTTAAGATATTTTAGATATATGTAGCTTAAATTATAATTTTATGGGACAAAAAAAAAGTGACAGAGAAATATGACGAATGTATATGATTATAGAAATACTATACAAACAAAAATTCAGAGTGACTAATAAGATTAAAAACTCAATTATAATTTTGATTTACAAAAAAGAATGTCTAAACAAATAATTGAAAAAGATAGAAATTAGGTGATAGAAGATAGAAATTAGAAAAAGAAAGAGATAGATGATAGATAATTAATAAGAATAACACAGACTTTAAAATTAATTTTCTAAAATTTATTTTCTTAAATGGAGTGAGGCCAAAATTAACGTGGTGGTTTGAAATTCCTCGACTTTAATATATAGTATAGATTGCTAAACATCACCGAATTTTAATTATCCCATCACCAATATACATACTTTCACTTAAATACCCTTCAAAAAATAAACATCCATAGCCCACTTAGTTAACAGTACACTTGCCTCTACTCGTCGGCTCCAAGCCTCCTTTATCTACAAGCATTTCATTCGAATATATTGCCGTCATTTATTTTTTCTTACCACAAATGAGAAAAAAAACACCCAATTTAGAATCTACTATAAAACATAAAATATTGCACCATGTACAATTACACGAATTAGTGCTAAATTACAACAATAGCTCTCACACAATTACACGAAACGCACTAGACATGGACGTTCTAACCTAGAATTAGAACAAATGATAACATCCGCGAATAATGAGTAGCTTGGAGGGCAAACATATGTATCCCAGAGCAAGGTGGCATCGGAAGGGGAGATCGGGTGATGTCATTCTTTTTAGTTAATTTTCATTGGTTATTTTCTAGGTTGTTTTGTGTCTTTTCTATTAGTTTATTGTGGTTTTTCATGTGATTTCAACTCTCTTTCGAGGGTTGGAGTCGTTTGTTGTTGCTTTTGTGTTTTGTAGCTAGGTGTTTGGAGCGTTGAAGATGAGTTTTCTACCTTTTCTGAGCATTCTAGAAGGAGGTGTGAAGGTGTGGTGTAGCGGTATTCTAAGTGTGAAGTCAAGTGAAGTGGAGATTTGTGGAGTTTGCTAAAGAATTTCAAGGATGGATTTGCAAGTCTAATGCTGTCTTAAGAGGGAGCTACAAGACGTCTAAAGGAACCAAGAAACATCAAGGAAGAAACACCGAAGAAAGGCCAAACTTCGGAGAAAGTTCAAGCGAAGACAAGAAGAAAACAAGAATGCAGAGTAGGTCGGCCACGACCTACTCTAGGCCGACAACGACCTATCCTGAGCCTACCAAGTGGAAGAAACTCGCGGCCCAAGTATTAGACTTTCGGGTGTTTTATTTATGGGTTTCCAAGATAGATTGTAATTTCCATTTTTATAACATATCTACCTCTATATAAGGGGCCTTAGGGTGACCTTTTCTAGGGAGATCACACACATTAGAGGAGGGGGATTATTAGGAGAGACAATTTGCAAGACAAGTTTGGAGGTTTTTAGGAGAAGTTTGTGGATTTGCTTAAGTTGTAAGGTGAATTCTCCTTTAATTCAAGTTGTTTGTTTGAATCATGTTTTCTTCTTCTTCTTTGATGATTGAATGCATGATGAAGTGTGAGTAGTAACCTTTTCTAGGGTTGGGGTGAAACACAAGATGATTATGCATGTCTAAAACTTGAATTCATAACTTGAATGCTTGAAGATCATATCTATCTATCTTGTGCTTAAATCCTTGATGAAAGTTGATCGGTCCGGATTGGAGGGTCTCAAAATTACAATTTATAATCCGACCTAGTTGTAGCACAAGGTAGGGTGTCGAAAACTCGGGAGCTCGGTCGTTGAGAGCACCTAAAGACTTGAAAAAGGGAAAAAAAAGCTAAACAAAGGAAAATAAGAGAAAACCACTCGGGACCAACACAGGTCACTTCGGGCCCGAGGTGGATCGACGAGAAAAAGGCCGGGACCGACACTGGAGAACGTCGGGCCCGAGGTGCTGGGTGAGTCGAACCTTTCAAAATGGAGAGATAGATCTTGGGTTTTTGGGTTCCTTCTCTAGCTAGATGTGGGTAATTCCACCCCAATTCAGCCGATGAGTGTTGATCCTCGTAGGATCGAGGTTGTCCGCCTCGGTCCCGCCACTTCTACACATCGACCCTAGGGAATTTTACCTCCCTTTCGATGCAAGGTCAAGTGATAGGAAATCGATCGCTTCCGTTCACTCTTGCCAATCACAAGCCCTTGATCCCTTGCTTCCACAAGAGATTGTAGCTCTATGTAGAGTGGGTTCCTAGATCAAGCACTTAAGGCTATGGAATTGGGGGTTCAAACCCAACCTAACTAGAGGTTTCCCCCATAGCCCAAGATCAATGGAATCTCCTCCATATGGAAAGAGTAAAAAGCAATCATAATGCAAAGCAAACAAGTCTCAATCGTCAAACTCAAAGCAAATCCAAATTTCATTCACCAAACAAAGGAAATCCACAAAATCCAATCCAAATCAACAATTGCAAAGCAAATCAAAGACAAACTCACTAGTTCTTCCTATATCTACCCTTCTTCTCCAACGATTTCTCTTCCTTCTCCTCTCTTCTCCTTCTCCTTGCTCTCCAAGTCTTCCTTGAGCCTTTGAGAGTGATTAGTGGGGTGTAATGAGTGATCCTAGCCTTAGGGTTTCTCTCCTCTCCAAGGAAAGGAATTCACCCAAATCCTCCTCTAGATCTTGGGTTCCTTCCCTCCCTTGGAGAAGAGTCCACCCCCTAAAACGTCTATGATGCTGATTTCCTCCTAATGAGAGATTACACGGCTTTAAGTAGAGAATTGGTCCTTGATCCCCAAGGAATGTCCTTGACCTCCAAGGCGTCTAGAACTCCTTGATCCCCAAGGCTTCTAGACTCCTTGATCTCCAAGGCTTCTAATGCAATTATGGGAATTAACAAGAAAATCCCAAAAAGAAAAGAATCCGGAGCCACGAACGACATGGATCGACATGGAGAACCTGGGGCCCGACTTGCTCTTCAACTCAGTCCAAAGGCAAATCTTCCAAGTACCTCGGGCCCGACTTGCCACACCTCGGACCACCACATCGGGCCACCATGGTACCTCGGGCCCGACATGTTGGGTACATCGGGCCTAAGGCATTTTTCAGCTTGTTTCGCTCCGTTCTCTCTCGTTTTAGCTCCGATTGACTCGATTCTTTCGCTATTCTCTTCGTCTTCACTTGAGCCTTCTTTCCATGCAATGTTAGCTCCATTTTGGCTCCTTTTTCATCCTTGAATTCCTCCATGATGCCATGCTCCAATCTCCATGATTTTTGCTCCAAAATGCCTATAAAACACACAAAACGCGCATAGTCCCCGAATCTCATAGAAAATCGGAATCCATGCTAAAAAGGAACTAAACTCACAAGAAAAGGGAATAAAGACACATATTTACATAGGAAAATGACCTATAAAACACTACTAAAATGAGAGACATCAAAAGATTAGGCATATCTTGTGATTAACCATAGCGAAGGTGAAAGTTGATTGCTTGATTAGATCTAATAGGATTATTGGCGGAAGTTGATATTCCTTGGTTGAAGAATAGATAGAAAGTTGTTTGATTTCCGAAAGTTGATTAAATGACTTGGATTGTTTGCGAAAGTTGACTCTTCTATGATCTAGATAGCATGATAGTTGTTAGTTCTTGTTGGAAGCATGCATGATTACGATGTGGTAGGTCATTGGTCCTAGATTTCCTCCCCGGTTGATTTTCGAAGCTTTTGTTTTGTACCAAGTCAAGGTCGTAGCTGACCTCCCTCATGTCTGCATTGACCTACTCTACATTCTTGTTTTGTGTGTTCATAAGGAAGAAAGTCGTGGTTGTGGTCGACCCTGAGAAGGTCGATTCCGACCAATTCTGGGCTTGTGTGTTTGTGTTCTTTTGCTTTGTTGTTAGGATTGATTGCTAGATTTTAGATTCTACTAACTCCCATGGACGATTCTGACTTCACTATACTCAACGGGGTATTGAATACAAATTTATTTGTTCAAGTTTAACCCTTCAACATCGGGCTTTTGAAATGGAAGGTTGGAGACAAAGATTATAAAGAAGGTCGGTGGTAAGAGTCACGTGGAAACAGAGGTTGGAGGAATAGAGGTTGTCTAGTGCACTTAACGGGTTATGGGTAGAAGAAGACCGATATTAAAAACTGTGGGTTTGTTTGTAGTTTTAGTATCATGTTGGGGGTAAATTTGGAAAATAAAAAAAGGTGATATTTTTTCGGTGACGTTTAGCAAACCTCTTTAAAAATTGTCCATCAAGGTCAAATAAATGACCATTAATTTATTTCGTTTTTCTTTTTTGCTTTTTTTGTATTATGTATGACTTTTTATTATAGTGCCTATTCAAATTCTCTATCATTTTTTTTTGTTTTGCTTTTCTGTTTGCGTTATTGATATATTTTTGTTTTAATGTTTACTCAAATTCTTCCTTTAGGAGATAAAAATATTATCAAATTTTCTATATAAGATAAAAGATGTAAGACATCTTCATTGAAAAAGTTAAATACAAATTTTTACTATAATACTTTTATTTATTGAAGAAGAAAGTGTGGTACTGATATGTAATTATAATACATAATTGTGTTAATATAACATATAGTTTGAAGCCATATTCATTAATGGACTAAAAAAAAAATTTAGTTCATAATTTCATTCACTTGTGTCATGTGTATATGAATATCACAACAAACTTACCTTAAAATATAAATATCTAAATAAAATATATTGTCATGTATATAAAAATACAATAAAAAAAAATTGATCAATGCTTTTAATTTAACTTCAAAGTCAAAAAACAATACAAAATGTATTAAATACTTGAGAATGATGACATTATAGGGTTTCAAAATATATACTTTTTCTACACACCATATTTCATAAATTACACTATCTATTGGATACAGACTTAAAATACACATTTTTGGAAATGTTACACTAGCGCAACTACTACACAAATATTGAAATGTGCACACATTTAAACTAAAACATAAATATTAAATTGAATTTTGTAGAAGGATAATACACACAAAATAATTTATTGATATTTCACCTATTGGAATTTTAACCTTTAACCATAATTTTTTATACACTTCAACTCATCAAAAGTATTACATGTAAAATCAACTATTGATATTCCACCATTTGAAATTCTAAATATTAATTGTAATTTTATTACACATTTAAACTCTTTAATTTCTCGATAGTTATTCTCATGTCAATGTATATATAGTAAAGTCACGTTATGAACTTTCATTCTTTCTTCCTTCTAACTTTCTAACCTATTAAATACACATATCAACTTTAAAAGTGGTATATACAAGGTCATATTATGCACTCAATTTCTCCACTCATCTCGTACCCAAAATGACAAACCCTAAACACGACTAAACAAACTCTTTTAATGCTCTATATGTACCATATGGATTCAACATCAAACATTGTAAGTACAACGTTATATCAACATATTCTGAAACATCAACATGTAATATTAATGGACAACCATATGACAAAAATATTTGTGTGTTCCCTCCTGTCCAACGGACGACCTATGCACGCTATTTATATATTAAAGTTATGTTTTAACAATCAAATATGATTATTTGATTATAATAAAAAATTTATAAGTATTTTTTATTTGATCCATGCTTATTCATATCAAAACAATTAGTATCATAACTTATATAAAGTATAATTGAAAAATAATGGAGATGAAAGACTGTGTTTATGTTCTTTTTTGTTTGGCAAAATGGTGAGCATATATCTTATTTTATAATTAACGTGTGTGTTATTGGGTTTGAATGCTAGTAATAAAAGTAAGGGAATTTTGTCAATTAGTGTAGGTACGAGGAGTTGCAAAAATAGCTATAAATGGAGATGTTTTGCTCCCATTTTCTTCCCTACTGTAAACCATAATATCTAGTCTAGTATTATTGTATTCTTTATTCTATATCTTTGGATTAGGGTTTGTTATGAGATAGAGTATGATCTATAAATACTCTATCTCTTCATTCAATATAACTTATGCAAGTTCATTCATACATACTCTCTATACCCACATCTCTCTTCATCGCTTCTTCTGTTTTCTTAACAAATCAAATCAGCCCTTTGCTTCTCCAAGCAGGAGGATCATGATTTCTTCCCCGAGGAAGCCTCTCAACAAGCTCAATCCTCAAGATTAGCAAAGATCAGTGCTTCGGTTGATTCAATGAAGTCTTCTTCTCCGACCCATCTCAAATCCGATATGATCAGCCCCAATTACGCCTCTTGGACTGTAAATCTTGATGACCTAGTTCGGTTTTTGTGGTTTGGGATTCTGGGTCGGTTTTCATTTTTCCTTGTTTGGCATTCCGAAATGGTGAGTTTTTTCTTTGTATGTAACAGATGAGAGATGTTGTTAGAGAAGTTGCCAAACATTTCCCTACGACCATTGTTACCGGAAGGTCCAATGACAAGGTAATTTCCTAATTCATTCATATAGAAAGTATATAGCTTTGAATAAATTGATCCCGACTAATTGTTCTTCTCATGGAGCAGGTTTGCAATTATGTGAACTTAAATGAGTTTTACTATGTTGGTAGTCATGGAATGGATATCAAGGGTCCCATCAATGAACGCAAATATGCACAAGTCAATGTATTATGTTGACTCATCAAAATCTCCTTATTATGTTTTAACAATTAAATAAACATATTTGATTGTTAAAACATAATTAATGTAATATGAAGTGAGGTCAAACTTAATATGAAAAATCGAAAAGGCACAAATTTAATGTATAACTAGTGTGAATAGGTCGTCCGTTGGGCAGGAGGGAACACACAAATATTTTTGTCATATGATTATGTATTAATATTAGATGTTGATGTTTTAGAATATGTTGATTAAACGTTGTGCTTAGGATGTTTGGTGTTTATGGTATATTTAGAGTCGTTAAACGGGTTTGCTATCGTGTTTAGGTTTAGTCACTTTGGGTTCGGGATGAGTTGACAAATTGAGTGCTGAATCCATATGGTACACTATTTAAGTAAGATATTTTCAACTTACTTATTATAAATTTTGATTATAGCTCAAATGCACAATACTATATAAGACTTTATGATTTTACTAGAAATTGAAATTATATATTTCACACTTTTATAAGAGATGAAGTTTCTCCATTATTTTTCATCTTGTGTCAATCATGTAATAAGACAACCCGGGAAGGTAAACTCTAATGCAAGATAATTATTGGTGCTCTATTTTTGCACAACCTTAATTAATATAGGGGGATGTTATACATCACATCATAAAATTATCTTAATACCCTTTGCATAAGAAACAGTTATCTTAATACCCTTACATCTTAAGATATCAAAAATTTTAAAAGATAGTATATTAATATATCTTATAAGATTGTTGCTATTAATAAATATATTTGCTAAACTTCATCATATCAAGTTGTCAACCATATATCTTTAGAAAATTAAAAAAGAAACGTAATTGTTTCTAAAATATCAATCCCAAGTAATTTAGTTAAGTTATTCTAACCATGTAGTTTTACTCTTTAATAAAAAAAAGCACCTAGTAATAACGATCTTGTAGCTTTATGCTAATTAACGTTCAACATTCAATGTATTAATAAAAAAAATCATCACACTTTGCAAAGTACTCATCCTTTTCAACGTAAATTTTTTGAAACAAAAATTTAGAAGCTTAATTATTAGAAAATGGTAAATTCCCCATTGAATAGAGCTAATATTTACACTAAATCAGACGGTGTATGTAGGCAGACGAATTATTTAGGGCAAACTATAACTAGGAGTGATCGCTCACGAATGCGAGGGTCTAGAGATACAATTTATAACCCGACCCCATTGTAGCACGTGATGGGTGTCGAACGTTCGGGAAATCTATTCGTTTGATGTGCCGAAATACTTGAAAGCTGGAAAAGAGAACTTAAAACAAAGGAAAACAAAGAGAACAGTCGGGACCGACACAAAGGTCATGTCAGGCCCGATGTTGGCGATGAAGAAAGAAGTCGGGACCGACACAGATTAAGTCGGGCCCGAGGTTCCGGAAGATGTCGAACTCAAATATGAAGAAGTAGATCTTGGGTTTTTGGGTTCCTCCTCTAGTAGATTTAGGCTTTTCCACCCCAATTCAAGCAATAAGTGTTGATCGAGATAGAATCGAGTGCTTTCGCCTCGTTCCAACCACTTCTACACATCGACCATTGGAGAGATTGACTTCCCGTTCGAAGCAAGGTCTTGTGATAGACAAATGTTCACTTTCGCTCACCTTTTCCAACCACAAGCCTTGATTCCTTGTTTTCACAAGGAATTGTAGCTCTATGTAGAGTGGGTTCCTAGATCAAGCACTCAAAGCTTATGGAATTTGGGCTTCTAGCCCAACCTAGCTAGAGTTCTCCCCCATCACCCAAGATCAAGGAGATCTACTCCATAAGGTAAGTAATGAAAGCAACAAAATCACAAAACAAAGCAATCATCATCATCATCAATCTCAAATCAAGGCCAAATCTCATTAATCAAAGCAAAAGCAATCCACAAACTCCAATCCAAAGTTTCCAAATCCACAAGATCTAAACAAAACAAAGCTAAACTCACAATCAATCCTAGCTCTTATTCCTCCTCCTTGGCCGATTCTCCCTCTTCTCCTTCTCTTCTTCTTCCTCCTTGCTCTCCAAGTATCCTCTTGAGAATTTTGTGTGATGGTTGGTCTCTAAGTGTGTGTCTCCTCCAATTAGAAGATAAGAGAGCCTTAATAGATGAGGGGTAATTGTGGAAGTCCACTTCTTTATGCCTTGCTCCCCAATCCACTCGAGACCGACTCGGACCGACATGGAGGGACGTCGGGCCCGACTTACTGGGCAAGTCGGTCCGACTTTGAAAATCCTTCTCGGGTCCGGTGTGGCTTGCACCTCGATCCGGTCCTCCTTCCACCTCTTCTTCTTGGCTTTTCTCTTGTTCTTCTTCATGGCTTGCTCCTCTCCTTCCCTCCTTGGCTCATGCTTTGCTCCTTGCCTCGATTTACCTTCAAAACGACCCTTGATCCATCCCAACCTACAAAACACATAAAACGCGCATAGTCTCCGAATCTCGTAGAAATGCGGGAACTAAGCTAAAAAGGAACATAACACACAAGAAAAGGGGAAGAAAGAAACATATTTACAAAGGAAATCATATATAAAACACCACCAAATAAAGAGACATCAAAACCGAAACATAATCTTCAAGTAAAGCCTCGTATGAGAACACATTTAAGCACAAGTGATAGATATTCAAGCAAGATTACATCATCACACACGATCAAGTGTGCAAAGGAATAGAGTCTATGCAACTAAGCCTCACTTTAGGGATATGTAAATGTGTATCACTCATCATGTGTATGTGTATAGAAATGAACACTCAAGCTCAAACATCATGCAAGTAAGGACTTTACTATTGAAGCTAATATCACCAAATCCTCCACATAGAGATGCCTATTACAAAGTACACAAAGAATTCGAACTTGGCTCAATGGAGGTCCTCAAAGAGGTTCCATTCGGCCAGGTTGTAATGGGGCTTTTGGTATTTCTCAAGGTGGGAATTATTTGGTCTTGTGGTGCTTACAATGGGGATTGAACAACCTAAACTCTCACCAACTTCACCAAAATTCCACAATCAACTTTACACTCATCCAAAAGGCTTAAAATTTTCCTCTCAACCCACAATTTCACTTAACATTCCACTTCATCTTTGCAGTAAGGCTTTTTTGTTGGATTTTTCACACTTTCCAAACTGACCGACTTTGATCATAACTCGGGCCCGATGTTACTTTGAACTCGGTCGGACCCTTTTCTCACTTAAGCTTTACACCTTCATTCCACTTCCCACTTCCAACATTTTCTTTCTTTCTTTTTCTTTCTTTTTCTTTCTTTGCATTTTTTTCCTTTTATGCACAGCAAAGATGCACTACCCACAAGATTCATAGCACCACTCTTTGCCCTTAAACCCAAGAGAATCTCAACTCTTCAAATACACTCCAAACCTCTCTTCTAAAGTCCAATCCCGTAAGGGTCAAGTCATATAAGGCTTAGGAATAATATTTTTGAGGAGTTTCAAGCAAAGGCCCAGACTAGAACGGGGCTACAAACAAAGGATTCACTTCATGGTAGGATATGGAACATTTTTGTGACTAAAAGAATAAAGTTCTAAATCAATGTGACAATACTAGGACAAATCTCATGACGGTCTTGGAAAATAGATAAACACCGCAATAGCAAGTTTCACTAATGCATGAGCTAACCATACAAAAAACATGAGGGATATGCAAATATGAACAAGCATCCCTAAAATGGCCAAAAATCAATCTCACAAGGGTCACACATACTTAGTTGCATAAGGACTCATCCTAGAACTCACATGTTCAATAAACCAAGCAAGATATCATGATCACATCAAAAACAACATCAATTTAGAGGCTAAACCATCCAAAAATATGCAAAGGAATTTACATGCTCTCATCATCATAAGCTCATTTGGACATCTAAGATGGGGATTTCTAGTCCAAAAAAAACTACAAAACACCAAATCTTTTTGTTCTTTTCACACAAAATTTTTCAAATTTTTATGGATTTTGTTTTTGCAAAAAAATTTCCCTACAAAACACCAAACAAAGACTCATCCAATCAAAACCAAATCAATCATCCATGTCATTCATCAAACCACAAATTCAAGAAACAAACATCCCAAAAACATAAACTAAAATCCAAATATCCTCAAAGCAAAAACACACACAAACAAGTGAAATCATGAGCACTACCCCCCACCCCATACTTAAAATTTTGATGTCCCCATCAAACAAGGAAACCAAAACTCAAAGTAAGAGAGAAGAGTACGAAAAGCTCACAATTTCTTATTCTTCAATGGCATGTCTAGAATCACTCGAAGGTATTGTCACGCCGATATCCTCTTTGGAGCCTCATTTGCCGCTCCCTCTCGTACACTTGCTCTTGGTAGAAGTCTTGAGGTGGTGGTTGAACTTGGGCATCTGGGCACGTCCATTGATCCTCACGGGAAGGGAAGTTCCTGCTCATCCAAGTGTTGAAGCTATCTTGGACTCGTCACCTTTAGTCTTCCACCTCTCTAAGCTCCTCGGCTTCGCGCCTTGTGTAACCGAGGTTTCGGTTCATCTCTTCTTGACTAGCTTGGAAGGTACCTTGTTGTTGGAGAAATTGTTGATGTTGGTAGTACAATTGTTGTTGTTGGAGATTCACTTGATGGACCTCTTGAAGAACACTCTCTTGTTGGATTTGAAGGTGGGCCATTTGGTTGGCCAAGAATGACATATCCACCAATTGTTGCCTCTCGGGGAAAACCATTCCCGGGCCGTACCATTGAGCGTAGCCTTCATAGCCTCCACCTTGAGCTTGCTTGTGCCTTGCACCGCTTCCTTCTCCTTGTTCATAGTGCCTCGGGACCGAATCGCCACAGAAAGCACCGGACCGACTTTGATGGAAGTCGGGCCCGATGTGCTGTGTATCTCGGTCCACCAGTGTTGGAGCTTGTTGCGTGGCTCAGAGGTTAGCCATCAAGCCTTGGAAGTGCTCATCCTCAGCTGGCTCTGGATCGACGTCCATGTCCTCTCCTCGAGGTGCAAACACAAAAGTGTCTTGGTCGGAATCCGGTGAAGACGAGGGGGTGGTGAAGCGAATGTGTTGCGGTTGTTGTTGTCGCCCCTCTCTTGCACCTTCTGGGTCACCAAAAGAATGTGGCTTGCCGGACCACACTTGGTACCAATTGTGATACCGAGAAGGATCATAGAGGTTGGGCACCAACCTGATAGACACACCATCATAGCTCGAATGAGGGGCCAAGTAATGCATGTATGGCTTTTCCTTGATGATGTTGGCTTTCTTGAAATACCTCATGTTCATGTACTCCACACCATTTGGGGCCGGAGAATACTTGCGAAGATCAACCCCCAAGCTTGCGGCTAGCCGAGCAATCATCCCGCCAAAGTAGATCCAAGAGGTGCTTTGGAAGTCTCGCACCATCTTGACCCACTCCCAAGCAAGATTCATGGGCTTCTCGGTATGGAAGAGCATCTCGTGTAGCAACATGACCTCCTCCTTCATTGGTTTGCTCAACTCATGGCGTGCATAGATTGCACACCCCAAGACTCGCACCATTACTCGGAAAAGAGGGCTAGCTATCTCCGTTGTTGAAGCACCTTTTCTCATCTCGCTCTTCCCCGCTACTTGCTTCCACACATAGTTCACCTCTTCGTTGTCTACATTAGCCTCCTCTTTTGGACAAGGGAACCCAAAGTAGGTAGCCAAGTCCCTAAGAGAGAGCTTGTAGTCCTCGTTGCCCAATTGGAAGGTGACCGCGCCTTCTTCATCCTCTACATCATCATAAGAGCACTCAAATATGACCATAAACTCCGATGTGAGGGCGGGATAGTGGGTGTTGTCCCACCTTAGCATCCCATTGAGGCCGATGTGGGAATAGCATCTCGGAAGGGCTTGATCCATGCCCATCTTTCTCACGGTTTCCCAATCGAGCCACCTTGTATGATGCTCAAGCGCCATATACCTTGCATAACTCTCAACTTTCTCATCATCCTCCAAGTAAACATCATCCAACTTTGGCTCTTTTCTTGACTTCTTGGACTTATTCTTCGGCCTTTCCGCATGAGATGAGGACGCACGCGTCTCCATTGTACCTACACACACTCAATCAAACAAAAAGGGCACAAGATAAGATCCATACAACACAACAAAAACACTCAAACACAACAACACAAGAGGTACCCTATACTTAGTTCCCAACACATATCTCACAATCCAACATGAATCATCATGGAAATCTCAAGCAATGGCTAAGCTATAGATCATAGTACATCATGATTAAGCTATAACCAACAATAAAACACATGAATTCACATGATATCACAAGTAGAAAGCATAAACAAACTCGATCGACTTGCACACAACATCGGGCCCGATACACTTCCAACCGCGATCCGACTTGGTGGACCGACTTCTACAAGTCGGGCCCGACTTCCCTGGGCATGTCAATCTCGACCTAGTTCATGCTTCGATTCTAACACAAATCAACCCAAATCATTCTAGCATGCTACTAAAGTTCAATTTCAACCATCAGACATTTTTATTCGAAGTTCTAAATGGATTCAAGCATGCATAAACACCCTTAAAGCTCAATTTCACAAAATATGCAAATCCACCATTGATGCTCAGACTTCAAACTCTCATTCAAATATGACACTACTCAATCAATGCAATGTAAGCACAAAATCTCCAAAGAAATAGGTAGAGATTGAGTAACACATACCGGAATTGAAGAGATTTGAACTTTTAAGCAAACAATCTACTAGAACTCAAATTTTCTCAACCTAGATCGAGATAGGGGACGAAGAACGAGGTTGAACTTGAAATCTCTCTTTGGAATCGGGTTAGGGAGGGCTCTTTGTGGTTGGATCGAGATGAAGAAAGGGAGAGATGTGTGGATCGAGTTTGGTGAGAGGGGGGGCCGATTTTGAGAAGATAGTGTACTTTGGGAATGGTGGTTAATGTGGAGATGGTAGGTAGGTAGGTGAGGGAAAGGTATTTAATGGGGAAAGGGACAAATTTAGGTCAAAGGGCAAAATTGGCATTCCCACTAAGTCCGATCGGGTTGGACCGATGTTCCCCTGTCGGGCCCGACTTACCTGGGCTTGATGTGGAGTTGTTCGGCCACCAAAATTACTCCATATCGTTGCAACTTCTTTCTCCATATTTCCATTTATTTTTCACCTAAATTCCTACACAATCTTGAAGAACTAACAACACCGAAAAATCCACAAAATACTAGGTAGGGAATGATTAGAGAAAAGCTAAGCTAAGCTAGGAAAAATCAAACTAAAACTACGAAAAGAAAACTACTAGCTCGGGTTGCCTCCTGAGAAGCGCTCGTTTAGAGTCACTAGCTTGACTTCCTAACCTCAATCTCATGACGGGTGAAAAACGGTGAATTGATCGCCATTGTTGTGCCCATTCCCATTGCCCTCATACTCATAGATTCACCAATGATGGTCTATGTAGGCATGGCTCTCCGATCTCGGGCCACTCTTGTCATACTCCTCCAACGAATGAGCTTTCACCTCTTGACTTGCTTCATCATGATCCTTTGTTCCTACACCAACAACACTCAAAGAATTCCTATGAGATTCTAACAATTCATCTTTCAAGTCACTTAGGCAAATGTAGCTATCTCCTAAGTCACTAAGACATATGTAGGAATCATAAATTTTGAAAGAATTTTGGTCATCTCCAACATCAAAAGGATATGAGTAAGGATACTCTTCATTTCTCCTTGGGCTAGCATTGATCCTTGACTCATCTTGTTCCTCAACTTGTTCCAACAACTCCCTTGCTTGAATTTGTTCATTGAATCTCACATCGCTCCTCAAAGCGACAACCTCTCTAGCAACTTCCACTTCTTCTCTCTTTCTCTTGGAATTCTCTTCGAATTTGAGGATAGCTAAGGCATCGGGCTCATTCAAAGCCTTGTTGAAGTAGAATTCGACCTTTTCATCACCAATCTCAAAGGAGACTTTCCCATTTTTGACATCAAACTTGGCCCCCGCCGTTGCTAAGAACGGTCGTCCTAAGATGATTGGGACTAAGGGGTCCTCGTGCATATCCAAGATCAAAAAATCATCGGGAACAAAGTATTTTCCAACCCTTACCGGAACGTCATCCAATACTCCCTTAGCCTTGATGATGGAACCATCGGCCATAGTTAGAGACATATCGGCCGGCTCGATTTCTCCAAGATTGACCCTTCTCCAAATACTAGCGGGCATCACAGAAACACTTGCTCCAAGATCACATAGGGCTTGAAAGTTTTGTGACTCGGGCAAAGACGTTGTTCCCTTATCAAAAATAAATCTCAAACATGCAAACAACAGTATAGTAGGCAAGCAAGGGGTCGAACCCAAAGGAATCAGTTTCTATTCAGATTTTATGGTTTTCATGCAAGTATTCAAAAGGGGGTTTGAAAGTTGGTTTCAATCAAAAGTTATCAAGTAGAGTTTATCCAATCAATTCCACTTTATTAATCCGTTGATCATGAATTCATCCACCTCTTTATATGCCTAGGTCAATTCCAATCCCAATCATTAGAAATCGCAAGTCCACGGTCCAAGCAATTCTATAACCCTAGGCAAGGACGCTTAACCTAGAATTAGCATAGAGAACAGGGATATTAGGAAATCAAAACATGCAATCAAGCTACGAGTCTCATGCACAATTAAACCATTGAATACTCTTCCCTAAACTAGTCCACGGTCCTAGAATAGAGTTGTTTCGAGAATTAGGAAAGATGCATAGACAACAACCAATCCTAAATCAAACGATAGATCTAAGTCAATCAAACAAGTTGGCCAGACTCATAAAATCAAACATAGATCATGGGATGAAGCATAAGAGTATCAATAAAGACCTAGGGATAAAGAGATTACCAGAATTTCACAACTTCATAATAAAGCTTCCTTGATCGAATAAACTCAAGAGGAGAGTTAGTTCTCCATTACAAAGAAAACTCCAATCTTTATTGAAAGAACAATTGATTGTCTAATGAATTGAATTATCCTATAAACCTAGAAAGGTTCCCCTTAAATAGCGCCAAAGATCAAACTTTTCGGACTAGATAAGAAAGGAAACCGAAAGATAAGAAAGGAAACAAGATAGAAACGATAGAATTTCGTCCGCGTGAAAGTCGGCCGCCACCGCGACCGCGGCGTCACCACTGCGCCCGCGGAGGTCTTCTTTGGTCAAATCGCTGAGTCGGCTTCTACCGCGACCGCGCCACAGACAGCGCGACCGCGGCCTTCGAGGTCTTGGTTGGTTCGTCTCCTCACGCCACCGCGCCCGTGTCATAGACAACGCGACCGCGATATCCATGCAGTGGCGAATCTTCGTCTTTAAGCTCTTTAACTCTTGATTCTTCATAACTTGTGTCTTCGGTCTTCATATTACAATAACGCTCAAAACGAACCTAAACACTCACTAAAGCATCACAAAATACAAGAGTTAACCTATACAAAATAGCCTGAATCATTTTGAGACCCTACACCAATGGTGATAGCAAACCGTCCCGGATCTCCTAGCTTTTGTGGAAGCTCTAGAGTCTTCACCTCATCTTGCATCTCAACTATGGACCTCTCCTTTGAAAACCTTGCATATGATGGCATCTCGTTTAATGCATAGGTTAACGGGATAGTGATGTTCAAACCTTGCAAAAGCTTGAGGAATCTCTTGAACTTGCTCTCAACAACATCTTTCGGCTTTCTTGAGGGATATGGAAGAGTTGTCGCGCCTTGAATCTTGCTCGGATCAACCTCCTTAGACTTGCCTAACTCACTCACGTCTTTCTCTGCCTGGACCGACTTGGGCACCACGTCGGGCCCGATGTCTGGCATCACGGTCCTCGGACAGAGCTGAGGCAAAGTGGTCGGACCGACATATGGGTACGTCGGGCCCGACTCACTCTCTACCTCGATCCTTGGCAGAGGAGTTGATCTTCTTGCTGGGTCGACTTCAGGGCACCTCGGACCCGACTTACTGGTTAAGTCAGTCCGGCTCTCTTTACTTGTCTTAGGCATGTGTGGCTCGGGTAGGTTTCGGCCACTTCTCAATCCAATAGCCCGGACTTCATTTTGATTATTTTGAGCTCGGGGGTTCTCCTCAGGACGGCCCGGAAGTCTTCAGTTCTCTCTCGGGGCTTGAGTTGCTAATTGAGCGAATTGATTGTCCGCTTGCCTTCTCCATGCACGGATCTCATTGAGTTCAGTTCTCACATCATTGAATTGAGTTCTTATCTCCATGAACCCATCTCTCATCTCTTGAACCCGTGGTTGTTGTTGCTCATTGAATCCCGGTGGTCTATATGGTGGATGTTGTTGTGGCGCTCTTGGCTCATTTTGGTTGAAGTTGTTGTTGTAGCCATTAGCTTGCCCGTTGTTCCACCGGCCATAACCACCATTGTTGAAATTGCCTCTACCTCCATAGTTTCCACGCACATAGTTTGCCTCCACAATTTGCTCGGCCAAGCGCACTTGGCTCTCATTCGGACAAACTTGTGTAGCATGTGCAAAGGATCAACACTCCTCACAAGCTCTAGCATTTTGCTTGTAATAGTGGACTTGCCTCTTAAGCTTGCTCACTTCACCTTCAAGGAATTGGAGCTTCACATCTTTGTCAATGTCTTCTCCCTTTGGATCATACAACTTTCTTGCACCTTCCCCTTGAACTTTCACCTCTTTGCTAGCTTAACTCACCCCATACACATGGCCTCATAATCGGAAAGCTTGTCAAGTAGCTCCCAAGCTTGATCCGGTGCCAAGTCTATAAATCCACAATCGGTGTGGAGATTGAGCTTGTCCTTCGTTGCCGGATTGATGCCTTGGAAAAAGATATCTTGAAGCACATATGGTTGTTGGCCATGAGTAGGACATTGGCGCAACATCTCCTAGAAACGGTCCCATGCTTCGAAGAGAGGCTCATTCGGACCTTAATGAAAGCTTGTAATTTTCCTCCGGAGCTCGGTTGTCTTTTAGGGCGGGAAGAACTTCATCAAGAAAGCATCATGGAGTGCTCTCCAAGTGGTGATCGACCTAGGGGCTTGGCTCTCGAGCCAATGTGCGGCCTTACCCCCAAGTGACCATTTGAACGCCTTTAGAAGCACATACTCCAAAGTCTCCTCGTCCGTAGAGATCGTCTCACACATGTCCACAAAGCGTTTGACGTGCTCTATGGGACATTCATGCAGACGGCCCTCAAATTGATCCCGCTTGATGAGAGAAATTAATTGCTTCTTGATCTCGAAATTCTTGGCAACCTCGGGAAGCACAATAGCGGGCTCGGGCACCCTCAACTCCGGATGCATATATTGTCGTGCATTCCGGGGTAGAGCGTTGAGTTGGGCCTCGGCCCTCATCCGTTGCTCCATTTCTCTTCTTGCTAACGCCTCTTGGTTATCCTTCTCAAGTTGCAATCTAGCCATCTCGGCCGTAAGTCGAGCCAACTCATCATCACCATGGAGAGCTTGGTTCTCCATCCTTTTCCTTCTTCGGGCTTCTTTGAGAATACTCCGGATCACTCACAAATTCAAGCTCAAGTGTTCCGCGGGGGGAACGAACGTGTATACACCTACAAAGCCAAAACACAAAACAAAACCAATCAAAAACAAACAGAGGGTTTGGGCTATTCCCTCACCCAAATCACTACCAAAGCACAAAAGACTCAACAAATTGGCACTCAATGCAATTAGAATTCCCCGGCAACGGCGCCAATCTTTTGATCGCTCACAAATGCGAGGATCTATAGATACAGTTTATAACCTGACCCCATTGTAGCACGTGGTGGGTGTCGAACGCTCGGGAAATCTATTCGTTTGATGTGCCGAAATACTTGAAAGCTGGAAAAGAGAACTTAAAACAAAGGAAAACAAAGAGAACAGTTGTTGAAGGGTTTCTTGAACAAATAAATTTGTAATCAAGACCCCGCTGAGTATAGCGAAGTCAGGATTGTCCACGGGAGTGAGAATAGTGCTAAGATTAGTCGATAAACTACGAAAAGAGCAAAAGAAACAAGAATAGAACAACTCAGGATCGACCAGAGGAGGGTCGAGATCGACCCTAAGGGGGGTCGATCCTGAGACGAAACACACACAAACGCACACAAAACACTAGCCAAGGCTCGAGCACGACTTAGGGAGTCGGGATCAAAGCAAAAACACGAATTTCAATCAATATAAAAGGCAAATCCTAGGGTTAGGGCTACCACAACAACAACCATACATGCTTTTGACAAGAATTCACAACTATCATGCAATCTAGATCACAGAAAAGTTAACTTTCGCAAACAATTCAAGCCATTCAATCAACTTTCGCAAATCAAACAACTTTCTACCTATCCTTCAACCTAGGAATATCAACTTTCGCAAATAATCCTATTAGATCTAATCAAGCAACTAACTTTTCACTTTTGCTATAGTCAATCACAAGACATGCCTCAACTTTCATCAAGGATTAAGCATAAGATAGGTTAGATATGATCCTTAAGCATTCAAGTCATGAATTCAAGTTTTAAACATGCATGATTGTGTTGGGTTTTTGCCCAACCCTAGAACCTAAGAAGACTACTCACACATAGCAAAGAGAAACAAGGAAGAAGAAGAAGAAGACATGATCAAAACCAAACTAGAATTCAAATTTAAACAAAAGATCAATCTTACAAATTCTCAAACTTGCTCTCCAAGTCTTCTTCCTAGCTCTCCTAATGTTGAATGATTAATTGATTCCCCCCCCCCCAAGGGATGAATTGATAAAAACTAAAGGATTCAACCTCTTTTTATAGAAGAAAAGGAGTCCTAATCTAACTAGGAAACACAAAAAAACAACCTTCCTTAAATACAAATTAGGAAACCCAACAATAATCCCGGAATAAAGAGAGTCGGTGCCTAGGATCGACCCCCTAAGGGTCGATCTCGACCCCCCTCAGGGTCGATCCTGAGAGTGCAATTCCTTGGTCTTCAAGTTGTTGATTTGGGTCGAGCTCGACCCTTCCATGGCTCGATCCTGGGACTTTTCCCTTCACTTTTCCTCTTGCTTTGGCTTCTCTTTAGCTCTTCTCCTTAACTTATCTACTCGAAATCTTCCTCCTAGCTTGTCCATCCTCTCTTAGCCTCTCTCCAAACTCGTCTTCAAGCTTCAAAACACCTATAAAATGACACAAATATGCGTAGTTTCCGAATCTCTAGGAAATAAGAAAACTCGTGCAAAAACACTCAAAAACACAAGACTCAAACACGAAAAACAACTCAAACTAACCTATCTAAACCCTAAAAAATTACCTAAAACGCGGACATCAACAGTCGGGACCGACACAAAGGTCATGTCGGGCCCGATGTTGGCGACGAAGAAAGAAGTCGGGACCGACACAGATTAAGTCAGGCCCGAGGTTCCGGAAGATGTCGAACTCAAATATGAAGAAGTAGATCTTGGGTTTTTGGGTTCCTCCTCTAGTAGATTAGGCTTTTCCACCCCAATTCAAGCAATAAGTGTTGATCGAGATAGGATCGAGTGCTTTCGCCTCGTTCCAACCACTTCTACACATCGACCATTGGGGAGATTGACTTCCCCTTCGAAGCAAGGTCTTGTGATAGACAAATGTTCACTTTCGCTCACCTTTGCCAACCACAAGCCTTGAATCCTTGCTTTCACAAGGAATTGTAGCTCTATGTAGAGTGGGTACCTAGATCAAGCACTCAAGGCTTATAAAATTGTGGCTTCTAGCCCAACCTAGCTAGAGTTCTCCCCCATCTCCCAAGATCAAGGAGATCTAATCCATAAGGTAAGTAATGAAAGCAACAAAATCACAAAACAAAGCAATCATCATCATCAATCTCAAATCAAGGCCAAATCTCATTAATCAAAGCAAAAGCAATCCACAAACTCCAATCCAAAGTTTCCACATCCACAAGAACTAAACAAAACAAAGCTAAACTCACAATCAATCCTAGCTCTTCTTCCTCCTCCTTGGCCGATTCTCCCTCTTCTCCTACTCTTCTCCTTCCTCCTTGCTCTCCAAGTATCCTCTTGATTGTTTTGTGTGATGGTTGGTCTCTAATTGTGTGTCTCCTCCAATTAGAAGATAAGAGAGCCTTAATAGATGAGGGGTAATTGTGGAAGTCCACTTCTTTATGCCTTGCTCCCCCATCCACTCGAGACCAACTCGTACCGACACGGAGGGACGTCGGGCCCGACTTACTGGGCAAGTCGGTCCGACTTCGAAAATCCTTCTCGGGTCCGGCGTGGCTTGCACCTCGATCCGGTCCTCGTTCCACCTCTTTTTCTTGGCTTTTCTCTTGTTCTTCTTCATGGCTTGCTCCTCTCCTTCCCTCCTTGCCTCATGCTTTGCTCCTTGCCTCGATTTACCTTCAAAACGACCCTTGATCCATGCCAAAACACCTACAAAACACATAAAACGCGCATAGTCTCCGAATCTCGTAGAAATGCGGGAACTAAGCTAAAAAGGAACATGACACACAGTAAAAGGGGAAGAAAGAAACATATTTACAAAGGAAATCATATATAAAACACCACCAAATAAAGAGAGTGGAAGATCGATGGAGAGGAACGGGCTGATATATTATGTTGAGGCGCATACATTGTTTCAGCCGTTCTTGAACAGAGAACACCTTACACTTACATTACTTTGAATTGGAATCCAAATCAAAATTAGCTACCAAATGTTATCATCAAGGTGGAAAGAACACCTTACACTTCTTTGACAATGATTAGACTAGTCAAATAACACCTTACACTTCTTTGTCGATGGATATCACGGGTCCCATCAATGAACGTAAATATGCACAAGTCAATGTATTGACTCATCAAAATCTCCGAATTATGTTTTAACATATTTGATTGTTAAAGCATAATTAATTTACTATGAAGTGAGGTTAGAATTAATATGAAAACTCAAAAAGGCACAACTTTAACATACACTACAAGAAAAAACTTTTTTCGCAACGATACAAGTTGTTGCCAAAAACTCTATGTCGTTGCAGAACCTATTTTTCGCAATGACTTTTGTCGTTGCGGGAACGGCTGTTGCAAACGTTTTTTGCAACGACTTATGTTGTTGCGAAAAATAAGTATTTTTTGCAACGACATATGTTGTTGCAAAAATTTTGTCGTTGCGAAAGATTGATTTTTTATTTTTTTTTTGTTTTGCAACAAGGTATGTCGTTGCGATAAACTATTTGTATAGCAACAAGGTATGTCGTTGCAATAAACTGTATATATGACAACAAGATATGTCGTTGCGAAAAATAGCACTTTGTAATTTTTTTTTAGCAAATTTTCGAAAGAACCACTATTTGACAAGGGAAAACAAATAATTGCTACAATTGAATTTCAAATTCATGACATAATCTATACAAAAGATATCATGTCAAATCCAAAACTACAAGGTTTTCAACTACGCCAACATCCAAAACTACATGATTAGTAACATTCAAAATAAATGTCTTTCCTCCAACTTGCTTCCATATCCAAAATGAGTGAACCCTGTCAACATCAAACTACCAACCACATCTTTCTTCCTGTAAAAAGTTCAAATATGTATAAGGCAAAAACATTAATATATTGCAAATGAAGAGCATGGCAACTGACCTTTCGTGGCTATATTCCCATCCATATCCATCATAGGCTTTCCTTGTTGCATTAACTTGCATGTCAAACTATTATCAAAGACAGTAAATGAATATCAAGTTAAAGTGAATACCTGGATAGTAAAGCGAGAAATTATTCTTAACAAAGACTATTTACGTAGTGGTGATGAGCCTACATCCTGGATAATGATATTATACATAGTGAAAAAGAGTCCTGAACTAATCCTGATTTTGCCAAGAAACTAGGAACAGATTATTCCTAACGAAGACTATTTACGTAGTGGTAATGAGCCTACATCCTGGACAATGATATTATACACATAGTGAAAAAGAGTCCTGAACTAATCCTGATTTTGCCAAGAAACTAGGAACAGATTTTTCCCAAGCCTAAGACCTAGAAGACCATCAAGAGCGACTCCATCCAAGTAGCCACTGCTTTGCATCCTACCACATTTGTACACAAGTAGAAACCCTATTATGATTGTTACAATAATATCAATGTGTTCTATTATCTTACTAATTAGCACTAACTAATATTTTGATGACGTTTATTACTACAATAACTGAATTTCTACAGTAGATATCTAGAAGGATCTTTAAAAACATACCCTAAAATAATGGAAGCTTGCAATGACTTGTCAGATGCACTATGATTTCTTGATGAAAGATGTAATATGTCTTCAATGATTATTCCAGAACTTGATGTATTTGCCTTACATTAACCCCATTTTATTTCTAATTTAATTTTTTATCACAAAATTAGCCCACCCTAAATTTAATTTTTGCCTCCGTCCCTGTTAAGATCCTTACCCTGCATAATAGATGCACCATAGAACAAGGAGCACCTGCCAATAAATAATTGGAAATAAGCAATAAACGTGCTTCCAATAATTACAAGCAATGAACTATTGTTCAAAAGGTTTTAATCATATTTTAGGGCAAGTGCTAAAGGAAGAAAAAAAATCATCCTCAAAGTAAAGCCATTATCGATGAGAGAATACACAAGGCCACAATGCAATGAATCTTGTGCTTTGGTACATAGTATATGAGTGGAATTATAATGTTTGGGAATACCTTGAAAAAGTCAAACTAAAAGATATAAACGTTTTTAGTGAAGTAAAATACTAGATGATAGAAAACAGCTTATGGATGAACGCACTAACTACATCTTATAGTCTAGAGAAAGAATATCTTACTCGATTCATTTGAAACATTTTCTTGTACTACTTGCCTAGTGCATTCCTTGGCTCCGTTAGCACCTACAACATGCACAAGAAGAAAGGTTCACCACTCTAGCTATTACTTAGGCACAGAAAGCAAACAAAGGTTCTATCTACTATCTAACATATTAAATAATGTTCACACAGGGATCAAACAAAGGTTGGGGAACGATATTGATGGATGCTTCTATAAAATGGAATGCAATTTTCCAGTATCATGACATAAGATTATAGAGCCTGTGAATTAAACGCACTATCCCCCAACACACACACAGCACACAGGAAAAAAAAAACTCAAACAACCACAACCACTTATAGTTACTAAATGGCTGCAACTAAGAGTCCTATAAAGCAATCTTGCCGGAAGTGAACTAAAAAAAGCCTTGATGTGTCCAAGACAACAGAGAAAGCATATACAAATCAGAGTGTATTTTCCATATGGAAGGTAAAGAACATCCTCTCTTATGGTTTACTCAAAAGGAGTATCGTGTTCAGCCAAAACCTAAACTCAGATGGCTTCTAAAAAACATCATTTCCATATTCAGAAAGAGCGTTCGAATAAGAGGAGCAAACTAACACTAGTGGTTCCAGGTGTATAAACAATATAAAAACACTCTTTAGTCATAAATGAACAGGTCAGAAGTAGGCATTTACCTCACTGAAGTGCAGATGATAGTCAAGAGATAGAAATAGAGAACAACCACTCAACTAGAGAGGGATTGGGAATAGACAACAATAGACTCAAAAACAAGCAGTTCCTCTTCTTTTCCTATCAACAAGTGCAATTGCTTTGTTCGAAATTGACAGTCATTTACATTTGATCAATTTTCAAAGAGGGTTTCAAGACACAATTTGTAGCAACCCTTCTTGATTTTGTATACTAGACACCGGGCACCAAAACTAAAAACCCGGAAGTATCCTCCTTTGCAACAACACCCAAGTGACTAAGTGATGACAAATGCAAAACAATGAGCAACCGATTTCAGGTCTAATCAAATCGATTTCATTTTCCCCATAACCAATATACGGAGCCTCAATTACATTCATCAGCCTAAACCCTAAAATGCATAAAATCAACTTACAACGAATGAAATTGGTGAGTATAGCATTGGAGTACCTCGAGAGCGGGCTTGTAGCGGCAAAGCTTGCGGAGCTCGGGAACGATGCAATTGATCTCGTACTTGAGAATGGTTTGCCATGGGTGTGAGAGAGACTCACCATCACCACCAGAAGACACTAGAGCAGGCGACGCATAAAAGTGGTAGGGCGAGGGTCCGACTAGCCTGTTGTAGCTGAGATCTAGGACCTCCAAGACTACGGGAGGAAGCGTGAGATGCCATTATCGCCTTCTCCGCGTACTCCGACGGGATCATCCCGCAGAACCTGTTGTACTCGAGACTCAACGTTGACAGGTTCGGTCTCTCCGCCAGGAATCCGCCAATGTTGTTGTAGCTGAGGTCGACCGTCACCAGCCTGCTTCCTTCTCCGGCGGAGGGGGACTCGATCGAGGAGAGCTTGTTGTGCGAGAGCGAGATCTGCTGGAGAGACGGATGAGCGAAGATTTGCTTGTAAATAGGTCCGACTATCCTGTTGTAACTCAGATCTACGGCCTCCAAGTTTTTCGTTGCCTTGAGGGAGGGGAAGCTTCCGGAGAGGCGATTTTGTCATGGTGGCTGAGTCGATGAAAGACGTGGAGAGAGGTCGGAGTAGAACAGAAGTCGATCGAGTATTTTGACGGAGAAAGAAGGAATGAGGGATGGGTAAACGATTTAGGGTTTTTTTCCGGGATTTATTTATGTACAGAATTAGGATAGATTTTATTTTATTTTATTTTTATTTTCTTGATCTTCTTTTGCAACGACTTCCTGCGTGGCTATTTATATATAATATTTCTCGTAACAACACGTGTCGTTGTCATAAATAGTTTTTATTTTTTGCAACGACTTTCTCTATTATGAAAAATAAATATGAATATTTTATATCCGCGCCCAAAGAGTGAAATGGAGGGAAATGAAAATTTTATTTTTTGCAACAACATTTTGCAACACCTCATATAAGTCGTTGCGTAATATATTTTTTGCAACGACAAAATTTTGTCGTTGCAATAAATGAGTTTTCTTGTAGTGATAACTAGTGTGCATAGATCGTACGTTAGACGGGAGGGAACATACGAATATTTTTGTTATATGGTTATGTATTAATATTACATATTAATGTTTCAGAATATGTTGATAAAACGTTGTGCTTACAGTGTTTGATGTTGAATTCACACGATACATGTAGAGTCGCTAATTTGTTTAGTCGTGTTTAGGTTTAGTCATTTTGGGTTCGGGATGAGTGGACAAATTGAGTGCTGAATCCATATGGTAAACTATTTAAGTAAGATAAATTCAACTTAATTATCATAAATTTTGATTATATCCCAAATGCACAATACTATATAAGACTTTGTGATTTTACTAGAAATTGAAGTTAATTATATCTTTCACACTTCTATAAGAGATGAAGTTTCTCCATTATTTTTCAATTATACGTTATATAAATTATGATAATAATTGTTTTGATATAAATAAACATGGATAAGATTAAAAATACTCATATATTTTTTATTATAATCAAATAAACATATTTGATTCTTACTTACTTTATAACCCAGTGGAGTTCCCCTTCCGGGGAATCTGGGGGGTCAGGATGGGGGCACCCCTGGCTTACGCAAAGGGGGTGCGCCCGAAAGACCCAAAGAAAAGAAAAGAAAACTGAAACTCAGTTATGTGCCAATCATAACTGAATTTAGTTAAAATGCACCAAAATTGATGTAGGGGTCATATCCAACTCAGTTATGTGCCAATCATAACTGAATTTAGTTAAAATGCACCAAAATAAACATATTTGATTGTTAAAGCATAATTAATTTACTATGAATTGAGGTTAGAATTAGTATGGAAACTCGAAAAGGCTCAACTTTAATATATAACTAGTGTGCATAGGTCGTCCGTTGGACGGAAAGGAACACACAAATATTTTTGTCATATGGTTGTGTATTAATATTACATTTTGATGTTTCAAAATATGTTGATAAAACGTTGTGCTTACAATGTTTGGTGTTGAATCCATATGATACATGTAGAGTCGTTAAACGGGTTTGTTTAGTCATGTTTAGGTTTATTCATTTTAGGTTCGCAATGAGTGGACAAATTGAGTGCATAATATGACCTTGTATATACTGCTTTTAAAGTTGATATGTTTATTTAATAGGTTAGAAAGTTAGAAGGAAGAAAGAATGAAAGTTCATAATGTGTGTTGGGACGCTATCAAGAACGCCTGCGTCCTTGGTAGTGTATCCACAACCGTCCCTTAGTTTTGATATGACAAACTCACTATGATTCTAATAAAGTTGTCCAAGTGTTCAGGAACGCCCATCTAACAAAGGACAACAAGTGTGTATAGGCGTCCCATAGGCTTTGGGACGCTAGCTAACAGGAAGTAAGGACCGATCAGAGACTACTTGAGCAAGGACGTAGTCCCAAGCAGGTAGGAACGCAAGCAGAGCGTCCTTACTCTTTAGCCGACAGGATGACATCACCAGACAACATTTGATCATCCAAGGACACGTGGAGACCGATCCTGTAGCAGAGTCCAACACTACGTGGCGGACGATCCTGTTGCAGAGTACATCCATACGTGGCGGCCGATCCTGTAGCGGAGTCCATCACACACAGCTGGATACAGGAAGCTTCCTCACCATTGCCATCATACGTGGAAGAAGATCCTGTAGCCACGTCCTCGAAGGGCATGATCGTCCCGGGAGAAAGACGCCCTTCCCCAAGTCCTATAAATACCCCAAGGCATTTATAGTGACTTCAACGCTTTCAAGAATATTCAAAGAGAATCATAGGAAAGCGGCTCACTCAAGAACACGAAGAACTAACTCAAGAACTCAAGAACAGTGCTTAGACCTGAGTTAGATCGAGTGAGACTTGTAAACAAATCACAAATCTGTTTGTAATCAAAAGAGAAAGAGAGTTCTGCGAAGTACTGCAGAACGCAGGGATAGGAGTCCTTTAGTAGATTGAACTTGCTTAAGTTGTAGGCTTAGAGGAGTCCTTTACTAGTGGACTCAGGGAAAAGCTAAGTGCCAGAGAACTGTAAAGACTCGCCAGTACATCTGTAAGAACGTTCAATATAAAGGAAGAACTATTCAAAAATCCTCCAAGGAGGTAGAGGTTTACACTCAAGGACTACTTGGTCTTGAGTGGTTCCTCTATAACTCATTTGCGTTCATTACTTACCTGTTTAGTACTTAAATTCCGCTGCATTACTCTAGGACGTTCCTACACCTCGTAGGAACGCCTAACTAAAGGACGCCTTTATCAAAGTAAAGGCAGTCCCTCAGTACTAACGATCCAACAATTGGTATCAGAGCGGGCGCTCTAGATTCTTACTGAGTTGCAGGTAAAAATGGACATGGAGCAGGTTGGAATCTCGTTCGTAAAGCCTCCGCGTCTGACGGACGGCAACTTCAACCGATGGAAAATTAGATTTGAGAACTTCTGCAGAAGCACAAATTATCAATGCTGGAATGTTATCAGAAAAGGTGATCTTAAAGTTCCTGCTGACAAAGTTGACAAAGAAGACGATTGGGGTCCTGATGAGTTCAAACTGATGGAAACCAATGCAAAAGCTATTTGCTTTCTTCAAGCGTCCCTCTGTGAAAGAGATGCTACAAGAGTTACAATCTTCCCACCGCAAAACAACAGTGGGAAGCTCTTGAGAAATTTCATGTGGGAACTGCAGAGATGAAAGAGGACGTCCAGCTGAAGATCAAAAAGGAGTTCTATGCATTTACTATGCTACCAAATGAAACGGTGAATGACTACTCGTACCGTTTTGAGTCCCTTGTCACCAAGATGAGGAACTTGGGCGTTCCAGAAACAGAAATCTCCATGAGGAACAGAGTTCAAGTAGTTATCGATGGGTTGACTGGAGTTTGGAACTTTGATAGGACAACTTTCAAAGAAAACACAGCCAACAAAACTCTAGATATGGAAGAGATCTATGGGAAGCTCAAGGGGTACGAAGAACGTAGAATCACTGACATGGCCCAGCTAGGAAAGAACCCTCAAACTGATCTTGCCTTGGCGTCCACAACACCAGAGTACGCTGAATACCTGCGTGGACAAAGAGACCTGGCATTGATGATGCAAAACAAAGAAAAGCTTGAAAGCTTGCGTCCCAAAGAGAAAGAAAGAAAGTCAAAGGAAGAAATTGACTCAGATGAGGAACTCTCTCTTATTCACAAGGCTCTCAAATACTACAACAAGAAAAACAAGCATAGTAGCAAGAACAAGTCTTACAAAAAGGAGAGTCCCAAATACACAGAAGATGAAATGAAGGAACTCACATGCTACAAATGCAACAAGAAAGGACATTTTGCCAAGAAATGTACTGTGGGAACGTCCTCCAAGGAAAAGAAGAAAGCTCTCATTGGAGCATGTACAGCTGCTTGGGATGATCTCAGTTCAAGTGATGAGGAACGCGATGATCAAGTGGCGTACATGGCAGTAGAGGACGCCCCAGTTGTTAAAGAGAACGCCTCCGATAATGAACAAGAGGTAACTCATGACTCCATGATGCGTTCTTTAGAAAAATGTTCAAAACCAAAACTCCTTAAGCTTATTGGTAAAATCATGGAGGAAAGTCTTGTCATGAAAAGAAGAATGGATGAACTAGAAGATGAAAACATTGTAGTTGAATGTGAGAACTGTAATTCAATGACTATTCAACTAGAGTCCTCATGTGAAGAAACTAAGTCCCTAAAAACTGAACTTGTGTGTCTTAAACTCGAGAACGCCAAGCTTAGGGAAGAAGTGAAAGTTTTGGGAAAGAGTCCCATAGTTGAGGAAGTAAAGCCAATAGTTTTTGTCCCAGCCAAAAGAGGACTAGGATATGAATCTGACTCTAGGAACTCTCTCCCTAGTGACTTTAGGGCTAGCAAAACTTCGGAACTTGAACTTGAAAAAGAGAAAACTAAAAATCTCCTTGAAAGAATTAGAGTTCTAGAAAGTGGAGAAATAGGTCAAGAGGACTACTACACCAATTCCACCAGTCATAAAATTTACAAGAAAATTGCTAAAGGGGACGGTTCAAAGGTGTGCGATCCCCAAAAGATAAAGCAAAACAAAATCCAACGTCCCAACAAGAAGTACTACCTCGGTACTTACTATAGGACGTGCTGGTACTGTGGACAAGGTGACCACTTCAAACATGATTGTGTAAAACTAAAGGAAGACATTGAGAGTGGGAAAGTTGCTAGGACTAATAATGAAAATGCTAAGTCCGTTCCAAAAGCTAATTCTAGGCGTCCTAGACGTTCTAGAAGTTTTTTCCACAGAAATGCCATTTCTAATGATGTGAACATTAATGACTACATGCCAGAACCAGAGTTCTACTTTTGTAACGAACCAGGTAAGGAACACCTTGCCTGGGTCGCCAAGAACTAACCTTATTTTGGCAGGTGGAAGTGAGGGGACGCCCATGGATCATTGATAGTGGCGCCTCAAATCACATGACAGGAAGCCAGATCCATCTCACTTCTATCCAAAGCAGTGCCACGGGAGGAACTGTCTCGTTTGGCAACAAGGGCAAAGGAAAGATCAAGGGAACGGGAACTGCTATTCTTAACCCGTCCATCAAAGCAACCAACGTGAGTCTTGTTGAAGGACTTGGGTTCAATCTTCTTAGCGTTTCTCAGATGTGTGATCAAGGTGAAAACCTAGTCACATTTGACTCAAAGGAGTGTCTCGTCATCAACAAGAAGTCCAACAAAGTTGTTCTGAAAGGAGTTCGCAAGAACAATATCTACATCTTCAATCAAGAGTTCAAGCCCAATTCAGAACTATGTTTATCTGCTTCAAAGAAGGACGCTGATCTCTGGCATTGTCGTCTTGGCCATGCTGGACCTAGCACAATTCTCAAATTGCACCAAAGGAATCTTGTGAAAGGTCTTCCCCGGATTGATCCTGAGACGGTTGAACAGTGCGAAGCCTGTATCAAAGGGAAGCAAACAAGAACGTCTTTCAAGTCCAAGAATGAAGTAAGTACAAAGAAGCCATTGGAACTTCTCCATATGGATCTTTGTGGACCAATGAAGACACAGAGCTACGGTGGAAAGAGGTACATTTACGTTCTTGTAGATGATTTTTCTCGATTCACTTGGGTTCTTTTCTTGGCGTCCAAAGCAGATTGTTTCAAGGCTTTCAAAGTCTTCATCAAACAAGTGGAAGTTGTCCTTGAGACGCCTCTCAAAGCTATAAGATCCGACCATGGGACGGAATTCCAGAATTCAGAGTTCCTGGCATTCTGTGATCAACATGGTGTCTCTCACAACTTCTCAGCTCCAAGGACTCCTCAACAAAATGGAGTTGTAGAAAGAAAGAACAGGACGCTAGAGGATATGGCAAGAACTATGCTTTTGGCTAATAGCGTCCCCAAGTACTTCTGGGCGGAAGCTATTGCCACAGCATGCTACATCGTTAACCGTGCCATGATCCGTCCTCTGCTGAAGAAGACATCCTATGAGTTGTTGAACGGAAGAAAGCCTCGCATCGATTATCTCAGAGTCTTTGGTTGCAAGTGTTTCGTTCACAACAATGATAAAGAAAAACTGGGAAAGTTTGATGCAAGGAGCGATGAAGCCATATTTCTTGGGTACTCCCTCACCAGCAAAGCATATAGAGTTTTCAACAAAAGGACTCTAAAGCTTGAGGAGAGTATTCATGTTGTGTTCAAAGAATGTTCTTCTCACAAAGAAAAAGCAAGTAAGAAAGAACGATCTTCGTCACAACAGCAGGACGACTCTGAAGATGAAGTTGAAGATTGGTCCTCAGGAAAATACTATGTCTCTAAGGACGCGTTTCCAAATCCTGAAGAAGTCTCTGTGGACGCTCCTAGTTTTGTTCAGGGAGTTCCATCTCATAGTGAATCTCCAGTTCAACAGGATGTAGCTGAATCAAGTCAACAAGGTGGGCAAAGTCAAGGTGTGGACGCTCTCTCTGAGGGGGAACGCACTGAAGACGATGCCCGAGATGATAGTGATGATTCTGATGGAGATCTTGATCCAAGATTTGCTCATCTATTCCAAAGGGAGTCCCGCTTCTCTAGGGACCACCCAACTTCTCAAATTATTTCTGATCCATCTCAAGGAGTTCAAACCAGGTCAGCTGCAAGCAAGTCCCAGAGTGCAAATTTAGCTTTTTGTGCGTTCAACGCATTTGTATCTTTGGTGGAACCAAAGAATATCAAAGAAGCACTTCAGGACGCTGACTGGATTCAAGCAATGCAAGAAGAACTCAACCAGTTTGAAAGGAACAAAGTTTGGACTCTAGTTCCACGTCCCAAAGGCAAAAATATCATAGGGACGCGCTGGGTGTTCAGAAATAAGCTTGATGAGAGTGGACGTGTGTCAAGGAACAAGGCAAGACTTGTGGCTCAAGGATTCAAGCAAGAGGAAGGCATAGACTATGATGAGACCTTTGCCCCTGTTGCTAGAATTGAAGCCGTTCGTCTTCTTATTGCCTTTGCCGCACACAAAGGATTCAAGCTATTTCAGATGGACGTCAAGACTGCCTTTCTCAATGGAAAGCTAAAGGAGGAAGTGTATGTTGCTCAGCCGCCTGGCTTCGAGGACGCCTCTCATCCAGATCATGTGTACTGCTTGGACAAAGCGCTATATGGACTCAAGCAAGCACCTCGTGCCTGGTACGACAGGTTTGCGTCCTTCCTTTTGTCTCATGGGTACACTAGAGGTTCAATTGATAAAACTTTGTTCATAAAGAAAGTTCACAAGGACATTTTGATTGCTCAAGTTTATGTTGATGATATTGTCTTTGGTAGCACTAACATGAAGCTTGTAGATGAGTTCAAGTCCCTCATGAGTAGTGAATTTGAGATGTCACTCATTGGAGAACTTAACTTCTTTTTGGGACTTCAAATTAACCAACTCAAGGACGGGACGCGAATCCATCAACAAAAGTATGTCAGTGAAATGCTTGAGAAGTACGGGATGAACACGTCCAAGCCCGTAGCAACACCTTGTTCTCCCAACTCGCGTCTTTACGCAGACGAACAGGGAAAGGACGTTGATCAAAAGCTTTATAGAGGGATGATTGGCTCTTTGCTTTACCTAACAGCAAGTCGTCCAGATATTATGTTTGTCGTTTGCTTGTGTGCACGCTTCCAGGCAAATCCAAAGGAGTCCCACATGCAAGAAGTCAAGAGGATCTTTCGCTACCTCAAAGGACGCGATGATCTTTGCCTTTGGTACCCCAGGAAGACGTCCTTCAAGCTAACTGGATACTCGGACGCTGATTACGCTGGTCATGTCATTGATCGAAAAAGCACTTCAGGAATGGCACAGTTCCTTGGTTCATGCCTAGTTTCATGGGGATCAAAGAAACAGAACTCTGTGGCGCTTTCAACTGCGGAAGCCGAGTACGTTGCTGCTGCTTCGTGCTGTTCACAAGTCCTCTGGATCAAATATCAACTTGAGGACTACGGTATCAATCTTGAAACTATTCCTATTCTCTGTGACAACACAAGTGCTATAGAAATTGCTAAAAATCCTGTTTTTCATTCACGCACAAAGCATATTCACATAAGGCATCACTTCCTGCGTGACAATGTAGAACTAGGACTCATTAGCATGGGACACGTTAGGACGGAGGATCAAATAGCTGATATTTTCACTAAAGCACTTGATAGACGTCCCTTTGAGCATCTCAGATTGCTCTTGGGGATGATAACTTTTAAGTAGCAAGTCCCGTTCTACTATTCTCTCAATGATTGGCTATGTTTGGTAGATTCCAAGTAGTTAAGGACTGTTAAGCATTGAACTCATATTTGCAAGAACGCTAGTCTAGAACTTCATGTGTTTGCTACTTTGGAACGCCATTCAAATTTTCTCTATTTATCTTGAAAAGAGTATCCCTGATCACCCAACCCTCATTATAAGCCGAAATGATGGGAACTCTAAGCTTACCCTAGCCGAGAACTTTGCAAAAGCGTCCTATGAGCTTCATATTTTCTTTTACGGGACGTACTTGCTTTGTTCTCAAATGGTTCTCAAGGTGATCACAAGAACGGTAAGTTGGTTGTTGGTTTACTTGAAGAGGTCAAGGATTTGCTAAGTATGTGAGAACGCCAGTGGTTGTAGTTGAGAACGCCAGTTCAGTTTTTGAGAAGGAAGTTGAAGAGTCAGAAATTTGAATTTTGAACTTTTGAAAGTGTGAACAGTGACCGTTGATCAAATCTTAAGGGGGAAGCTTTGCCACGTGTCGCACAGTAAAACAATGTTAATTACCACTTGTGCCACCGCTTCCTCTATATAAGGCCAAAACAGTCGCTCTCGTTCATTTATTGCTCTCAACCACCTTTCAACTCAGTTCAAGCTCTGACTTCTCTCTAAAAACTCCGGCGACTTTCTCTCACTAAAAATCTCTCCGAAAAATGTCTCAAAGGCACATGAACGTGGCCGGAACTTCAGCCGGTGGGAAGAGGCGAAAGCTGATAAAGTCCCACACTATTGAGAAGCAAAAGCAGCCCGTCCTTGATGAGTCCCTCGTGGATTTCATTAACAAGAAGCCAAAAACGCTGTATAGGCTGATCAGAGAACGTATGGCCAAGCCAGACGTGAAGAACGATGAGGAGAAAACGCTAAACTACGAGAAGTTCCTCGACCGTTTTGTGAGGCACGGGCTGATAAAGAACGACTACAAGGACCTGCCGGGCAGCCTGGAGGACGTCTTGTTCTTCACAATTTATGGAGGTCAGAATCTTGATAGTCTCCTTGATTTAATCCCTGACCTAACCAAATGCGTCCTTCCGGACTTCCCCATGTACCCCAGCCAAAGACGGGTGCCTAGTCCTTCTCCCCCTCCTCAAATTCCAACCATCCAATCTCACAAAACCCTGCCCGCCAAGCGTCCCGCTCCCTCATCCTCCGCAAGACCAACTGAGATCGTGGACAAGTTCCCATCTCATATTAAAGAGGGACGCTCCAAAAAGATACACGACCCAAGGCCCCTCAAAAAGGCCAAGTCTTCAAGCGTCCCTCCATCCAAAAACACCTCCAAACGGCCAAGCTCCTCAAATCGACCATTCAACCTCTCTATAGAATCCACTCCCACCCCCCAACCCCTCAAAATCACCCAACTGCCCACTCCTCCTCGCTCCCCTCAACCCACAAAGAAGAACGCTCTCATCCCCTTCCCTCCCCAAACTCTCTCTCCCCTCAACCTGGCCAACTTTCCATCCGCCCCAGCCCATATCTCCCCGCCTAAGGACCCTGAGACTCCCAAGTCCCGTCGTCCTTCTTCCTCCAGTGGCCCGGATGAGACCGAGCGGACGTTTGAACACACGTTCCGCCGGAGGAAAGCTGGTGAGAAACCCAACGTTCTCCTCGCCAAAGACGCGCCTGCGCCAGTCGAGGATGTCTCCTCCTCCTCCAGCTCCAGCTCGTCTGATAAAGAAGGGACGCCTCAGGATGTCGATGTGATTGGCGACTCCAATGATGAGGTAGAAGCAGTTGAGAGTGCTCCCGCTGAGCACCAAGTACAAGAGAACGCTGGCGAGCACCAAGTTTCTCCAAAGGACGCCGAGCCAACTCTCTCTGAAGAGCTCGAGCGTGACAACCAGGAAATCCCCCCCTACAACCAATTCCTCCCCGTCCTCAACCCCTTCCCAGCACCACAAGAAAACCCCTCCCCCACAATCCAAACAGAGTCCCGTGACGCTGAGCCAACAACAGAACAGCAATCAGAGGCTCAGGACGCTGAAGGCACGTCCCAAGGTCAGCCCTCTGCTGGTGCCGATCAAGTCACATCTGGTGGCAATGCTGAAACAGATCAAGGCACAGAGGACGCTCCTTCCAAGGACGCTTCTGACAGTGACTCTGAGCGCTCAGAGGACGAGTCTGATGATGATGATGAGGACTCTGAGTCCCCCAAGGGCAAGCGTAAAAGGAAGAACGCTGATGTGCCCGTCAAAGTTCTCAGCCCTCTAATTTATTCTGAAGAGTGGCTACAGGGATTTGCTGATGATGAAGCCGTTCAGGAGTTCCTTGAGCTGCTGAAATTCCAAGGCTGGCAGAACGTAGGACCAGCGCCGACCACAGTTGATATTGATCAGGTCAAGGCGTTCTACAGGGATCTGCGCTACAAAGCAAGAGATGGCTCCCTCCACTTCAAAATTGACGGTGAGAAAGCCTCCGTAACTGAACGCCAGATGCGCTCTTTTCTTGGTCTGGGTTCTCGCAAGTCTCCAGCTGATGCTCTCAGTTCACTCCCTGAAGGCGGCTTTGAGACAACTGATGAGGAACTGCCTCTAGTTGAGCATATATTTCAAGGTAAAAGGCCGATAGGACTGGACAGGGTAGCTCACGTACTGAGCAAGGTTGGCGCCATAGCCCACTACTTCATCTGTCGCGCCATCCTTCCAAGGCAGGAAAAGCGTTCTATTGTGCAAACATCTGACATCATTCTCATTGATGCTTTTCTGGAACGCCGTCCAATCAACTTAGCCAGAATTGCCATGCAACATATGGCCAAGTGTGGAAGAAAGAGGCATGCCTTGCCTTACCCTGGAGTGGTGAAAGCGATCTTGCAGTCCCAAGATGCATATGATGAGAACGCTCCGTCCAAGGAACTAGGCTTGAAGTGGAACGCCAAGTCAGGACTTGTTGAGATAAGGCACAATGAAGAGCTGCCGTCTGTGTTGAAACAGTTAGCGGCTGAAGCTGAGGAAGCGAGACAAAAAGCCGAAGAAGAACGCCTGGCTGCTGAAGCAGAACGCCAGGCAAATCCGTCTCAAGAAGGTATACTCGAAGAAGAGCCTGCTATGGACTTCTCTGCTCTAGATCAGATGCTGCTGGCTCCTTCTCCTCCTCTAGACCCTCCTGTGGACGCCCCTTCTTCTAGATCTGGTCCGGCTCCGCGTCCTGCTCCAGCAAATATCTCTGAGCATCCTCCTGCGGAACTCTTAGGTGCAATCATGGACAATCAGTGCCTCATCTTTTCTGCACTTAAGGACTTGACCTCCGCGTTCTCTAAGGCCGCTGAACTCCAAGAAGAACTCCTCCAGTTCTATCAAGCCCAGCGCCGTTCTCAGTGATTGCCACCACCCCTTTAATCCCATATCATTTTGCCTTTGCTTCTTTTGAACTTCAAACACTACGTTCTATGTCTGTAATAACTCTAAAGTTTGTTTGAATGGCTATTACAATTGTTTGCTTGCATTATGTGTGTTTAAGCGTTCCACTGCCTTTAGTTATGTGTTTGTGCTTAACGTTCTTATCACTTGTTATCCTTTTCGATGATGCCAAAAGGGGGAAGTGTAGTTTTGCAGAGATGCGCTATAAATTAGTTATCTAGAATAAGCAAGTGTTAAGGGGGAACTATTAAGTGAAAGGTCTAGAGAACGCCTAGATAACTCTAGGACGCTTTTCATGCATGCTAAGTTCCAATGTCAAAACTTTTTGCTGAAGAGTTTGTCATCATCAAAAAGGGGGAAACTGTTGGGACGCTATCAAGAACGCCTGCGTCCTTGGTAGTGTATCCACAACCGTCCCTTAGTTTTGATATGACAAACTCACTATGATTCTAATAAAGTTGTCCAAGTGTTCAGGAACGCCCATCTAACAAAGGACAACAAGTGTGTATAGGCGTCCCATAGGCTTTGGGACGCTAGCTAACAGGAAGTAAGGACCGATCAGAGACTACTTGAGCAAGGACGTAGTCCCAAGCAGGTAGGAACGCAAGCAGAGCGTCCTTACTCTTTAGCCGACAGGATGACATCACCAGACAACATTTGATCATCCAAGGACACGTGGAGACCGATCCTGTAGAAGAGTCCAACACTACGTGGCGGACGATCCTGTTGCAGAGTACATCCATACGTGGCGGCCGATCCTGTAGCGGAGTCCATCACACACAGCTGGATACAGGAAGCTTCCTCACCATTGCCATCATACGTGGAAGAAGATCCTGTAGCCACGTCCTCGAAGGGCATGATCGTCCCGGGAGAAAGACGCCCTTCCCCAAGTCCTATAAATACCCCAAGGCATTTATAGTGACTTCAACACTTTCAAGAATATTCAAAGAGAATCATAGGAAAGCGGCTCACTCAAGAACACGAAGAACTAACTCAAGAACTCAAGAACAGTGCTTAGACCTGAGTTAGATCGAGTGAGACTTGTAAACAAATCACAAATCTGTTTGTAATCAAAAGAGAAAGAGAGTTCTGCGAAGTACTGCAGAACGCAGGGATAGGAGTCCTTTAGTAGATTGAACTTGCTTAAGTTGTAGGCTTAGAGGAGTCCTTTACTAGTGGACTCAGGGAAAAGCTAAGTGCCAGAGAACTGTAAAGACTCGCCAGTACATCTGTAAGAACGTTCAATATAAAGGAAGAACTATTCAAAATCCTCCAAGGAGGTAGAGGTTTACACTCAAGGACTACTTGGTCTTGAGTGGTTCCTCTATAACTCATTTGCGTTCATTACTTACCTGTTTAGTACTTAAATTCCGCTGCATTACTCTAGGACGTTCCTACACCTCGTAGGAACGCCTAACTAAAGGACGCCTTTATCAAAGTAAAGGCAGTCCCTCAGTACTAACGATCCAACAATGTGACTTCACTATATATATTCATTCACATGAGAATAAGTACCGAGAAATTAAAGAGTTTAAATGTGTAATAAAATTATGATTAATGTTTTGAATTTCAAATGGTGGAATATGAATAGTTGAGTTTACATGTATTACTTTTGATGAGTTGAAGTGTATAATAAAATTATGGTTAATGGTTAAAATTCCAATAGGTGAAATATTAATAAATGATTTTGTATGTATTATCCTTCTAAAGAATTCAATTTAATATTTATGTTTTAGGTTTAATGTGTGCACATTTCAATATTTGTGTAGTAGTTGTGGTAGTGTAACGCACAATTCCAAAAATATGTATTTTATTTTTTGTATCCAATAGATGGTGTAATTTATGAAATATAGTGTGTAGAAAAAGTATAATTTTTTTGTAGTGTAAAAACCCTATAATGTCATCATTCTCAAGTAGTTACTGCATTTTGTATTCTTTATGATTTGCAAGTTATATTAAAAATATTTATCAAATAATTTTTTTCATTTTATATACATCTCAATATTTTATATTGAGATATTTATATTATAAGGTAATTTTATTGCGATATTCATAGCACATGAAATATTTGACTCGTTGAAAGGATAAAGATGGATGGGCTACGATTGTGATAAAATTATATATGGAAAAAACTTATGATAGAATGGATTGGACTTTCCTGATAAAAGTGCTACAAAAATTAGGATTCTGCCCAAAGTTCATTGAATGGGTAAAAGAATGCATGCACACAATTTCCTTATTAGTACAAGTAAACAATGGACCTACAGATTCTTTAAACTAGATAGAGGTTTACGACAAGGAGACCCCTTATCCCGACACTTGTTCGTTCTTGGAAGGGAACTACTAGGTAAGAAGCTGCAACAAATGTGCAATTTGAACAATAAAACAATGGGGATCTCTGTTGCCCAAAAATAAATGACAAAGCTAATAAGGACACCTGTAGGGATACTATAGGAAATGTCAAAAACCAACTGAAAAAATGGAAAACAAGCCCACTCTTTCAAGCGGGGAGAACAACCTTGGTCCAAACCAACCTTAAAACAAAACCTAACTACCCAATGCAAAGCTTCATATTACCAAGAAACATACACAAGGAACTTGACCAAGTCAACAGATGTTTTCTATAGAACAAAGGACCTGAACACAAACCCCTGATATGATGGGATACGATATGTAAACCCAAAATATTAGGAGGTTTATGTATTAGGAAATCAGAGCATATGAATAAGACATTACAAATGAAACTATTATGGACAATTATAGTCGAACCAAGTAACATTTGGGTATGGATTGTGAGCGAATAGTACTTAAGAAATACGGAGCTATTAACTATAAGAAACTGACAAACACATCGTGCAAATGGTCAAAACTAATGAGCCTAAGATCATAGTTTCGTGAAGGTCTGCATTGGTAGATAGGACACGAGAGGAGAATCAATTTCAAGATAGATAATTGGACTACTTAGGGCCCACTAATGACATATGCTAAAAACCAATCCATGATTAATAAGGCATCAACTGTCAGTGAGTTTTTTAACTCTTAAAAGAAATGGGATCAAGCAAAGTTGGAAGGAGTAATGCCACCAGAAATAGTGTCTATAATAGTGGAAGAGCATATACCGGAAAACGACGTACAAGAACTGTTATATTGGGCCCCAAGTAAGAACGGTTGGCTCTCGACAACATATGCTATCAAACTTATATGAAAGGAAGAAAGAAAAGTTCAAAACCCGAATAAATGGATTTGGAAACTATATACATTCCCTAAAGTTAAGAGGTTTCTATGGAAAGTTGACATGAATGGACTTCCAACAAAAGCCAGACTATTACAAAAACATAACCCTATAACTCTAGAATATTTAATGTGTAATGGTACGCTAAAAATACAGAATATTCATTGATCTCATGCATGAAAACCAAAAATATAGTCAGAAGCATCAATATGAAAACAAACCCTATGTTAAGAAACATTGACACTAGTGGTAAAAGCCCGAGGCAAATCTTGGGTGAGTTAAAACAGAGATTGGGCCTTCAGGTGTTCACAAAGTTGGCAACCATCTAGTGGTGTCTTTGGCCACAATGGAATAAACTGGTATTCCAACAAGCACCAAATGGCATCAACATGAACCTGGAAACTTATATTAAAGAACAACTCCTATCTTGGACAAGGTCGAAACACTGGTTAGAAGAAGAGAACATGCTAGATAAACGAAAACAATCAAAAAGGAAAAACAATAGAATGATTACTAAATGGTTTAAACCCCCGAGGAGTGTTAATAAAATGAATTTTGATGGCTCAAAAATATCGTTAAGAGAGACAGCTTCAGGATTTGTAATTCGAGACAACTATGGTCAAGTCATAGAGATGAAAGTCATAAAATATGGTAAGGTATCTGTCCTAAAAGCATAAAATATGACATTATGGAATGGGGTTAAAATCACCAAAGATATGGGAATAAAAAGTATCGAAATTGAGGGTGACAACTGTTAGGACGATGTTAAAGATTCCTTTGTACTTAACATTGTGCCCATTACAATCGTCCCTTAGTTTTGATATGAAAAACTCACTTTGATCTAATAAGTTGTCCAAGTGTTTCAGGAACACAGGTCATGAAAAGGACAACAAGTTGTGTAGCCGTCCCTAAGGTATAGGGACACTACTTCTCCGAATAAAGGACCAACTACGTTACTACTTCGACGAGTACGCAGTCCCAAGCAAGTAGGAACGCAAGCTCAAAACTCTAGAGTCCTTACAAGGCTTCCCGACAAGATGACATCAACTGACAAGCCTTGATCATGAAGTCCACGTGGAAACAAATCTTGTATACAAGTTCATCACCACGTGGAAGTAGATCTTGTAGACGAGTTATACGGAAATTGCCGGGAAGCTTCCCTCATCACCGCTAAGGGCACGTGGAAGCTGATCCTTGTTGCAACATACTCAAGGGCATGATCGTCAGAGTAAAGGCGCTCTTCCCAAGCCACTATAAATACCCCTCGGGTATTTATTGTGATTTAACGCTTCTCATAGAATATTCAGAGCATATCGTCAAAATACCAAGAACACCAAGAACAGTGAAGGACTAGGTGTTAGATCAAGAGAGAAGCAAAAACAAATCACAAAACAAGTTTGTGAGAAAAAGACAAAAAGAGAGAATTGTCGCTTATGACAAACTGTAAGGGATGTGTTGTTTAGCGTCCTTACATAGTGAGGTTAGGTTATCAATTTTAGGCTTAAAGGGGTTTCGCTAGTGAACTTAGGGACACACTCCTTTGTTCAGAGAACTGTGTAAACTCGCCATAAGGACTCCTCATATATAAGATACAGAACGGCTATTCAAAAATCCTCCACGGAGGTGGAGGTTTACTCACAAGGACTACATTGGTCTTGTGAGGTTCCTCTATAAATACCTGAGTCCATGTCTTGTTATTTTGACCTATTAAGACTTCTATTTACTTCCGCTGCACAAAGGATGCCCATTAATACTGACTTACGATCCAACAACAACCTCACAAAACAAGTTTGGGCCTTCAGGTGTTCACAAAGTTGGCAACCATCTAGTGGTGTCTTTGGCCACAATGGAATAAATTGGTATTCCAACAAGCACCAAATGGCATCAACATGAACCTGGAAACTTATATTAAAGAACAACTCCTATCTTGGACAAGGTCGAAACACTGGTTAGAAGAAGAGAACATGCTAGATAAACGAAAACAATCAAAAAGGAAAAACAATAGAATGATTACTAAATGGTTTAAACCCCCGAGGAGTGTTAATAAAATGAATTTTGATGGCTCAAAAATATCGTTAAGAGAGACAGCTTCAGGATTTGTAATTCGAGACAACTATGGTCAAGTCATAGAGATGAAAGTCATAAAATATGGTAAGGTATCTGTCCTAAAAGCATAAAATATGACATTATGGAATGGGGTTAAAATCACCAAAGATATGGGAATAAAAAGTATCGAAATTGAGGGTGACAACTGTTAGGACGATGTTAAAGATTCCTTTGTACTTAACATTGTGCCCATTACAATCGTCCCTTAGTTTTGATATGAAAAACTCACTTTGATCTAATAAGTTGTCCAAGTGTTTCAGGAACACAGGTCATGAAAAGGACAACAAGTTGTGTAGCCGTCCCTAAGGTATAGGGACACTACTTCTCCGAATAAAGGACCAACTACGTTACTACTTCGACGAGTACGCAGTCCCAAGCAAGTAGGAACGCAAGCTCAAAACTCTAGAGTCCTTACAAGGCTTCCCGACAAGATGACATCAACTGACAAGCCTTGATCATGAAGTCCACATGGAAACAAATCTTGTATACATGTTCATCACCACGTGGAAGTAGATCTTGTAGACGAGTTATACGGAAATTGCCGGGAAGCTTCCCTCATCACCGCTAAGGGCACGTGGAAGCTGATCCTTGTTGCAACATACTCAAGGGCATGATCGTCAGAGTAAAGGCGCTCTTCCCAAGCCACTATAAATACCCCTCGGGTATTTATTGTGATTTAACGCTTCTCATAGAATATTCAGAGCATATCGTCAAAATACCAAGAACACCAAGAACAGTGAAGGACTAGGTGTTAGATCAAGAGAGAAGCAAAAACAAATCACAAAACAAGTTTGTGAGAAAAAGAGAAAAAGAGAGAATTGTTGCTTATGACGAACTGTAAGGGATGTGTTGTTTAGCGTCCTTACATAGTGAGGTTAGGTTATCAATTTTAGGCTTAAAGGGGTTTCTCTTGTGAACTTAGGGACACACTCCTTTGTTTAGAGAACTGTGTAAACTCGCCATAAGGACTCCTCATATATAAGATACAGAACGGCTATTCAAAAATCCTCCACGGAGGTGGAGGTTTACTCACAAGGACTACATTGGTCTTGTGAGGTTCCTCTATAAATACCTGAGTCCATGTCTTATTATTTTGACCTATTAAGACTTCTATTTACTTCCGCTGCACAAAGGATGCCCATTAATACTGACTTACGATCCAACAACAACCTCACTATGATCAATGCATCGAAGGGATCTTTGAATTATCCCTGGGAGATTGATATCCTGATTGCGGACATTCGAAGGTCACTCTAAGGGTTCGAGTCAATTTAGATTACGCATGTTCGTAGCGAAGCTAATTTCATCGTTGATAAAATTGCTAAAATGGGCCATGATTACCCTATTGAACACATCCAGACCTGTCAAGAGCTCACAGCTCTCATCCAAAAGGATGCGGTAGGCAAACCACCGTAAAGGGTGGTCTCCTAAGCTTTACCTATATAAAATAAAAAATTACTAAAATTTTGGAATATATTTTTTATATGAAATGTTCATCAATTTAATTCGCTAAAATTTTAAGATATAAAAAGACCTGTCATTTGATTTGCGTCGATGGGATTAAGGTTCGCTCATTTTAAATTTAACTTGCGTATAAATTCGGGTCAATATGTTATCAACAAATTCTGATCAAGTTATAACAAATTATCGTGTGAGGAAGCAACCATTTAACCTGCCAAGGTTGATGTTAGAGCACATGGGGAAGTGTACTAAAAAGGAACACTCACTACCTTTCACTGAGCTTGTCAAGATCCTGATGAAGAATGAGGATTTTTATGAGGCTGGGCAAGAACAGACCTTCAGACTACACTGGGATGTGAGGCAGATCTCCCACATACGCTACAATGAGGCCTTGCCATCTAAGATCAAGCAACGTAAGCTAGAGGAGTTGTTTGCTGCTGAAGCCGTTGCTAAGGCAGATGTTGAAAATGCACAAGTAGTAGGGACGCCTCCTCCTTAGAATCAAGATAATTGGCTTCCAACAGATTCCTCGCCTCATGTTAATGCCTATACTTCTAAGGAGCTCTATATAATGATGATTGACAATTAGTGCGTCCTGATCGACACTATGAAACTGCTGCATGAGAGTCTTACCTACACGGATGAATTACTCCGAGAGATAAGGGATGTGGTCGTCAAGTGTTTTGAATGATCTTTTCCACCCCCTTTCTCTTCCTTTGTTTATGCGTTCTTTTGACTATCTTTTGGGATATTTTCTTGTGTGCTTGTCTGTAATAAACGCTATCTCTTTCTCTTCATGAATGGAGTTCCCTTGCATTCGCACTCATGCATATCTAAGCTTTCTTACCTTTAATTATCATTTTGTGTTAACATTAAGTAACTCTTGTTCTCCTTTTCAATGATGCCAAAAAGGGGAAGTATAGTATATTTAGAGATGCGTTGTTAAAGTTATCACAATTGCATTTTTTAGGGGAAATTCTAGCTAAGTCCTAAGAACGCCAACATAAAATTGAAATAACAGTTCTTAAAAAGAAAAATCTGAGTTGAGAATCATTTGAATAATTTGCAACTAACATTCTCAAAAGGACGCTCAAGTGTTCTCATCCATGCTAAGCTTTATCTCTTGTGCTTATTGTATAATGAGTTTATCATCATCAAAAAGGGGGAAATTGTTAGGATGGTGTTAGGGACGTCAGTCATTAGCATCGAATCAATGATCTTCGTCCCTGGTTTTGATAATGACAAAATCCTTGCTATCTAATGTGTTTGTCCAAGTGTTTATCCTAAGAACGCTTTTGGGGACAGTCATCATGAAAAAAGGACAACAGGATAATAGTCATCCCTAGACTAGAGAGACGCACAGGACTCCAACGATCAAATGAATAAGAACGAGTTTCCTACGAGATAGGGAAGTCGTCCCTATTGAGAAGGAACGCGCGCCAAAATGTCCAACATTCACAAACAAAGTCAAGGCTGCTCGACAAAGATGACAACATCTGCAACCGCAATCCTCAGAAACTTCAGATGTCAAAGACAAAATGCAAGCTTCCAAGACTTCGCCGTTTTCCCCCTTTTTTAGGGTGTTTGATCTCTCCTCATCCAACGACTCTTGTTTATTCTCATTTCTCACCTAAACATCCATCCTCACCGAATCCGAACCCATATATAGATATACAAGGTAAAATAAAAATGATCTATAATAATCAATGTGAAAATAAATATTTAAATACCTTTGCATTACAGTCTAGCCTACCAACTAATTTTTGTAAAATTATCCATAAAATAATTAAAAGGTGAAAAAATAATTCTCCAATTTGGTATGTGCATAATATAAGCTTTTTAACTATTAATCTACAAATAAATATATAAATCATTTTTAACAATAAGCATATATAAAAATTTATGACTAAATGCATCATATTGATTATATTTTATTTTCATTATTTTTCTATGCTTTATGTTTCCATATAAAAATAGTTTTCTTTATTAAGCAATATTAGAGTATACTCAATGGTTAACCAAAGATTTTGATCATCGAAGCCCGTCCATAAGCATGTGCAAATAGTCCTACGGAACAAGGTCTCCAACTTACAGAGGCCCCAAAAATCTTAAATATGTAGAAATGTGTTCCAATAGAGGAAATAATGTTTTCTAAGTCTAGGTGGTGATATGCTCCATGTATATTTCCATTGTCCTTGGGTTTGAGTTTTAATGAGGGTACTTGGGTTTGAGTTTTGATGAGGGTAAATATTTTGTTTGTCTTTTTGCAAAAAACCATTGGTCCCAAAGAGTTTTTTCAGCTCTACATGTCTTGTCACTTTTTTTTTAAATTAATAGTTAGGTTAAAATAGTCAATAGAATCGTGAGTTGGGTTTATTTTCCAGCCTAGTCAAGTAGTCATTATTAATCAATGATTATGGAATTTTTTCATAATTATCAATTAACCATTTTAAGAATATATTCTTTTGCTCTAATATTTCATTTCTTGACTTATTAATTCGTTGGGATTTTTAATGTTTGTAGTTTAGGTGCTTGTATATTAGTAGTAGATGTATAATTCGTATGCTGCTTATTAATTGTTCATATTATTATTTACTAAATATGGTATAATTGTGATACTTTCTCTCACTTTTATTTGTATGGATGAAATAGATCTATAATTGCAATTTGTAATTAGTTATAACTAAGCAATTGTAATGTGGCAGTTCATTATTGTTTAACAAGGTTAATAACAATAACAACAACAACAACAACAACATATACCCAGGTAGTCCCGCTGACGCAGGATCTGGGGGGTCAAGATGGGGATATTCCAAACCTGGATGGAATACGCCCGAATACAACCCAAGAAAAAGCTCAAAACCACCAAATAACTACAAACACAAGCTAAGAGTCTCAAACTAAAACTGAAAATGAACTCAAAGTAAAAGAAAGCTTGAAAACTTCAACACTAGCTATCTAACACCCTGGCTTTATCCTTCCGGTTAACAAAGTCTGCTCCGTCAACCCGACTACTAGCTATCCACCACCTTGATCTTCTCCCTCCAGCTTTCCCTTTGTTGAGCCAAATCCACTGAAATCCCAAGCAAGCTGATATCTTGTTTAATGTTGTCCATCCAACGTTTCTTCGGGCGGCCTCTACCTCTCCGGTAAGCCCCAAACTCCAAGTGCTCGCACCTCCTCACTATAGCATCCGGGGCCCGTCTCTGGACATGCCCAAACCATCGAAGTCTTGCTTCCCGAAGTTTGTCTCCTATGCTAGCCACCCCCAACTTGCTTCTGATATCTTCATTTCTGATCTTGTTCAACCTCGAGTGGCCACACATCCATCTGAGCATTCTCATTTCAACGACAGCAAGTTTCTGTTCCTGAGCCTTCGTCTTAGGCCAACACTGTAACACCTGTATTTTAACCCAAGGGTGTTACCGCCAGTGATCTCAGATTTTACCATCTAAGACCACCCGAGGCTGTAGGCAACACGGTTCAAAGTAATATAAAATAGGATAGTTATATTACATTAAAGTGGTTCATCGTTTACCACATACTTGAAAAGGCGTTCAAAGGTCTAAAACGCTAGTGCTTGAAATGGAAACGACATTAGATAATAGTGCAGCGGAAATTAAGACAATAATATTATACAAAGTAGCATGGGGGACCCAAACTGTCCAAAAGACTTGAAACCTTCTGTCCTTCAGATCCTTGAGTCTTCGGCTTTAACCTGCTACAGTCTTGGCCGTGTTACCTGATATTTCCATAGAAGCAAGAAATACCAGCCGACCAATGTCGGGAAGAAAAGAAAGTGGTATTAGTCTAACGCGAGACTAAGCAAATGGTAGAATGCGAAATAGGTTCTTAGAAAGGCCAAGTATGTCGGCATCTAAGTCCAAAGGGAACTGAACGATGCATGACCAGTCGGGTTCTTTGGCAGTGAGAGAGAGATACAGTAGTGAACGAACTTTATTCGAATAGAACTCCGGCAATAAAAAGGAAAGGAATCTGATGCGAAAAGAAATACGAGATTTCTTTTAAAGAATAGGAATTCACAGGGAAGTGACTTCCTAGAAAGAAAGTTATTGTTCTTTGTCTGTTGGGAACTTTATTAATTCACAGCAAGTTTGAGAGAACTCCATCGAGTATTTTCGAGGAGCACTCAAATTCATTCTTTATCACTAATGTGCATAGGCACTTACTTATCTTTGTCTAAAGTCATAAGGCAATACAGATACAGTACGTGACTTTTAATATGGCAGCCCGCTCTGCAGAGAGACGATGCCTATAGAGTAAGGGGAATGACCCCTGGCACTTAGCTAGAGTGCAAAGTTTCACCCCTCCAGCGGTGGAGCGGGCAGAGTTATGACCCAGTATCGGGAGCCGATAATAAATATACCACCCAATACAGTTATAGAGAGATGTTGAGAGTCAAAACTCGCATCCCTAATTCCTACACTAGTCCAGAACAAAGTCTTGAAAGAGACTTGAAACAATCAGAGACCACAATCATCGGTCCTAAATCCATGGCTAGCGCAGTGCAATAATGTAAATAACAACAGGGTCGTTATCTCTAAACAATAAATAACCCTATGTTCATTTTATTCAGCAAACAAGGTGTTCCCAACAAACTGAACAGGATAACGAAGAGGAATCACGATTATCAAATATAAAGAGAGTATGAGGGGAGAACCATCCACTTGCCTTCGATTTTCGAGAGTTAAGACGCTACGAAGACGGAATTTCTGAACGAGCGCTCCTAGAAGCTTAACCTAATTCGAGGCACGGAATGATAACGAAATAAATTAATAATTAATTTATTTCTTAGTCTAGGAACTCCTCGAATTGTTAGTTTATAAATCTAAGCTTTCGGCTTATTAACATGTTAGAAGCGAGTTTAGGATTTTTGTAAAATCATTGGTTTACGAACATCGTTCATAAAATTTATTTATAAAAACGCTCCTTAAGAAAATTAAATAAATACTTAATTAATATTTATTATTCATAATAAAATAATATTTTATAGTTATAAATCTCAATTAAGAAAAGGGTTCAAGTTTATTTTATAAAAAGATTGACTTAATAACATGGGTAAAAATAATATTTGTAATCATACTCCTTAATAAATTTAGAAATTCTAATGGGCTTATTAATATTATTTTAATGGGTAGAGATTTTAAATTTAATATCATCCATTAGAACAACAATTGACTTATTTTATAACCAAGTCTCTTTAAATTAGGCTAATGGGCTTTTAATTAACAAATAGGTTAATGGGGCTAATTAGCTTTAAAAAAATTAATTAAGGGAGAAGCCCACCTTTCCCTTTTGTGCTGTACGCAGCCAGCCTCCTTCCTTTCCCTTTCTTTTGGTACGCCCACACACACAGCAGCACACACGACCACACAACGCAGCACACCGGCGACCGACGGCGACGCGGCTCCTGGCGGACTCCGGCGACAACGAGCAGAGGCGGCCAGCGGCTTCCGGCGACGAGGAGGCGGGCGGTGGCCGAAATTCCCGTCCAAAACAAGGGCTGAAAAATCAGATTTTTGACAATGGAGTTTTGGGCGTTTTGGACAGATTTTCGGGCTGGGATTGATGGGGGAAGAGCTTTGGGTATTCAGCGATTTAAGAGAGGAGGAAGGGAGAGTTGAAGATGTGAATTGAAGGTTGACAGCCCCCCATCTTATAGCAGATTTTTACCAAGTTCACGAGCAAGGAAAATGGATAGGACATGGTGAACGAGGGTAATCAGCTGAACTCTCGGGATGAGACAGGAAGTGATTGAGGCGTCAGGCGTGTACGAGTGAAGAAGGACGAGTGAAGAGGCGGAATTTCCGCCGGTCACGAGGTGACCATTTTAGCAGCTTTGGATTTGGGGGGATAGTTGGGTTTAAACTAAATCAGTTCCTTTAATGGACAGAAGGTTCTCGTAGTCTAGTTGGAAGAAGGATGGGAAGCGGGTAGGAGAGGTTAGGGGTTCTAATCCCATCTTCTCCATCCTCTTATTTTTAATTTCGGCCCATGCTGATTGGATTAGTTCTTGATTAAACTTTATATGTTAATTAAAAATATTAATCTTCTCAAATTACATTTATGAGTGAAAAAACTTAATTTTATCTTTAGACTACAAATCTCTATTTTATATTTTAATATATATTATATTTAACGATTAATATGCTTTCTTGAAAGCTTTAATTTGTCGTTACGAAAACGAATTTATTAGATTTGTTCTTATACTTCCAATAGAATATATTACATAATATCTTACAAAAATAGCGGGTATTACAAACACTCAGCACCATAGAGGATCGCTGGCCTTATAACAGATCTGTAAAACTTCTCCTTAAGCTTTAGCGGAACCTTCCTATCACAAAGAACTCCTGATGCTGCCCTCCACTTTTGCCAACCTCTTTGAATGCGAGATCTCACATCCTCCCCAATGCTCCCATCGCTTTGCAGAACTGAACCCAAGTACCTGAAGTTATCCCTCTTCGCAATGATCTCATCCCCCAGCTGCACCTCACTCCTGGAAACGTCTTCTTGCCCGAAACTGAACTCCATGTACTCTGTCTTAGTCCTGCTAAGCCTAAACCCTTTAGATTCTAGCCTCTCCCTCCCCACTTCCAGCTTGTCATTTACTTCCGCTCTCGAATCCTCCACTAAAACGATGTCATCTGCGAAAAGCATACACCCCGGAACCTCTCCTTGAATATCCTTTGTCAACACATCCATCACGATCGTGAACAGAAAAGGGCTCAAGGCTGATCCCTGATGGAGACCCATACTCACCTTGAAAAACTCTATATGATTGGATTAGTTCTTGATTAAACTTTATATGTTAATTAATAATATTAATCTTCTCAAATTACATTTATGAGTGAAAAGACTTAATTTTATCTTTAGACTACAAATCTCTATTTTATATTTTAAAATTATATTTAACGATTAATATGCTTTCTTGAAAGCTTTAATTTGTCATTACGAAAACGAATTCATTAGATTTGTTCTTATACTTCCAATAGAATATATTACATAATATCTTACAAAAATAGCGGGTATTACAAACACTCAGCACCATAGAGGATCGCTGGCTTTATAACAGATCTGTAAAACTTCCCCTTAAGCTTTAGCGGAACTTTCCTATCACAAAGAACTCCTGATGATGCCCTCCACTTTTGCCAACCTCTTTGAATGCGAGATCTCACATCCTCCCCAATGCTCCCATCGCTTTGCAGAACTGAACCCAAGTACCTGAAGTTATCCCTCTTCGCAATGATCTCATCCCCCAGCTGCACCTCACTCCTGGAAACGTCTTCTTGCCCGAAACTGAACTCCATGTACTCTGTCTTAGTCCTGCTAAGCCTAAACCCTTTAGATTCTAGCCTCTCCCTCCCCACTTCCAGCTTGTCATTTACTTCCGCTCTCGAATCCTCCACTAAAACGATGTCATCTGCGAAAAGCATACACCCCGGAACCTCTCCTTGAATATCCTTTGTCAACACATCCATCACGATCGTGAACAGAAAAGGGCTCAAGGCTGATCCCTGATGGAGACCCATACTCACCTTGAAAAACTCTATGTCCCCTCCTTGCGTGCATACACTCGTCCTCGACCCTTCATACATGTCCCGAATGATTCTGATAATCGAATCCGGCACCTCTTTGGTTTCTAGACAATCCCAAATCAGCTCTCTAGGGACCCTGTCGTAAGCCTTCTCTAGATCTACAAACACCATATGCAGACTCTTCCTCCTTTCCCTATGCGCCTCTGTCAGCCTACGCAACAGATGAATAGCCTCTATCGACGACCTCCCTGGCATATAACCAAACTGGTTCTCTGACACCCGCACTATACTCCTCAATCTCAACTCAATTACCTTCTCCCACACCTTCATTGTATGGCTTAAGAGTTTTATACCTCGATAGTTGCTACACTGCTGAATATCCCCTTTGTTCTTGAAAAGAGGAATTAACTTACTGAGCCTCCACTCCTCCGGCATCTTGGCCGTCCTAAAGATAGCGTTGAAGAGTGCCGCAAGCCACTCCAAACCTCTAACGCCCAAACACCTCAAAATCTCAACCAGGATCTCATCTGGTCCCACTGCTCTCTTACTACCCGTTCTGCGGATCACTGAGCTGATCTCTGCCGTAGTAAATTGTGGGCAGAATAAACTACTAACCCGACTCCCTGAACCTTGGTGGCTCTCCGCCGCCTCAGAACCTTCATTTAGAAGGCCAGAAAAATACCTCTCCCACCGTTGCTTAATTTCTAGATCATCCACCAAAACCTTGCCATTTTCATCTTTGATACATCGAACCCTATCCAAGTCCGAGCACCTCCTATCTCTTTCCCTCGCGAGCCTATACAAAACCCTCTCTCCTCCCTTCTCATCTAGGGCCTTGTAAAGACTTTCATACGCTTTCTCCTTCGCGATCGCCACTGCCTTCTTTGCTTCTTTCTTCGCTGCTCTGTACTCTAAAGACCTCAATTCTCTATCCTGATCGTTGCTCCTCAACCAAGCTCTGAAAGCAAGCTGCTTGCCCTGCACCTTCTCCTGCACCTCTATGCTCCACCAAGCCACTGACCTCCTATGCCCATAACCACCTCTCGACATGCCCAACACGCCACAAGCTGCTCTGCGAATGCACTCTGCCATCTTATCCCACATCTCATTTGCATCCTCTCGAACTTGCCAAGCCCCTTTAGCGTCTGCTTCCTCGAAGATCCTTTCTTTCAAACTTTGCCCATTTGCTTCTGACAGATGCCACCATCTGATTCTCGGTTGCGGTCTACTGATCACCTTTCTCTGCTTGCCGGAACACCTGAAGTCCAAAACCAATAACTTATGCTGCGTCGACAGTCCTTCATACGGAATCACCTTGCAATCCCTGCATCCTCCTCTATCCTGCCTTCTAACCACAAAGAAATCAATCTGCGTTCTACTCGAGGCGCTTTGGAACGTCACCAACTGATCCTCCCTCTTCCTGAACCACGAGTTAACTACTAAACAACTGAAAGCATCCGCGAACTCCAACAAGGTTTGACCACCTTCATTTCTGATTCCAAACCCGAAACCCGATGCTTACTTATTAACAAGGTTAATAAGTAAGCATAAATTTTAGTTAGTCAAAAAAAAATTAATGTATTATATTTAATTAAATTTGGACACTTATCGTCTTTTTCACAGAGGGTCTCTGACTCAGCTAAAGTTGTTTTGCCAAAAATCAAAGATAAAACCCAAACAAGCAAAAACAAGTATAACAAGCAAGTAAGAGGTCGAACCCAAGAGAATCAGTTTCTTAATTAGATTTAAGTTCGTTTCATGCAAAGTAACCAAAGGGGGGATTTTGAGAGAGATTTCAATCAATTTTAACAAGCAGAATTCATTCAATCAATTTTACTTTATTAATCTGTTGATCATGAATTCATCCACTTCTTTATATTCCTAGGTCAATTCCAATCCTTATTTTAATTATTCATTAGTCCACGGTCCTAGCAAAACTATGATATGAACAAGGACGCTTGATTCAAATCATGCAATACACATAAGGATATTAGGAAATCAAATTATGCAATCAAGCTACGAGTCTCATGCACAAAACAACCATTGAATACTCTTCCCTAATTTAGTCCACGGTCCTAGAATAGAGTTGTTTCGAGAATAGGAAAGATGCATAGACAACAACCAATCATAATTCAAACAATAGATCTAAGCCAATTAAACAAGTTGATCAGGCTCATGTAATCAAACAAAGATCATGATATGAAGCACAAGAGTATCAATAATGACCTAGGGATAAAGAAGTTACCAGAATTTCACAATTTCATAATAAAGCTTCTTTGATTGAATAAACTCCAAGGGAGATTAGTTCTCCATTACAAAGAAAACAAACACTTTTATTGAAATAACAATTGGATAACAATGGGATACCTAAAACCTAGGGCATGCTCCTCCTTATATAGCCCAAGGAACATGCTCCCCGAGATAGATAAGGAAAGAGGCGAAAGATAGAAAAGGAAACAAGATAGAAAGATTTCGGCCCACTTTGGATCCGGCATGCACCGCGACCGCGGCACTCTCACCGCGCCCGCGGCGGTCTAACTTCGGGTTGGTCAAGTCAGCTTCTACGTCGACCGCGACCATGGCGGCACGACCGTGGCCTTCATGGGTCTTGAATGTCGTCGCCTTGCTTCACTGTGACCGTGACATGGGCAGCGCGCCCGCGGATCTACGCAGTAGCGAACTTGTCTTCAATTTGGCTCTAAAAACTCTTGATTCTTCACATCTCATGTCTTCGGTCTTCGTATTACAATAACACTCAAATCTAACCTAAACACTCTCAATAACACTCTAAAATACAAGAGTTAACCCATACAAAATAGGCAGAATCAGTCTCGGGTCCCCTAAACTCATTGGATGGCCCTATGGTCATCTCATTATAAAAATATAACTCTTTCTAGTATTTTATTTGGTTAATTGAAGGCAAAAATAAAATATTAATTAACTTTATACTTGTCAAAAAACTATGCAAAGATTAGGTGTAATTTTGACCATGATGATGACCATATTGTATGTATGGATATTAGTATTCTTTCACCTCCATGACCGACCAATACACATACGGCTTGCTACACTTTCCATGGGAAAGTACTTTATAGCCAAAAGTATGTTTTTTATTACATTGGGAGTGATGAAACTAGTTCATTTTTGCAAATTCCGAGGGAAAAAAATTATAGTTTTAGACAAAAAGTACTTTTCAACTAAAAATATAGCAAGGATACTCTTTTTTGAATAATACTCCCTATTACATACGATCATACTATTAATATTGATGTGTCATAAGGGCATTTGCACAAGCTTATACATGTAATATAGATATAGATGTAGAGGCTTAGATGCTATTTTTTTTTTATCTCCTTTAAAAACATTTAAAATAAAAATAAAAATAGAGTATCGAAGAAAATAGATTTTTGTAAACCAAAAGTGTATGAATTCACATCAGTTGTTGTGTACGAATTCAACAAAAAATAGAGAGGAGAATGGAGACAAGCTAACCTATTAGAATGTGGAGAAACAATTAAAGGCCACAAGAAGTGAAAAACCTCGAAATGGAAAAACCTCCTCCTAACCACATCAAACTCAATTTTGATGGTGTTGTTAACTCTTTTGATGCTCCTACATTTGGGTTTGTTTTCAGTGATGAATCTAGAGCACCCATCTTTCACGATGAAGGGTTCATTGGTAACCGCTTTGTGGTGTTTTTGGAGGCATACGCGTTCCGTTAGGGGATCTTGGAGGCCATCGATCGTGACATCCCCCACTTGATTATTAAAGGTGACAATCTACAAGTCGTTAATGCGGTGTAAGAATTGCCCGTGGGAAGTGGAGATGCAGTGGACGGACATTCTTGGGCTGCTGGGGAAACTTTGGACAATCTTACATGTTCCGCGTGAAGCGAATGCTGCTGCTGACTACGTTGCCAAATGCCAACTCCTTCCGTTGCGTTTCAAATCTGCCTATTTGTTCAGATTTGGGTCTTCGAGACCTCATCTATAAGCACGCTCTAGGATAGTGTTTTCTATGGCCTACCTTAATCTCTTTTCTTATTAAAAAAAAACTTAAACCAAAAGTGAAATAAGGCTGATAATTTACTTGCGTTCGGTTCAATAAGCAATTGCTGATGTTGATCGATTGCTGACGCTGATCGATTGCTGACGCTGATATAAAATGCTGATATAAAGTGTTGAAATTGAAAGCTGATATTTGAAAATAAACAATAGGGTGTTTGGTTGGACGATTTGCTGATATTGTATATTTGGAATGTGTTTTGACAAAATTGCCCTTAAAATAATTAAAAATAATTAAAACAAAAGAACCCTAAAAACCCATCTCCCATAATCCCCCATTCTCGTTGGCTCTCTTCACTGTGTCTGCACCATCCCCGCCGCTGCCTCCGACCACTCTCTCCCCTCCCTGTCCGGCGACCTCCCTCCCAGCGGTTGGTCCGCTCTCCACACCATCTCCATCTGTTGCCCCGGCCTCCGCCACGCCGGCGTCCTCCTCGACCAGCCCGATTTCGGCCTCGAGCGCGAACTCGGCCCCGACGAGATCTACAACACTGGAAACGACTCCAATCGTCGACCGGAAGCACAAGAAGAGCAATCTTTGGCCGAGTCTGCATCCTCTGACCTCCAATGGTCGCCTGAAACCGGAGGCCAAATCTCCGGATCCAAGGCGGAGGACTGTTCGCCTGCGAGCGTGAGCAAGAAGTGGAGGATCTGGAGACCGATGAGATCGCACCTGGCGTCTGGAGGTCGGGGCCTGCGACGGAGATGTGGCGGAGACACAAGTCGAGAGTGGTAGCCATGGAGATGAGCAATGGAGAAGACAGAGCAATGGATGAGGGGTATCGGGAAGAACAAGGGTATGGTGGGATTTTTGGGATAAGCATGTGCTGAAAAAATGTGCTGAAAACCTGTAAGCATGTCCCTGGTTGATTTTTTTTTTGTTGCTTATAAGTAATAGTGTGCTTATAAACACTTAATGTTTTTTCCAACCGAACAGAAAACTCAATTAAAATAAAATAAGCACTCAAGTGCTTGTAAGCACTTTAAAAACTCTGAACCGAACGCACCCTTAGCCATATTAGCCCCATATTGCACCCAGAAGCAGGTCTAACGCCACCAGTAAAGCGCAGGCGCCGAACCACAGCGCGGCTCATTCGGCGCAAAATCTACGCAGGTCCGGATTTCACGCCTTCGCTTCAAACTTGAAAAACAACACCGCCCCTCTCTATCTCTCTATCTTTCTATCTAGATCTCTTCTCGTCTATTCATTCGATCGTGTGTCTTCGTTTTCCTCCCGTCGACCAACAATTCACTTGTTTCGCTCCTGCTCAGATCCGCTTTCCATTTCGATCAAATTCTACGACTCTTCTGCTCCAATCTACTTCCGCAAAATTATTGCTGATTTGCCAGATCTGCAGAAATGGACTTCATGAAGGTTTTCGATCAGACGGTCCGCGACATGTGAGTTCTCCGATTTAGCTTCTCTTCCATTGAATCGATGTCTTCCTATTGGATTTGATTTGGTAGGGTAGTACAATGTTAAAAGGGAATTGACCATTTCATGTGATCGGTGCAGAAAACGAGAGGTGAATTTGAAGGTCTTGAAGGTTCCAGAGATCGAGCAGAAGGTTGGCCTCATTTTTTTTTTTTTTTTTTTAATACACTGCTTGCCTAATCGAGTGACTCGTCCCTGCTTCTGATGTGTGAACGAACTGTGGTAGGAGACCTGAATCTCTTTTCTGTAATAGTACATAGAAGTCACATTTGTGGTGGATTTGGCTCTTTACCACTTTCCATTCACTTCTCAACAAAAGTCAAGATGACATTCAGTAAGAACAGAATTTCACTGGTTGGCTTTACTACAATGAAATGAGAGAACAATTTAGACACTAGTTTCATTCAGAGTTTAAGTGAATGTAATAACAATAATTAATTGTCCAAAATGAGTGTTCCATTGTGTGCCTGAATTGAATATAGCTGACTAGTAGAAATCTTCTTGTGATGTGGTTTATGCAATTTCTTGGGAATAATATGGGCTGTTATGTATCTGTGGCCAATTTTGGTAAATCAAGCTGAACCCTATTATGTTTGAAGCCATAGGGTCATAAGACCACCAGAGGTTCTTCATTGCTAGTGCTACGACTGGCAGATGCCTGTTGAGCAGATCTCTTGCTTGAGAGCTTCACACAACATTATGCTATTATTGAAACCTTATTTGCTTTCCTAGTGTTTTCGTATTCAACCTCTCTATCTCCACCTTTTCTAACTAGTAGTACTGTCATGTATTCTTCTCCATGGCACTGTTAATGGTAGTTTGGTTTTCTTCACTGTGCTTGAAGTGTGCAAACTAAGAATCAGTACTTTGTTTTTTACTCAAATGGAAGTAGGAAACCAGTAAAGATATGACTAAAGTTCTATGGAACTGTTAGCTTTGCTAATGTATCAATCAAGAAAATATGTTTTCATATTTAGCCTCTACGTTTTCTAACTGTGAAGAAATTCTATTCTCAATGTGACTACTAAGATTACTGCTGCTTAAAAAAGTTATTGTGGTCTCTGAAGTTTATAGCTGTGGATTTTCTTTGATGATTGCCATAGGTATTGGATGCAACTGACAATGAACCATGGGGTCCTCATGGAACCGCACTGGCAGAGATTGCACAAGCCACAAAAAAATTGTAATTCACAAATCCTTCATACTTGGATCAATGTTTCTTGGAGTATAGTTGGATTTTCTTCTAATATCTATGACATCTTTTGCTTCTCAAGCACTGAGTGTCAGATGGTGATGAGTGTTCTTTGGACTAGATTGGGTGAAACTGGAAAAGATTGGCGATATGTATATAAGGTGTGACATTTATGCCGCTTGAATTTATATTTATAATATATCATGGATGCAATGTATATTTTAGAGCTCTGCTGCCAGGTTCTCCTCTCCAGTCTCCAACACCTTACTCTCTTTCTCTTTCTGTTGTTCAGGCATTAACTGTTATTGAATATCTTATCGCTAATGGATCTGAGCGAGCAGTGGATGACATTGTTGAGCATACCTTCCAGATATCTGTACAGAAATTTATTTTCCATTATTTTAATATTCTTTTACATTTAATTTTGAAGCATCTAATATTTAAAATTCTTTGCTTCTTGCATTTTGAAGTCACTTGCAAGTTTTGAATTTGTGGAGCCAAATGGGAAGGATGTGGGGATTAACGTCAGAAAAAAAGCAGAAACTATAGTGGGTCTATTAAATAATAAGGAGAAAATAGAACAAGTTAGAAATAAGGCTGCTGCTACACGTGACAAGTAAGTCTGTGCTTCAAGTTCTGGATTACATCTATAGTTTTACCTGGGTTCATCTAAGTAACACTTCTTTTCGTGTAGGTACGTTGGACTTTCATCAACAGGGATGACCTCTAAGTCAAGCGCAGCTGGCTTTGGTAGCAGTAGTTTCCGTAGCAGCAGTGGTTATGGAGGCTTTGGTGGGAGCTATGACAGTGATGCCTACACTAGTAAAGAAAAAGATGAAAATCAGTTTGGGGAAGAAGGGGTTGACAAATTTGTACCTAAATCACGGCGAGGATCTTCAGATGAAAGGAAGAAGGAATCAACTAGCTATGGCAGGTAATCCGCTGCTCAAGGAGCCATTTTGCTATACATTTACTTCCCTGTTTAATATTAGTACTCAATAATTGGGATTACTTTGTGCTTCACAGTTGATGATGGCTAAATTTTTGGTGATTGTCACACTCTTTACATCTTTTCTCTGTTTAGGCTTTGATTACAGTTTATGCTATGCTTGTTGCTTAGTAATAAGGTTTTGTTTTTGGATGCATACAGTGCACAACTGCACTTAGGTCTATTAGTTTGCATGGTATGTCCCTCTGCCCTAGCTCTATGCATACTTTTTGGGGAGAACACCTTTTCCTCATAAGACATAAAGGGTAATTTATTGCTGTGTTAGGCTGAGTTTCATTGATAAACATATGAAGTACAAGGGTGTGTTTGAATGTTCATATTGAGCTAAGATGTGTAAAACGTACTTGTTTTATTTTAGAACTTCTCCACTGTCATCACCAATGCTTTTAGAAGATAGAAAAGGAAATACTGAATTATTTGAATCTGCTTTGTATTGGCTTTTTCGCAGCAAGCACCAAGATATTCCATCATCAGGTTCAAAGGAAACAGCAAGCAGAAGCAGCTCCAAGGGGTATGGTACAATTATGGGGCACATTCCTAGTGAAACTTCCGAACAACATCTAGATGATGATGATGATGATGATTTTGATCCTCGTGCAACATCCAAAGGCAGTAAGTACATTGCCACTTTGTTGACAAAATATACGTTTTTCATAGGATAGGAGTGTTTTTTCCCTTGGTTTTGTTCTCTCAAACAATCATGTTGTTTCTGAGGGAAGAAGTTGATTAGCAGGTCATGATTTGTTCTGTATTGTGATTCTTGTATGTGGTTATTCACTACCTAAATTACCCAGGAAGTTTCTGGCCGATGTAGCTTATTAGGAAAGTGCGGAAATGTGATTTTTGTGGTGTATGTGATTCACAATCTGTTTAATATGCTCAATGCAAATGTGTCTGGGATGGTAGTCTTATGATTCAGTAGCTGCCTTTTAAAAACTATTCATCTGTATTTTTTTTTGAGTCACTGACCTTATCATTTTGAAAGGGATTGGTGCTTGACTTGTGGATCTATTTTTATAAACAGAATCCACTTCTGCAAATCCTCAAGTAGATTTATTTGGTGAAAGTTTAATTGGTGACCTCATGGATGTACCAACTTCCATTCCCTTAGAAACGGGTTCTGTAAACAACAATTCATCAACTGTTGATCTATTTGCTGATGCGGCTTTCATATCGGCTCCGCCTGCACCTGCAACTGGAGAGAATGCTCCGTTTCAGGTAACAATATTAACATCTCATATGGACTTTGTTCGTGCTGTTATTATCATATATGCTGAATTTTGATCATTTGAAGTATTTTTTAATAAACATTAGCAGTTTCTTGTTCTCTTGCAGTCAACCTTTTCAAATTTTTGTGTTTGGTGTAATTTATTGGAATTAGTAAATTGGAAGAGTGAAGAGTCTACTAGCCAACTCCTTGATATATATAGTTAACTTTACTGTTGTCTGCTCTTCTCCTGTTTTTCCACTGAAGTTGCTGCAGAAGCACCACCTCTGCAATTTTATATTCTTTGATTAAGGCCATGCACTTGAGCCAACTGGGCAGGAGCCTGAAACACTAGGTGCAGGGGCCTGTCACCCAAAGTTGGTTTTTAGGGTCAGAATCCTTTCGAATCCGTTGAAAGTATGCTGTATAACATGTTCACTGGACAAGAGCCTGTCACCCAAAGTTGATTTGGAAAGATTTGAGCTGAAAATGACCCTGGTGATCCAAGATAGAAATAAAAAAAAACAATCCAACTGAATTCAATTATAGGAGAGGCCAAGTCGAAACAAATCTTGACAATGCTTAACCCGATCCTGAACTTGTTGTATCACAATTTAATAGTTACCATTTGATCTGCATAAAAGTAACTATATGATCACTTTTTGAATTCTCACAGTATCCATGTGTTTGAGATTTGTTTCCTTTTGTTTTTCATTATAAATACACTGTCAGTTTATCCTCATTGCTTTTGACCTGTGTGATTTCTTTTTATGAAGCAGTCCATGCAGCCAAACATTGATCTATTTGCGTCTGGGCCAGCTTCTTCAGCGATGGCCTCTTCAACAGTTGACCTTTTTGCTGCTTCTGATAACATTGCACAGCCTGAAGCAAAGGCTACAGATGCAGGGGCAATGAGTGGCAATTCCTTTGACCCTTTTGCTGCAGTTCCACTGAACAACTTCAATGATTCTGATCCTTTTGGCGCATTCACTTCTTATACTGATTCATCGTCTTCAGACCCTACTCTGAATACTGTCCCTAGTGGCAGCACAGTTACTGACATGAATAGTATGAAACCTTCTCCAGAAGCAAAGACAGCTCCTAAGAAAGGCACTTTTCATGTGAAATCTGGAATTTGGGCAGATTCATTAAGCCGTGGAATTATTGACCTCAATATAGCTGCTCGTAAGCTGATCTATCTTATCTTTCATTTCCATTTTATATTTTGTGGAATTTTCTTGGAGCCAATGTTCTATTTAAGTTTTTCTTTCTAAAGAGTCAGTTGAATCTCCGATACTCTTAAGTAACTTTAAGGTCACTGCTTGCTAGAATGCTAGACTGCTAGTCAAATATTGATTGTCCTATATATTTTATCCTGGCACTGTTGGATTGTTTCATGACATGGAGATGGATTTGGCCTGCAGTAGATTGATGATGTAGAAGTAAGATGGCAGGGTGTGCTTGATTGGTTGTTTTTGAGTATTATTTCTTTGCACATAATGTATTTTTATAGCTTCAATGCTGTTTATCTATTCCCTGATATGTTGTCATTCTGCATTTTCTTTCAGCTAAGAAGGTGTCTCTAGCAGATGTAGGAATAGTAGGGGGGTTAACCGAAGAATTCTCACAAGAGAAACAAAAGGGTCCTCAGCCAACTTACGACATGGGAAGAGCTATGGGTACTGGTTCTGGCCTCGGTGTAACTGGTTTTAATTCATCATCAACCACTTCAACATCAAATGCAGATGACATCTTCTCTAACTGGTCATACCTTCAAAAATGATCCCGCCTGCGCTTTTCTTTGGTGCAAAAATGCTGTTACGGGTTTGGAGCCTTTTATTATACCCACATTGCTGAATAGTGTGTTTGCCTAAATTGGTTGTGGATGCTAGCATCCCTTTTGTGTCATCAATTTAAATGATGGGAAGAAACACACTCCTTGGTGCCCTTTGGTCAAATCACTTGAGTGTGTAATTTCTATGATTGTTCGTTTGTTAGGCTTTCATACAAAGATGGCTAAATTTTGCGTTTATTGTAAGTTCAATAAAAAGCACCCTCGTCTCCGTAAAGTTTTTCCTATTCTTCTTTGATTGTCTTGTAATGTTTGTCTATTTTTTTCACCTTTTTATTTATACTAAGTATACCTTGCACGACAATGAATCATGTTTTACATTTTAAAATTATATTTATTATAAATAAGATATTAATAAGTGAAAACATATAATGAAAATTTTAGCACATGAAAATGTTATTTTTTTCTAGATGAAAAAATTTATTTTTGAGATTTGCAGTACCGCATGTATGAGATTATAAAAGTATAAAACATATTCTAATTAAAGAACAATTTAGTAAATAAAAATTTACTTACTTTTTTTTTTTATCTCTAGTGGTTAATATAAATCATTGTCCCTATTATCACAATTTTGAGATAATATAAGTCAATATTAATATAAAGTGATATGTTTTTAATTGATTATTTTGGTTTGATATTATTTTTTATTTTAATACTATAATTTATTAGTATGAGATATAGTTACTATGAATTTTTATTTAATTAAAAATATTAAAATATAACATCAAATTTTACAAATATAAAAGAGGGATTGGGGTGGTGGTGGTGGGCGTTTTTGGGGGAAATTAAGGGGAGTAATCTGCCCCAAAAAACAATGTGGTAAGTAGTCTATGGAGAAAATATATAAACCCCTTTCCCTTGCTTTTTCTCTCTCCTCATTTTTTTTCTCCCCTCTCTCTCTCCCTCTCAAAGAGACCAAATCTCCTCCATCTCCTCTCCTTTTCTTCAGATCTACGCATGTACGAGTCAGATTTAGACTCGTGTATGCCAAATCTAGACTCGTACGAGCCAGATCTACGCTCCAACCACCTCGATGAGCCCTTCCTCCGCCGTCGCCGCCGCCCTCGCCGCCGACTTCCGCCACCCCCGCCGTCGCTACCGCCGCCAGATCTGGCGAATTTCAGGTATTTTCTTCTTCTTCAACTTCTTTCGGTCCCGCTTCATCCTTAATTTCCCTCTTTTCCTTTAATTCGACTCAGATGTATGCTCATACAAGCTAGATCTTGGCTCGTAAGAGCCAAATCTAGGCTCTTCCGAGTTAGATCTACGCTCGTTCGAGCTAGATCTAAGGTTGGGTGCTCGTTGGTTTTTTGATTTTTCAAATGACAAGTTGATTTTTTGGGTTTAGGGTTGATTTTTTGGGTTCTTGGATGATTTTGTGGGTTTGGGTGATGACAAGTTATTTTTTACGGGTTTTGGTGATTTTAAGTGTGTTTTACGGATCTGGGTGATGACAAGTTTGTTTTAAGGTTTTTGGGATGATTTTATGGGTTTGGGTGATGGCAAGTTGTTTTTAATGTGTTTTGTTGATGACATGATGTTTTTTATGTGTTTTGTTGATGACAAGTTTGTTTTACGGATTTGGGTGATGACAAGTTTGTTTTAAGGGTTGTAAGACGATTTTATAATTTTGGGTGATGACATGTTGTTTTTTATGCGTTTTGAGCAACTTAAGTTTGTTTTACGGATCTGAGTGATGACACGTTTGTTTTAAGTTTTTTGGGATGATTTTATGGTTCTGAGTGATGACAAGTTCGTTTTTTAATGGGTTTTGGCGATGAAAAGTTCATTTTTTATGTGTTTCGGTGATTATAAGTTTTTTTTACGAATCTGGGTGATGACAAGTTTATTTTATGTTTTTTGAGATGATTTTATGGGTCTAGGTGATGACAAGTTGTTTTTTATGGGTTTTGGGTGATGACAAGTTCATTTTTACGCGTTTTTTTGGTGATTTTATATTTGTTTTACAGATCTGGGTGATGACAAGTTTGGTTTAAGGTTTTTGGGATGATTTTATGGGTTTGGGTGATGACAAGTTTGTTTTTATGTGTTTTACTGATTTTAAGTTTGTGTAACGGATCTGAGTGATGACAAGTTTGTTTTATGTTTTTTGGGATGATTTTATGGTTCTGGGTGATGACAAGTAGTTTTTATGGATTTTGGCGATGACAAGTTCGTTTTTTCCTTATAATTATGGCCTATTAGCTCAAATGGTCGAGCGATGTGCTTAATGCACAATAATTTGGGTTCAAATCCCGCATAGGCACACTAATAAAATCTGATGACAAGTTTGTATACGTGAATGATGGATTTTACCTCAACTTGTCATCAGATGACAAGTTGAGTACGTGAATGATGAGTTTTATCTAAATTGGTCATCACCGATGACAAGTTTTTTGTACGTGGACTGATGAAAAGTAACTTGTCATTTGACGACAAGTTACCACCTCAACCTGTCATCACTAATGACAATGCCGGTCAACGACTAGTCAACATCAATCAACATTGGTCAACGCCGGTAAATGCTTGATGGTGATAAGGGGTGCTGACGTCATCAATGGCATATGATGCGTCATCTTGTAAATTTTAAAAAAAAGGTAGGGGTAAAATTGGAAAATAGACTAGGGGAACTAATTCTTTTTCCTTGTAGCCTATATGGTTCATTATTTTCTCCCATTGGGCTACTACCCCAATTTCGTCAATATAAAATGAGTCCAACATGATTCTGATGACTTTATATATTGAAATAAATAAAATATATTAAACAACAATTATTTTATTATGAAAGATATAAGCTAAGTTATTATGAAAATGATAAATTATAAGTTAAGTTAAAGATAATAAATATAAATTTATTTAATATTAAAGATATGATTACTAATTTAATTATAAAGAATGGCTTCTATTTTAAATTATTTTATATCTAAAATCTTTAAATTACTTCTTACATAAAGAGATTAAAAAGATAGCTATTATATCAAATATGATAGAATACTTTTTCAAAATTCAAAAAATATCTTTTACATAAGTTTATAATAAAGAATGTAATTACATTATTGAAATAACATGAAAAAATTAGTGGTTTGATTTTATGAAAGATAAAATCTAAGTTATTAGGGAGATGATAGTATATAGTTTAAGTAAAAGTTAATAGATATAAATTGATTTAGTGTCAAAGATAAAAATAATAATTTATTTATAAAAAGGGGGTTCCATTTTAAAATTCTTTTTTAAATTCAAATATCTTATAATAATTTTTACATAAATAAATTAAAATGGTAAGTGAAAAGATAAGTTAATTTATATGCATCTTTTATAGAAGGAAATTTTAAAGATAGATAATATTGTTTCAAAGATAAATATTAGATGAGTAAGTACCTAGTGGGTTAATCTAATGTTCTAGGGCTGCCCTGTTTTTGGGTGTGTGTGTATATATATGCTCTCCCTCTTTCTCACACCTCCGCCTCCACTTGAAACCATTACTCTGCCTGCACCGATTTCAGTTCACTTGTCTTTCAATCGTTCAGTGATGTGAGGGTAAGTTCTCTCTTTCAATATCCAATCGATCTTGTCTTGTGTTGCTTCTGTGTTTTCAAACGAACAAAGACCTTCCAATAGGTTGTCTTAAAACCCCTTATCTCATTTTACTAATTTCTGTATGACTAGCCTCAGATCTCTGACTTAGTAACTTGTGTAGTACAAGTCTTTCGGATTTTTGCAACTATAATATAGTGAGTATGTTGTAATTTATTCCTATTGGTACTGTTTAATTTGCAGACGTTACACTCCAGGCATCATTGCTTCATACGGTTGCTTGATTTGATCAATATTTCATGATAATATTTGATAGGATGGAGTCTCTACGGGAAACTACAAAGATGATAAGAAATATTAGCTAAAGTCTTGAACTCATTTACCCACGACCCAACCTCTCTAGACCTCAGCTCCAACCTATATTTTGCTTGCATTCCACTTATTCACCACTTCTTTGGTATGTTATTCTACTCCCTTACTCTTATATTTAAGTTTACTTGACTAATTTTGAGGGTTTAGTTGCAAATCTAGGTTTTGGATGTTTTTAAGTTTGAATGTGAAAATTTGGGTTATATATGCTTTAATCTATATGTTTGGGTGATGATTATTGGCCTTTGGGATGATTTCTTACTTGATCCATGGTTATTTGGTTGATTTTGGGTTAATAGAATTTTTCTAGGATTTTTGGTAGCCATTAGAGGGGTATTTGTTGATTTTTTCGAGAGCTTGTTAGTTGCAGGTGGTCGGCGCCGACCCCCCCAGGTCGGCTACGACCACCCTCTGAGATTCGAAAATTCTTGTGTGTTGGTATTGACGCGTACTTGTGCATATGCGAGCTTCCATGGGTCGTCCCCAACCCCGGTTACCTCATAATCTTATTGATAGCATGTTTATTGCGTTGTTTTTGTCATGATTTGAGCATGAGTTTTTCCCATTACTTGCCTATGTAAAAATTGTTCACAAATTTCGGAAAATTACAAGTAAGTCCCTGGATTTTCTTTACACTTTTTTTTATCTATCCCCCACCTTCTTTTTGTTCAATTCCACGACCTAGTAGCCATATGCTCGACCTTGCCTCCTCCTTCAAAACTCCCAAGAGCTCTCCTTCACTCCATTGCTCCAAGAAGGCAAGAACCACTAGATCTACCTCCTTTCTTCCCGCATCTACCAAAATCCTTCCTAATCCCTCTACTTCTACCCAAAACCATTCCAAAAACCAGATTTTCGACCTCCTTCATACCGAAAACCCACAACCCCGACCTCTCAAGACCTCGGCTCCAACCCATATTTTGCTTGCATTCTTCTTATTCAACACTTTTGGTATGTTCTTCTACTCCCTTTCTCTTATATTCAAGTTTACTTGAGTAATTTTGAGGGTTTTAGTTAGAGATCTAGATTTTGGGTGTTTTTAGGTTTGAATGTTAAAATTTGGGTTGTATATGCTTAGATCTACATGTTTGGTTGATGATTATTGAGTTTTGGCATGATTTCTTGCTTGAACTATGGTTATTTGGTTGATTTTGGGGCAATAGAGTTTTTCTAGGATTTTTGGTAGCCATTAAAGGGTATAAGCTGAATTTTTCGAATGCATATATGCTGCAGGTGGTTGGCGCCGACCCCCATAGGTCGGCTGCGACCACCAACTGAGATTCGAAAAAATTGCATGTATTGGTTTTGGCGCGTACTTGCTCTTATGCGAGCCTCCATGGGTCGTTCCCGACCCCAGATGCCTCGTCATCTTGTTGAAAGCATGTTTATTGAGTTGTTTTTCCCATGGTTTGCGTGATTTGAATATGAGTTTTTCCCATCACTTGCCTATGTTTGATGACTATGCATGCTTGACTGAGAATTTTCATATGCAATTGAAAGTGTGTGTTTTTTGCAAGTATGGGGTGACTCTTTGGTGATTGTTTGTGTATCGCTTGTGTGGTGTTTGTTCTCTTTGAATTGGAAATTATCTTGGAAGCTTTATGGTTTTGTAGGACGATGACATCTTCATCAAGGGCGAGCAAAAGGCAAAAGAAGGGCAAGAGAGTGGCGGAACCGGTGATGGACGAAGTGCTGATTCAAGATGAGGCGCAAATGGCACATCATGGCTCATTGAAGGAGGGTAATGTGGCGGTGCGGTCTTATAATCAAGAGGCGCATGAGGAACTCCACATGCATGCGGCGGTAGTAGAGGCGTTCAAATTGCTTGGCGCCGAGCAACTCATTCATGAGCCCATCCAAGTGCACTACCCGGCGCTTACTTTTGAGTTCGTCGCCACTCTCACGATCAATGAAACCGACAAGAAGGCCTTCCACAAGACTAAGATTACATTCCAACTTGTCGGGAAAAAGCATACTATCACCATCAACAAGCTCAACAAGGTACTAGGCTTCCCTCCACAACAAGGAGCCTACGCCTTAAAGGACTTCCCCATCCAGAGCATGTGGTCCTACATCACCGGCAAAGGAGAAACTTCAATTTGGCCCTCAATGTGCCGGTACCAGCTCCCAAGCTCCCCCCAACATCAATGATCTTAATGCCAAGATGGAAGCCCTTGCCCTACAACAACAAAACCTCTATGCTTCTTTCAACACCCACCACACCCAAAGCATGGCTCATTATCAAGAGGTGACTCAAAACTTCAACACCTTCCGGAACGAATACAATGAAGACCGACGAGCCCAATTCGAGTACAATGCTTGGCTCGCTCAAAAGATGTTCCCGGATTCTCCATTCCCTCAACCTCCTCAAAGGTGAATCTTCTCCAACAATGCTCCTAGTCCAAGTATGTTTTGTTTTTCTCTATCCTTGCTTTTTCAATCAATGGGGACATTGATGTTTTAAGTATGGGGTGGTTTAGGGGAGACTACTTGTTTGTGTTATGTGTGTTTGCATGATTGTTTGTGTCTAAGCATGATTGAGTCTTTTCTTTTTGATTTTTATGATTGATAAAGGCCTCTTTAGATGTCCAAGGATAGTAATTATGAGCATCATCATGTAATTTCTTATAACTTGCTTTTTAAGATTGCCTAAACCATGATTTTGATTCTTGAATTTTGAACATATAATGGACATTGAGCATGCATAATTCTAAGTGAAAAGCAATCCAACAAATTTGAACCTAAGTGAGAAATCTTTTGGCTACAAGGAATGTATGTTTTATTCCTTGAAAATTCATGTGTGATTTTTACTCTTCCATATGCACTAACCACTTGACAATGGCATGCTTATTTGAAATTTAGAACCAATGGAGGTATATTCATTACTTGTTAGATCAAATGATATTGAACTTATTTTCATTAGCCTATTTCTATCCTTTTTATCCTACCTATGCATGATCCCTTGATTTGTAACCCTTGTTTTGAGCTTTAAGCCTTATTTCTAGCCCCACAAATGTATCCTAGCCATTATAAGCTTCACCCCATTAAATCCGGGATTTAGGACTTAGAATGAATTGTGATGTTGTTGTGGATGAGGGGATGAGGATGAAGAGATTATGAAGGTGGAGATATAAGGAGTTGTCTTAAGAAAAGAATGGAAAAAGAAGAAGTTTTGGCTCGGGTAGCACAAGTGCAGTAGTGAATAAAGTTTCAGTCAAGGGTCGCAACTGACCATCAGTAGGTCGAGGCCGACCTTCCTCTGAGATCAAAAAAAAATGGTGTCAAAAAGAGAAGTTGTGTGAATAAGTTCAAGAGACAAAAACTTCTACGTAAGAGAAAGACAAAGAAGTAGGTGAAGTGAAGAAGGATGAGCTTTGAAAGTTTTAAGTGTTTGGTGTTTGGAGGAAGAAAGAAGAGTTGGGGTTGTTGTTGTGAAGTCTAGGAATCTAGGTTCCCGGATTGTTAGCATCACAAGACCAAATAATTCCACACCCTTTGAAATATCGAGCCCCATTAGAACCCGACCGAATGAAACTTCTTTGAAGTCTTCATTGAGCCACTCTAAGTTCTTTTGATGAATAACTTGTTTTGATTTCTTCGGTGGAGAATTTTGAATATAATTTTCATTGACTATGAGGTTTTGCATTTGGAATTGAGATTGAGTGCTCATTGATATACCTTAAACACTTGAGAGTGAATGAAACACATTACCCTTGTGAGGTTGGATTGTTATTACTTGGAATTTACACATGTGAGCTATGATATTGAACTTGTTTGCTCATTATCCTATCTTGTGCTTACTTTTCCTCAAAGGCATTCTTAAGCTTGTTTTGGTATTGATGCATGTGAGTGATTGCTTGAGGATAAACAAGTTTAAGTATGGGGTATTTTGAGTCATGCTTTTTAGTTAGATTTCTTAGGTTGTTTTTTAGTTTAATTTGCATGTTTTCCTATTTGTTTGTGTGTTTTTCATAAGATTTTGACTCTCTTTCGAGGGTTGGAGTCGTTTATTTGTTGTTTTGTAGGCTTTTGGAGCATTTTAGGAGAAGTTTTCGTCTATTTGGAGCATTCTAGAAAGTGTTAGTTTTCAAGAGTTAAGATGTATAGAGTTTTCATAGGAATCAAGAGAGAAGTTTGCAACAAAAGGTGCCTTAAAAGGGGTATAAGAAGCTTAAGGGAATCAAGGAACGAGAAGGAAGAAATACCGAGAAAAGGACCGATCATTTGGAGCAACTTCAAGCAAAGACAAAAGAAACCCCACTCCCAGCTGTGGGTCGGCGCCGACCCTCCCATGGTCGGCTGCGACCACCCTGAGCTGCGATCAAGAAAAGGTCGGCTGCGAGCCTACAATGGTTGGCCCTTGCGAATCCTTGCCGCCCAAGTAATGCCTTTGCGGGAATTTTGAATTTCGAAAAAAAGCAAAAGTCTTCAAGGTTGACTTTCTTGTATTTCTAGAAAAGGGGCCTTTGGGCTCCTTTTCTAGGGTTGGCTTTTCTTAGGTGGAAAGGGGGTGGACATGGAAGACAGTGGATTTTAGGGAAAAGTTGTGAAGTTAGTCAAGCTTGTAAGGTTGGATCTCTTGTTTAATTGAAGTTGTTTGTTTTCGATTATGTCTCTCTCCTCTCTTATGTTGTTTGTGTGTTTGATAATATGTGAGTAGTTGATGTGATTCTGCCTGGCTCACATCATGGGTTCGAGGCGCCGCCTGGTGCCTCCACGGGACACCCCGTAAATGGCAAGGAAATACGGCCCGGTGCCTCTTCGGGGCACCCCGCACCCGACGCCGCTGACGCCGGTGCCTCCTCGAGGCACCCGGCATCCGATGCCACCAACGCCGGCGCCTCGTCAAGGCACCCCACCATCGACGCCCCTCATGAAGCCGGTACCTCTTCGAGGCACCCTCATGGGCACCCGCCATCGGGTCAGCCACGACACGACACAAGGTCGGTCCCGCCTAAAGAAGAGTCAAGCCACATTCTCGGGCCTTTGACGAGGGGACGAGCCAAACCCTTGCAAGAGCAACAGTGTGTCCAACTACCATTGGCCCACGCCTCACACAACGCATCCATTGGCGTGTCTAGTTGCCTTCAAGTGCTCAGCCCAAGTATGGATCACAATAGGCCCGAAGCCCGCTTTGAAACTAACAAGACAAGGCCCATTTGGGAGATTGCTTGGCCGCCACACAACATTAATCAAAGTTGGCCATCAAAACGTTGCTTGGGCGCCACTCTTCTCCACCTCCTCATGAAACTTGGCGCCCACTCCAATAAGCTTGCCTTGGACGCCACTCTTCTTCACCTCCTCACCAGACTTGGCGCCCACTCCAAGATGTGTGCCTTGGCCGCCAATCCTCACCACCTCCTCTTGAAGCTTGGCGTCCACACCAAGTTGGCCGCCTCTCCCCTCCCCTCGTCCCTATATAAACACAAGGAGGGCCTCATATTTTCTTAGATTGAAATTGAGTAAAGAGAGCTTTTAGCCCTTACTCTTTCGGTCTCTTCTCCTCACGGGAGAAAGGGCCGAGGGAACCCCCACCCCATTGGCTTCTAGCTCTCATTTTCCAAGCTTGATTTCTTGTTTCCCATTCCATTCCTTTCAACCCTCAAAAACGCTTGTACTCAAGTTTGTAACACCAACATTTGCCACCTATTTTCAATACAAAAAATCAAGATTGAGTTCCTTATACTTTCAACTCAAGAACGCCTCCACAAAAGCTCAGTCGAACACGAATTCGACTGATCCTGAAGTGAGATCACATCATCTGGTATCAGAGCCTGTCGGCTTGAGTTTCTCAAGTTGTGGGGGTACGAATTACTTCTCTACAACTCCGGTTTTTGGGTTGTGCGGAACCCTTCTTACCCTTTTGAATCCATCCCCGATTTTCCTCATTCACTTTGTCAAAATTTCGTTTGTCTTCATCAAGTACACGAAAAAAAAAATCAATCTTGCTCTCGACCCTACATTGGACGAGTTTCCCTTGCTTCCAAACCCCAAAACCAAGCCTTGCCCCATCGTGTTTCATCTTGCGCCTTCGACTACTTTGAGTGCAAGCATCTATTGGTGCGAAAAAGAGCCTAAGTGCTCGATTCTCTTCTAAAAAAAATAATAATAATTTTTTTGAGAGGTAGTACCTCTCATAGTTTCAAAAAAAAAGTGAGATAGCATCTCACCCGTCAAAAAAAAAAATCGAGAAGTAGTACTTCTCTTGTAAACGCAAAGAAAAAGAGATATAGTATATCTCCTTTGCTAAAGCCAAAACAAAAATAGAAGAAGAGGTCGGGCCTTGGTTCATCGAGTGGTCGAGCCAAGGTGCTTCTACCCTTGTTTTCCCTCAACCCCGAGCAACAAAAGGCCTGACTTGTGGGGTTAGTAAATACTCGCCCGCAAGCTCAAGTCGCTTGCCTTTGATTTCCTCTTGGTGTCGCTCTCTTGGGCGTGTGGAGGATAATTTCTTGACAAGAGATTTTGGTGGCGAAAGAAACGTTCCTAGTAGAGTGTGTGAGGTTGAGCGCCACATTAAAATCGAGTCAAACACGAGTCGGTCCTCCTAATTTTTTTTTCTTGCTGTTGAGAGTGAGCGGGAGACATCGGGTGAGGATTGGAAAGCTTGGAGTTAACCACCCGGTTTCTCCAAGCTACCGGAGGGAGTTTGGTGAAGTGAGGGAGAGCACAAAAATCAAACACAACGAGTCAAACACCAGTCGTGTCCTTGGATTTATCTAACCCTTACTAGTTCCATGTTTGCTCGTCTTTTGTGATGTTTAGGATATGATGGGACATTATCTTAAAGAAGAGCCTACTCTCCAGTCCTTCGATGGCACTCAAGACTTTGTTAAGTACTTAGTTTGGGAGTGGAAAATTGAGAGCTTCTTTAATTACTACGAATGTACGGACGAGCAAGAAGTGGTTCTGGCCATCCGTTGCTTTAAAGAAAATGCATATGATTGGTGACACGAATATGAAGCAAAGTGTGCTTACTATGGGTATCCGCCGATCTGCACTTGGGAGGATCTAAAAACTGTCCTTAGAAGTTCCTTCGTCCCTCATGACTATAGATTGCGCCTTGAAGTCAGATGGGATAGGTGTAGGCAACGTGATCGCTCCCCCCTTGCATACTACGAGGAGTTGTCAGAGCTTATATTCTTTTCAAGCCACCTCTCCAGAGACCGGTGTATTCTAACTAAATTCATTAATGGTTTGAACTCTGACCTCCGTTTATATGTTAAGAGGCATAGGCTTGGGAGTAGAATGTCCATATCATATGTCGTACAAGAAGTTAACGAGGAGTACGAGTATCAACAATTGAAATGTTCACCCAAGTTTGCTCCTTCAAGCTTTGAATCTATCGTACCAAAGCCACATTTGAGGGTCCAAGAGCCAAGACTTGAGTCTAAGAGGGTTCAACCAATGACTCAAGCTTCATGTGCCGACTTTTCAAAGCCGATTGAGGGACCAGGCCACATACCCGCAACTCGCCAAGACTTAGAAACGATTTTTGATTTGCCATATGGGAAGAATGTGGGTCCTAAGGCCCAAGGCGAGGTCGAGCGCCCTCTCAACCAAGGCGCACCCGTGGCCCCATCCCGTCTAGTCGCCACCAAGTGTGGCGTGGCAAGACGAGTAGAGATCACTGAAATTTCAAATGAGGAAAAATCAAGTGAAGACATGCTCATGGTGAGGAGTTCGAGTGAGGGGACCACCGAGCCAAAAGAGAGGAATGGCCTAGAAGAGGTGAATGACTTCATCGAACTGGAGGACCTCACGAGCCAAAACGAGGAGGACTTCGTGGAGGAGGTACCTCCATTAGGCGGCGTACCATCCTCCGAGAAGTTCTATGTGGAGCCCAACCAAGTCCAAGAGCTTCATGGAGAAGAAAGTGTTGGAAGGCTCGACGAAGTCACTAACGTCAAAAATCCAAAACTAAAGGCCCCCGTGGATGGCATAAGTAAAATGGCTCTTGTGTCTCCGTCAAAGTCCAAGGGAGACAAAGCCTCGAGGCCACAAACCCTTGAGTTCATACCAAAGACAAAAGAGCTTCCACCATCCACTCTTCCTAGCTTCTTGAATTCCATGCCCAGTCCTTGGATGAATGCTCCCTTGAGACTTGCATCGGCTTGGCCCGTGGAATCATTTGTTATAAAAGACGATGAGCAAAACCCCATTGGGCCGACCATATCTAAGGAGTCTAACCTGTGTGCCACTTCCGTTGGAAGTGTTTCAACCGATGAGCTCATCGCATCAACTCTCAAGCATGAAGGGAGTTCATCCTTTAGGGAAGTTTCCTCAACTCCTTCATACTTTACTACTGATTATGAATTGGGTGTGACACATGCATAACGTGAAACTTATTCCACATTATTTCATGCCTATGTCACATCAAAGAGTAAATATTCATGCATCCATCATAGTTCCCTTTCTCAACATATTTCATCTAGGATGCATATAGCTCATCATATTACAATGTTGTATCAATCCAAAAACTTGATTGATCTAAATCAATATAGGTCCAAAGAGAAAAGCGGTCGAGCTTATGCATGCATCATGTTATATCATCTTGAGCTTGGGGATTATGATGTGCTTATATCATTTATATTGCATATATTATCCCTCTGGTCTTCGTGTACTTATCTTATAGGCCAAAGGGATTCGAGGTCGAATCCTTCTCAACTGGGGGAGGATGATGTGATTCTGCCTGGCTCACATCATGGGTTTGAGGCGCCGCCTGGTGCCTCTACGGGACACCCCGCAAATGGCAAGGAAATACGGCCCGGTGCCTCTTCGGGGCACCCCGCACCCGACGCCGCTGACACCGGTGCCTCCTCGAGGCACCCGGCATCCGATGCCACCAACGCCAGCGCCTCGTCAAGGCACCCCACCATCGACGCCCCTCATGAAGCCGGTACCTCTTCGAGGCACCCTCATGGGCACCCGCCATCGGGTCAGCCACGACACGACACAAGGTCGGTCCCGCCTAAAGAAGAGTCAAGCCACATTCTCGGGCCTTTGACGAGGGGACGAGCCAAACCCTTGCAAGAGCAACAGTGTGTCCAACTACCATTGGCCCACGCCTCACACAACGCATCCATTGGCGTGTCTAGTTGCCTTCAAGTGCTCAGCCCAAGTATGGATCACAATAGGCCCGAAGCCCGCTTTGAAACTAACAAGACAAGGCCCATTTGGGAGATTGCTTGGCCGCCACACAACATTAATCAAAGTTGGCCATCAAAACGTTGCTTGGGCGCCACTCTTCTCCACCTCCTCATGAAACTTGGCGCCCACTCCAATAAGCTTGCTTTGGACGCCACTCTTCTTCACCTCTTCACAAGACTTGGCGCCCACTCCAAGATGTGTGCCTTGGCCGCCAATCCTCACCACCTCCTCTTGAAGCTTGGCGTCCACACCAAGCTGGCCGCCTCTCCCCTCCCCTCGTCCCTATATAAACACAAGGAGGGCCTCATATTTTCTTAGATTGAAATTGAGTAAAGAGAGCTTTTAGCCCTTACTCTTTCGGTCTCTTCTCCTCACGGGAGAAAGGGCCGATGGAACCCCCACCCCGTTGGCTTCTAGCTCTCGTTTTCCAAGCTTGATTTCTTGTTTCCCATTCCATTCCTTTCAACCCTCAAAAACGCTTGTACTCAAGTTTGTAACACCAACATTTGCCACCTATTATCAATACAAAAAATCAAGATTGAGTTCCTTATACTTTCAACTCAAGAGCGCCTCCACAAAAGCTCAGTCGAACACGAATTCGACCGATCCTGAAGTGAGATCACATCAGTAGTCCTCTTGCTAGGGTTGGGGTGAAACCCAACATAAGAATGCATTGTGTACCTTGATTCTTGATCAATGCTTGACTTATAGCCTCTATCCTTCAATCCACCTTGTATGCTTAATTCCTTGATGAAAATTGGGGCTTGTTCTTGTTTGCAAACGAATTGAAAGATTATGTTGTGAATCGGAAAAATTATTCGGGTTAAGATGAAAGTTAAAATCCTTAGACAACAAGTTGGATTGCATATTAACATCTTCATGAAAGTTGAGGTTTTAATGTGTTTAATTGTGGCGAAAGTCACCCATGAGATTATAGGTTGAGTCGATCTTTTATCATTGTTTGAATGCATGATCATGTTGTGGTGAAACCCTACCCCTAGACATTTCCCCGTATTTTTACAAAGCCTATTTTCGTACCCAGTTAGGTCGGCCCCTACCACTTGCAGGTCGGCTGCGACCTCCTCCAGAGGGTGTTTAGTTGGTGTCATGTTCAGTTGTTGGTCGGCTGCGACCTCCCTAGGGTCGGCTGCGACCCCCTCTTGAAACATGCAATTTGTGTTTGTTTGGCTTGTTTGCTTTGTTTTGTTTTGTTTTGTTTTCGTAGCTTGATTGCTAGACTATAGTTCTACTAACTCCCTTGGACGATCTTGACTTCGCTATACTCGGCGGGATCTTGACAAATTTATTTGTTTAAGGTAAAAACCCTTTCAACACTTGGTTGAGAATTTTCATATGCAATTGAAAGTGTGTGTTTATTGCAAGTATGAGGTGACTCTTTGGTGATTGATTGTGTGCCCCTCTTGTGTTGTGTTTATTCTATTTGAGTTTGGAAATTATCTTGAAGTTTCATGGTTTTGTAGGACAATGGCATTTTCTTCGATGGCAAGCAAGAAGCAAAGGAAGGGCAAGAGAGTGTCGGAGCCGGTGGTAGATGAGGTGGTGATTCATGATGATACGCAAATGGCACTATATGACATGTTGAGGGAGGGCAATGTAGCGGTTCGCTCTTACAATCTTGAGGTGCATGAAAAGGATCTATATGCATGCCGCGGTGGTAGAGGCATTTCAATTGCTTGGTTCCGTGCATCTCCTCCATGAGCCCATCCAAGTGTACTGCCCAACACTTACTTGTGAGTTCTTCGTCACCCTTGTGATAGAGGAGCATGACAAGAAGGCCTTCAACAAGACAAGAATTACATTCCAACTTGGCGGTATTGAGCATACCATTTCCATCAAAAAGCTCAACAAGGTGCTTGGCTTCTCTCCACCACATGGAGGCTACACCTTAAAAGACTTCCCCATCAAGGCTATGTGGTCCTACATCACCGACAAAGGAGAAGCCCCAAGTACTCCACTTGTTCGTGATATTCCCAACCCGGTCTTTCGGGTCATTTTGCGCATCCTCGGCGCCTCTATTTGGTGAAAGTTCGAGCTTTCTCGCCCCGCCCTGCGGGAGCTTGCGTGCTTGTCCACCCTCCTCTTCACCAACACCCCGAGTATGAACTTTGCCTATGAGTTCGTCACCAACATCATTAACCAAAGAAAGATCCCAAAGCATACCTTTTGTGGTTGGATGGTTGTCTTTCTTGCTCAAACCCGCAACATCAACTTCTCTCTCTACACTCCCAAGCATGTGATCCCCATGGATATCAAGTACTACAACAATGCTTTGGTTCTCGTGTGCAAGGTCGGCACCGGCTTCTTCAACAAATTCACAATTAGCAATGACATCACCCATGAGGTGGCTCTAAATGAAAAAATTATGAGTTGTTCTACCTCTTGAATTGATACGACGTTTGGGCTTTTCCCCTTCTCCTTTCTCTCCGTTTCTCTTGGCGGATGAGAATATAAGGCGACAACCAAGTCGGTTCCGGAGGCGTGTCCCAAACCCACCAAATCCGGACCAACCTCGTTTAAGGCGATTGAGGAGAGGTGTTCAGGAGAGGGTCGGCGGAGACAAGGATGGGGTCGGCCGCGACCAGTTCCAACATGGAGGTACCTCTCAGGAGAGGGTCGCCGCCGAGCACCAGGGGGGCGACGGCGAGCCAAGGCAGGGCGGTGGCGACCCGATGGATTACACAATGAGCTTCCACACTGAGATGATCTCGTACTTCCCCAATCCCTATGGGTTCGAGTGGTCCGATGGTCCTCAATTTGGCGGTTCTAGCTCCCAAGCTCCACCCGACATCAATTCTCTTAACGCCAAGATGGAAGCCCTTTCCCTACAACAACAACATCTCTATGCTTCTTTCAACAACCACCACAATCAAAGTATGGCTCATTATCAAGAAGTGACTTAAAACTTCAACACTTTCCGGAACGACTACAATGAAGACCGGCGAGCCCAAAACGAGTAAAATGCTTGGCTCGCTCAAAAGATGTTCCCGGACTCTCCATTCCCTCAACCTCCTCAAAGGTGAATCTTCTCCAACAATGCTCCAAGTCCAAGTATGTTTCTCTTTTCCCTCTCTTTGCTTTTTAAATCCATGGGGACATTGATGTTTAAGTATGGGGTGATTAAGGGAAAAATACTTGATTGTGTTATGTGTGTGTGTGTTTGCATATTTGTTGATGTGTTTGCATGTTTGTCTATGTGTCTAAGCATGATTGTGATGTGATCATACCCGAGCCCAAGGAGGTCGCACTCGAGTCCGAGGGGATCGTGCCCGAGCTTCGCACCGGCATGCCCTTCGGCGCCGGTGCCTCCCGTGGGCGTGGGCGCCTTCCGGTTGGTGCCGAAGTTGGGCCCTCAGCTAGGCCACGCCTCGGGTTTCCAAGTCAAGTCATCCATGTGGAAAAGCCCACAAGTTTCAAGCGCAAGACATGTTGGGCTAGTTCGCGTCAACAAAGCCAAGCCCGGGCCCAAGTCCAATCGTCCACCTCCTATGCTATGCAGCCCATGCCGCCTCTTCCACCTCCTCAAGCATACTTGGCGGCCAAGTACGAACCATGAAGGACGGTTGCCTTCCGCTCCAAGCAAGTCGTCATCAATCACCGCCTTGGAGCCGAAGACGTTAGCTAGAATCCCCTTAGTTTTTCCCTATAAATAAAAAGGGGATGTAACCTATTTTATAATGTTGTTGTTTTGAGCTTAAACCTTAACTTAGAGACTTTATCCTAGTTTATAGGTTTGGACTGTCCTGTCTTGTGGGACTCAAGCCATAGGGTTCTCGTGAGACTCGAGAGCCGGATGGCGGGCTACGGTTCGTGAGATTCAAACCTTGGCCTCGCCATTCTTATTTATTTCAAACCAACCATGGTCTTTGTGTAACCGAGGGCTCTGAGGGCGGTTGGGCTCGTGAGACTCGAGCCTCGCTTCGCCCTCCTTAGGCGTTCATACTTGGTTCACACCGAGTGAGATCGTCTACTTATCCATCGGGATTATAGGGTTGTTAGGGCTAGTTCCGCACCTTTGTATCCCTTGGCCGTCTCCTCTCGGTGAGTTGACCAAATGAGAGGATTCAACCACTTATTCCACTAAATAAAAATCATACAAAAAGAGTTTGCTTTTCGTAAAATCCCGCACGTCCAAAGTGTCAAATTTTTTGTTCGAAATTCGCAAGATTAGCAAGAGTTTCCTTTGGAGTCGAATTCAGGAAGCAATAAGAACTCGCTCGAGCCAGAATCGGGTCCGATCCTAAGGCGATTCACAACATGACTACTCACACTTGATCATGAATTCAATCAACTTGAAAGAAGAATAAGACATGATCAAAGAAACAACTTGAATTAAAAAGAAAATCCAACCTTACAATCTTGCAAATCCTCCAACTCCTAACAATCCTTCCAAGTCTCTCTAATTGTCCAAGAGCTTGGATAATAAAGAAAATGTTCAGAAAAGAGACCCCTAATGTTCTTTATATAGAGGTACAAAATTTCTAAAAAGAAAACAACCCTCTATCCATAATTAAAACACCAAAAATACAATTACTTGGGCGACAAGTTTTCGTCCGCTATACATCAGGGCAGGTCATGGCCGACCTTGAAGAGGTCATAGCCGACCATCACTATCCTTGGATTAAAATAGGTCGTGGGCGACCTTGATTAGGTCTCCACCGACCTACAACCTTCACTTGTCGTTTTCTTCTTGTCTTGCCTCGAACTTGCTCCAAAGATCGGTCTTTTTCCGGTGTTTCTTCCTTTGCGTTTCTTGGTTCTTTTAGACTTCTTCTAACTCCTTCTAAGACGCTTCTTATTTTGCAAATCCGTCCTTGACACATTTGACAAACTCTACTTGACTTGATACTTGAGAACCGCTACATGACACCACCTCCTAGAATGCTCTAATACGCTCGAAAACTTCTCCTAAATGCTCCAAATACCTACAAAAGACAAAAACAATCACCAACGACTCCAACCCTCGAAAGAGAGTTGAAATCTCATGCAAAACACACAAACTAATAGGAAAAGATGCAAAACAATCTAGAAAATGACCTATGAAAGCTAACTAAAAAGCATAACATCAAAACACCTCATACTTAGACTTGCTTGTCCTCAAGCAATAACTCACATGAATCAATACCAAATAACAAGCCCAAGAATGTCTCTAAGGAAAAGTAAGCACAAGATTGAATGATGAGCAAACAATTTCAATATCATAGCACACATGTATATATTGTAAGCAATCATAATCCAACCTCACAATGGTAATGTGTCTCACTCACTCTCAAGTGTTTAGGGTAAGTCAATGAGCACTCAATCTCAATTCCAAATGCACAACCTCATAGTCAATGGAACTTACATTCAAAATTCTCTACCGAAGAAATCAAAACAAGTTAAATCATCAAAAGAACTAAGGGAAGCTCTTATCATTGAAGACTTCAAAGAAGCTTCATTCAGTCGGTTTGTAATGAGGCTCAGTATTTCAAAGGGTGTGGAATAATTTGGTCTTGTGGTGCTAACAAATCCAGAAACCTAGACTCCTAGACTTCACAACAACTCAACCAACTCTTCTCTTTCTTCCTCCAAACACCAAACACTTCAAACTTTCAAAGCTCACTTTTTCACCTATTCTTTGTCTTTCTTCTTATATAGAAGATTTTGGCTCTTACACTTATTCACACAACTCTTTTTTTTCACTTCTTTTTATCTATTTTTTTTCTTTTTCCACGACATCTTTTTTTCTTCACTCTCTGCATGGTTGGCCACGAGTAGGTGTGGGTTGTGCTCGACCCTCCTCTGCACTTCACTTGGTCAACTACGACTCTCTGATGGTAGGGCACGACCCTTAACTGAGAACCTCTTCCTTACTACTACACTTGTGCTATTTCGAGCCCAAACTACTTCTTTTTCCATGTTTTTCTCAAGACAACTTCTTTATATCCACCTTCACAATCACTTCATCCTCACCCACTCTTCCACAATAACATCCACTCTCCACTCTAAGTCCTGATTCCCGGATTAATGGGGTCAAGCTTATCATGACTAGGATACTTTTGTGGGGCTAGAAATAAGGCTTAAAGCTCAAACAAGGGGCTACAAAATAAGGGATCATGCATAGGTAGGATAAAATGAAACGAATAAGCTAGAAAAATAAGTTCATTATCATTTGATTTAATAAGTAATGAACATATCTCCATTGGTTTCAAATTTAAAATAATCATGTCATTGACAAGTGGTAAATGCATATGGAAGAGCAAAAGTTACACATGAAAGAACATGGAATAAGATATATATTCCTTATGGCCAAATATTTCTCACTTAGGGTCAATATTTGTTGGATTGTTTTCACTTAGTAGTATGCATGCTCAACATCCATTATATGCTCAAAGTTCAAAAAGTAAAATCATGATTAGGCAATCTTACAAAGCATGCTATAAGGATTTATATGATGAAGCAAATAATTGTCATCCTAGGACATCTTAGAAGGGGACATTTTTCCATCCTAAAAAAAATTAAGGTAAAAGACTCAAACACACACATGAAAACATGCAAAGACACAAACACATGACACAAACAACATGCAAGTGACATAATCAAGTATTTTTTCCCTAACCACCCCATACTTAGAACATCAATGTTCTATTGATTAAAAAGTAAAGAGAGGAAAGAGAGAAACGTACTTGGATTTGGAGCATTTAATTGGAGAAGATTCATCTTTAAAGAGGTTGAGGTGGAGTCTCATCCGAGAACATCTTTTGGGCGAACCATGCATTGTACTCGTTTTGAGCCCTACGATCTTCGTAGTAATCAGTCTGGAAAGAGTTGAGATCCTTGAGGTTGTCGACAACGTCCTAGTAGTGGGTCATACTTAGGTTGTGATGGTGGTTCAGGGTGGCATAGATGTGTTGTTGTTGAAGAGCAAGAGTATCCATCTTAGCACTAAGAGAATTAAGGTCGGGTTGCTCATTGGAACTGGAACCGGCATAATAAGAGCTTCTGGACCCACCAAAGCCATAGGTATTGGCAAAGTAAGGGGCAATCCCAATGTGAGGGTTCATAGTTTAGTCCATAGGGTCGCCTCCGAACTGCCCGTGGTCGCCGCCGACTTGATGTTGGTCGCTGCCGACCTGCGGGGGGTCGCCGCCGACCCTTCTTTGAGAGTTCCTTCTTGGCCATCTTGAGTTGGGCAAATCGGGATTCTCCAAGGATGGTGGGTTCGGGATAGTTCTAGGGAACCGGCTCGGTTGTCGCCTTATGTCCTCATCCGCCAACATTGAGGACCATATCATGAGTGTTGTCGTCGTCAATTTTGAACTTGTTGATGAAGGTTTGAACGTCTCTTTGAAAGATCACCGAAGCGTTGGTATAATACTTGACGTCCATGGGGATCGCCTTCTTGGAGGTGTAGCAAGATATGTTGATTTGGAAGTCTTGGTCAAGGAGGGCAACCATCCAACCACAATAGGTGTACTTGGTGTTCTTCCTTTGATTGATAACGTTGAGGACGAATGATGTCATGCTTTTTAGTTAGACTTCATAGGTCGTTTTCTAGGATGTTTTGCATATTTTCCTATGTGTTTGTGTGTTTTGCATGAGACTTCAACTCTCTTTCAAGGGTTGGAGTCGTTTGTGTGTTACTTTTGTGTTTTGTAGGTATTTGGAGTGTTTAGGAGAAGTTTTCAAGCTATCTGGAGCATTCAAGGAGGTGGGGTTTTGTAGCGGTTTTCAAGTGTCAAGTTATGAGGAGTTTTTCAAGAGACTGACTTGCAAATAAGAGGCGCCTTAGAAAGAGTACAAGAAGCCTAAAGGAATCAAGGAACACAAAGGAAGAAACACCGAGAAAAGATCAATCTTTGGAGCAAAGTTCGAAGCAAAGGCATGAAGAAAACATAAGTGGCTGTGGGTCGGGCACGGCCTACCCTTGGTCGGCCACGACCTGCCTGAGCCATAGATGGAGGAGGTCGGCCGCGATCTACATAGGTCGGCCAAGACCTTCTTGAGAGCCTAGTGCGGACGAAACTTGCCACCCAAGTAAATGTCCTTTTGGGTGTTTTAATTATGGATAGATGAAGTTTCCTTTTTAGAACTCTTGTACCTCTATATAAGGAGCCTTAGAGGTCTCTTTTCTAGATATGCTTCATTCTTCTTAGGAGAAACTTGGAAGACAAGGATTGTTAGGAAGAATTTGTGGATTGCATGATTTGTAAGGTTGAATCTCTTTTCTAATTCAAGTTGTTTTCTTTTAATCATGTCTTCTCCCTCTTCTTCTAGGAATGTTTGCATGATGATGAGTGAGTAGTCACCTTTTCTAGGGTTAGGGTGAAACCCAACATAAGAATGCATGATAAAACTTGAATCTTTTATCTATGCTTGACTTTGTAATCTCTATCTTTTAATCCAACTTGTATGCTTAATTAGGGTTGTTCATTGGATCAAAGAAATTGATCCAAACCCAAGAACCGAACCGAACCGAGTGGAACCGATCCAAACCCAAGAACCGAACCGAACAGAGTGGAACCGATCCAAACCCTAGTAATTCGGTTCGGTCGTCGGTTTGAGGATTAGGCCAGTTCGATTTTCGGCTTGGATCGGGTTGGTTCAGTTCGGTTCAGGGGAGAACCGATTAAAGAAATTATTTTAATAAAAAACCCTAGTCCAAATCCCTTCCCTCGTATCCATTCAGCATTCCTTATTTCCTTGTGCACAGCCACACACTTCTTCACTTCCCCCTAGATCCATTCGGCAATTCCTTCTACACAGTCGCACACTGCGCAAAACTTTTCCGGACGGGCTTCCTTCAACTACGACGGACTTCCTTAGTTCCCAGCGATGGCCACTCTGTATATTTGTGACGTGCGACGGGCAACTACGACTCTCGACATGCGACTACCGATTCACGATTGTAACAGACTTCTCTGTGAGGACTTCTTCAACGTGACCCAACTTGACCCCTCCATAACTTCTTTACTCGGTTTGGTTCACAAACCGTTTTTTACGGTTTATATGGAACACAAAAAAATCCCAATATCCAATGTTCCGTCCATTCGGGCTAAACCGAATCCAACACGAGTAAAACCGAACCGAAACCTAACCGATCCAGATTATTACGTTTTGGTCTTCAGTTCGCACTTTTCCGAGGTTCGGTTATCGGTTCGGTTTGGGTTTCCTCAGTTCGGTTATTGTCCAATGAACAACCCTAACTATAATTAGGGGTGGGCACGGGTGGTTAATCGGATTTCCGGTTAACCGGAAATTCGGTTATTGATTTGTGATAACCGGAAGTTTCGGTACGGTTTTTCAGTTAACCGATGACCATATCTTTAAAAAAAGGTTATAAATTGAACTCTTTAGTGGAGCGTTAGCCCAGTCTTTAATACATATTGCACATCTTTAATAGATGTCAAAATCGAAAATTCAAATACATAGTCTTAAAATCATTTCACAATACATAAAATACAAAAAAACAAAAATTGTTTTTTCATAATATGAACATATCCAAATGCATCTTCTATCGTCAATTGAAATGGACTCGTCAATTTCCATCAAAGGTTGCTCCAAAATCAAGTTTCCCATTCCTATAAATTGCAAGAAATGTCAGACACACCATAAAACGTTGTACTCAAATAAAAAAAATAACAAATATAATAAATTAACCTTCTTCCATAGCTTCTAGCTAATTCAAGTATATTTTCTTCAGCGATAAAATATGTAGATGAAATGCGCATCCAATCATGAACTAAAGCTTCCACCATTTGAGGCGTCAATGAAGTACGGAAAGAATAAAGTATACGACCTTCATAAATCATGAACAATGTTAGAAACGGAAAAACACCAAACTATCCATGAAAAGAATAATTAAAGCAAACAATAAAATTAAATGAATAACGGAATATACCTCCATTACTAAAATCAGATTTAATTTGAAGCAACGCTTGTAGTCTTGAATTCTTTTTTGGTTTACCTTTGGGCCTTTTCAAGTGCTAGATGGGTTGGTTTTACCCGTTTAGCTTGGGCATGTAACTAAGCAATAAGGCTTTTGTTGAAAAAAAACTAAGCAATAAGGCTGTAACACAGTGTGTAAAAAGTAACAAATATAACTTGATATTACCGACTTATCTATTATCGAATCAATATCTATTACTATATACTAAAGCGGAAGCAAATTCCGCCACCATATTGCGCCACATCACCCCTTTTATTAAAGTAGTATATTATATATAAATTCGTTTATCCTTTATTGAATTGGAAAATTTATCTTTCTCTATCATATTATTTTTTTCTACTACTTACATAAAGATATATTGTAGAGATATAATAAAACATATAAATATATCATTGTAAAGGTATGCTACGTAACATGCTAATTACAGGAGCATGTTAATATATCATTGTATTGATACATTACGTAAAATCATATATAAATTGTAAAGATATAATATATCATGTTAACAAATTTAGCTAAGATATATAATACGTAATGTATTATATATGGTATATCTATATCTATAAATAATTATATTTTTATTAAATCTAACTATTAAATCTAACTATTCGGTCATCATATTGCGCTGTATTACCCCCTTATTTAAAAATTTGTCTTATTAAATCTTATACATAATTAAGATATTAGTCCTATCTTTGAATTTGGTTTGTTTAATTAATAATTCTATCCAAATATATAAATCTCAACCTTATCATTATATCCATTAAATTATACATAGATCTATCATAAACTTTTTATTAAAAAAATTATTTTTATTTAGTCATAGTTCATAAGTCATAATCATAATATTTTATGCATTTAATTAAATAGCACATTAATTATAAAATATTTTTTGTAATTTTATTATGGTATTTTTAAAAATCATCAATGGTAGCAAATTCTACCACTATATTTAAGCCAAATATTCATTTATTAAAATAATATATTAAGTATTTTTTTTTACTATCATATCATATTAAAATCTTAATAAAAAGATTAGATGTTATGTCAATAAATAACACCCCGTACAAGGTGCGGGTCAATTGCTAGTATATTTCTAAACTTGAAACAGTTAAGGGCGGTTTCGTCATAAAGATTTTTGTAAACTATCCATCCTATTTTTTATTAACTGACTTTTATACTAATTTTCTATCCATTTTTATCAATCAATATAATTTTAATGGGTATAAACTTATTTTAGGTAATTTGTCTATGACCGTATTTCAATGCAAACATTTTTACGATTTTTTTTATCTCCCCCTATAATACATGGTATCTTTTAAATATATCTTTTAAAATATAACAAAGACATCGAATCAAAAATTCATTTCAGTACAAACACAATCCATGATCGATTAAAATATTTAAAAAAGTTTAACTCGGTACAAACACAATCCATGATCCATTAAAATATTTAAAAATGTTTAAAAAATACGTATCAAATTTGCTTTACGTATTAAAACTACCAAAATACGTAGTTTTTCTAAATGTAACACCCCGTCTTTCTGACAAGGCGTTACTCGGTAGTAGACCTCACGAGGCGCTACCAAGCTGGTTCGACCAAAGACTCTTTGAAGCATGTTGTGGGCCCCTCTCAACCACAAGACGTTCAGCTGGCTCATGGGTCCAGCCCCTCCACTTTGCTTGGCACGAAATTGGCTCCCTCGAGCTCGGTTTTGCCCGGCGATCATGGGGTCGCTTTGGCCGGTGCGCATGCGTCCATCTCGGCGGCCTTGCCTTCCAATCCCCTTGCCCAGGCCAAGGACAAGGATTTGGCCCCCCCTACTGTCCCAACCTCCCATGGGTACGTGGGGACCTCCAACGGGCAAGGCCAAAACGCCCCCGTCTCTTCCAAAGACAAGGCGACCGGCTCCAACGCACAAAGGCCGAATGCTTGGGCCAATAAATCCAAGAAAATTTTCTTGAACCAAGGCCTTGGTGGGAAGCTTGAGTATTTCCCTCCCACCTCTAATCGAGTGAAAATCAAGTGCTCCGATGCATTCCCTTCGCACATGGTTTGGGGTTGGTCCTTACTAGGCCAATATGTTGGTTTTCATCCCGGGGCTTTCTTGATCAATGAGATGAGGAAGCAATGGGGTGTGCGGTCAAGATGGCGTGAAGAAGAAGGATGGATGATATTCAGTTTTGAGTCCGAGGAGGATTGTGAGAAGGTGCTACTTGGTGGCCCGTATTTTATCCATGGTAAACCCCTCTTGCTCAAGCACATTCCGGATAAATTCGCCTTCAATCGTAAAGATATTGCTACCGTTCCTTTGTGGGTTCGTATATTTGGTCTTGGTATGAAATATTGGACGCCGGAGATCCTTGGCCACGTTGCTTCTCAAGTTGGCAAGCCCCTCTACATGGACCCGGTGACCACGTCTCGACAACGGGGTGCTTATGCTAGAGCCCTTATCGAGGTGAATTTCGCTTCTCCCATTACTAAAAGTGCCGGTCTTGATTTTGATGATGGAGTGTCTTTGGATTGCTCCTTCCTGATGTGATCCGACGGGGGTCGGGTCACGTTTCTGCAAGGATCCGGTCTTTGAGCGTCACAGGAACCGGGATATGACTCGAGATGGCTCGAGCCTAGGGTGTCGGGGATCCGACGGTGAAGGAGATGAGGGCTAGACAATGGAAAACTGAATTGAAGGGCTAAATTGAATGACAGAATTGAAAACGACAATGACGCAGGGCTGGCAAGGAGGAAACACTTCTCAATCAATACTCAGCCAAACGTACCAGATTTACAATAACAATTCAACTTAAATAGTAAATGCAAATCATATATGGGCCGGCCCAAATAGGCACAGATGGGCCAAACCCAAAATAGAAATAGAAAATACTACTAAATATATAAATAGCTAGATAGACACCGATTAAGGCTCGGCTAGGCCGGGTCTCGGTCCAAGGGGGACGCCAAGGTCTCGGACGACTCGGGGTCTCTTGAACCGGGTTCAGCCCGAGGCTGGATCCCATCATTCTCTCCCCCTTAGATTCGAAGCGTCCTCGCTTCAAGCTCGGAAGGGAAAGGAAAAGATGGCGCGCAGGAGTCGGCAGCAGAAAGTCTCCGGGCTCTGGTGTGGCGCACGGGACCACAATGATGATCAATGATGCTTCGGGTCCAAGAGCGGGCTGAATGGAGTGTGTCGGTAACGAGGCGGTAAGGGTTGGTACCGAGCCTCTAGGGGTCATTACCGGGGCTAGAACGGGTAACGACGTTGGAGTTTCCGTGGCTGTTGACTGTTGTGGCGGATGTCTAGGGGCGGCAGTTTGAGCTCTTAACTCTGCGTCGTCGATCAAACGCTCGAGCTCGTCAATGCGCGCTTGAATACGCAAAGCCTTCATAGATATCGGTGGAGCGTCCCCGGACAAGGGCTGTGAGGTCTCGAGTACAGGCTCGACCGGCAGCGGCATGGGCACGGTGGGTTGTGCCAAGGCGGGCTGCGGTGCGCCATAATACGTCCATGGAGCTGGCTGCGACACGCCGTAATGTGACCAGGCTGGCCAAGGTGGAGGAGGCGGCGGCACAACATGATGATATCCGTAGTATGCATGTGCGGGCGCCGGGCCATAATAATGTGTGGGAAATGGCAGCCATGTGGGCACGGGTACGGGCTGTTGTAAGCCGTGAGATTGAGCTCCCCCTATCTCGTAACCATGAAGAGACGACATGAGTAAGCAAGATTAATAGCAAGGCAAACCAATACGCAAGTAAGCAATCGGAATCTCAAATAAAACGCAAGGTTTGGCTAGCTATGTGTGCCGTAAGGGCTGTGAATAAATGAATGGCTTTTTTTTTTCAATTCGTTATGCTCAAAGTAAAGACGTACCCCACAAAATTATTGCATGTGCAAAGTATACAATAAGCTCATATTAAAATTCTAAACAATCTGATTTTTTTTATTTTTTTCCCGAAATTCTGAATTCAAACAATAAATTCGGAATAGTATAATATACTATCCTAATATATTGGAACAAGATCTTTGTATTATATTATCCTTAACCGAAAAGCAGATCGTGGAAGATCCACTAATCACGCTATTCTTATCCCAAAATAATATTGTGATCACACAAAATCGGATGGAGAGATTTATTTTCTTTTTTTTTTCAAACCAAAATTAATTGCAAGCAAATTGACATACAATGTACGCACAAAATTCATGGGAGTTCATTTGAATTCGAGCATAGCAATTGAATTACACACCTCAATCAATGACGGTAGCGTAGAAAAAAAATGATTTCCGATTTCTACAATGAGAAACCGTACTTGGTATAGGCTTTTCTCTCGAATTTTTCTTTTCACTCTTGTTTTTATGGCAATCTCACACAAAAATATTGATATGGATGAAATAAGGTGTTGAGAAAGTGTTTTATTCGAGTTCCGAAAGACTTACGCGAGTATGGCTCTGATACCAGTTGATGTGATCCGATGGGGGTCGGGTCACGTTTCTGCAAGGATCCGGTCTTTGAGCGTCACAGGAACCGGGATATGACTCGAGATGGCTCGAGCCTAGGGTGTCGGGGATCCGACGGTGAAGGAGACGAGGGCTAGACAATTGAAAACTGAATTGAAGGGCTAAATTGAATGACAGAATTGAAAACGACAATGACGCAGGGCTGGCAAGGAGGAAACACTTCTCAATCAATACTCAGCCAAACGTACCAGAATTACAATAACAGTTCAACTTAAATAGTAAATGCAAATCATATATGGGCCGGCCCAAATAGGCACAGATGGGCCAAACCCAAAATAGAAATAGAAAATACTACTAAATATATAAATAGCTAGATAGACACCGATTAAGGCTCGGCTAGGCCGGGTCTCGGTCCAAGGGGGACGCCAAGGTCTCGGACGACTCGGGGTCTCTTGAACCGGGTTCAGCCCGAGGCTGGATCCCATCCCTTCCTCATTGAAAATGAACCTCTATATTGCAAAGAATGTTGTTCCTTTGGTCATGATGAGATGGAGTGCTCGTTCAAAGAGAAGAAGAAGAATGTTGGTGTTAAGGCTAAGAAAGACACTTAGGTGGCCAATTCCAAGGCTAGCAAGGTTGGTGATGCACCCGGTTTGAGTGTCCCCAATGGAGGTATACAAACCTCAAATGTACAACTCCAAAATGAAGCTAAAGTCCAAAGTCCTAAGGCAACGCAAGCTGTTTTTGCCACTTCTACCGACAATCCCCTTTTTTCCATGAATCGCTTCGAGGCTCTTGATGGAGAAGATGGGAAGGAAGAAGATGATGAAGTTAGTGATGAAGAAGGACTTGATGATGATAGTGAGACTGACTCGAGTGAGCTCGGGATTGATGGAAACAAGGAAAATGACATCGAAGGTGAAGACATTGAAACCGAGGATCAAAATGCTCACTTGGAGGTGCTCGATCCTAGTCTTGATGTGTCTTCGGATGAGGAGAGGAGTAGTAGCTCGGATGGATGTGGAAGCGACTCTTTTGTTGCTTCGGCTAATGGAAGTGGTGGATATTATGTTGAGGACACCGCGTTTGAAGCGGTGAAGCCAAGATCACAAAGAAGAAAGACCAAGAAGAGCACCCTCACTCCTACGGTGCTTGCCCTCAAAGCGCCCCCGAAATGGCCCCAAAAGAGCACTATCACTACTAGGAGTACTAGTCTCATGGACCAAAAATCCGTGAGAAAGAAACGCTAGTGTTGCTTGTTGCTTTTGTGTTGGTTTGTAGATTGTTTGTTGTTTGTTTGATCTTTGCTTGCTTGTTCTAGCATGTTTGGAAGGCTTGCATGCCTTTCCATATGCTTCCTTTGTTTTGGTTTGATTGGCCTGCGTGCCTCTCTTTACTTCCCGTTCTTGTAACTCCGATAATTTCACCCCTTCATGGGGTCCATATTAATCCGAATTTACCTTTAACCAAAAAAAAAAAAGCTGGTTCGACAACAGAACATTCGGATCTTGCAACGCGGGCACGGCGAGAAATCATTGGAAAGCATCCAACTTGTATTACAAAATAAAACTTTTACAAAATAATTCATGATCACAACTCAACACGATTAACGACTACAAACTTACTCAAACCCCAAGCTCCTCAACTAATAACTTACGACATGAAATCATACAAGATAATTCAAACAATATCATAAATTAAAATATCAACAACACTTCCCAAAAACCCAAACCATTCTATGACACGCATCGCCACTTCGCACCACCAATCCGCCAAGTCCCTACACGGATTCCGGAATACATGCAGACTGAAAGATAGTTCCCCGAGGGGTCAGCTACTATCCTAATCCAAGTCAGAAAACATACGGTACTAGAAGAACGTTTCAAAACGAGTTTCTAAGGTCAGCAAACAAGTCCGCAATCACACGCATAGCTCTAGTCCAGTCCTAAGTCCAGTTAGTCACACACATTCCAATTCACTAGCATAATCACAATTACAAATCCTCTTACACAAACATTCACAAATCCACACATTCACACACACACACACTCACACACACACACACACAAAATCCTAAGCGGGGTGTTAACGGCCTCCACCCACAACACCCGCATCTAAGGCATCCTCCAGCCAATCCTTTTTCAAACACACTTCCAACCCCTGGCCAAGCCTCTACTAGAGCACTCGCCAAAACATTTTTATAAAATTTTGAAGGGGCTCTCCTTGCCATACGATCATGCCTCTAGAAGTCCCCTTCTCCTCGAAAATCCGAGAATAAGGCCGTACCGGTAGATGCCAACTGACTCGGGCAAAGTCCTTGTTCCCTTATCAAAAATAAATCCCAAACATGCAAACAACAGTATAGTAGGCAAGCAAGGGGTCGAACCCAAAGGAATCAGTTTTATTCAGATTTTATGGTTTTCATGCAAGTAATCAAAAGGGGGGGGTTTGAAAGTCGGTTTCAATCAAAGGTTATCAAGTAGAATTTATTCAATCAATTCCACTTTATTAATCCGTTGATCATGAATTCATGCACCTCTTCATATGCCTAGGTCAATTCCAATCCTGATCATTAGCAATCGCAAGTCCACGGTCCAAGCAATTCTATAACCCTAGGCAAGGACGCTTAACCTAGAATTAGCATAGAGCACAGGGATATTAGGGAATCAAATCATGCAATCAAGCTACGAGTCTCATGCACAATTAAACCATTGAATACTCTTCTCTAAACTAGTCCACGGTCCTAGAATAGAGTTTTTTCGAGAAATAGGAAAGATGCATAGACAACAATCAATCCTAATTCAAATGATAGATCTAAGTTAATCAAACAAGTTGATCAGGCTCATAAAATCAAACATAGATCATGGGATGAAGCACAAGAGTATCAATAAAGACCTAGGGATAAAGAGGTTACCAGAATTTCACAACTTCATAATAAAGCTTCCTTGATTGAATAAACTCAAGAGGAGAGTTAATTCTCCATTACAAAGAAAACTCTAAACTTTATTGAAAGAACAATTGATTAACAAGTAAGTTGAATGAATCTAAAACCTAGAAAGGTTCCCCTTAAATAGCCCCAAAGATCAACCTTTTCGGACTAGAAAATAAAGGAAACCGAAAGATAAGAAAGGAAACAAGATAGAAACGATAGAATTTCGTCCGCGTGAAAGTCGGCCGCACCGCGACAGCGGCGTCACCATCGCGCCCGCGGCGGTCCTCCTTGGTCAACTTGCTAAGTCGGCTTCTACCACGACCGCGCCACAGAAAGCGCGACCGCGGCCTTCATAGGTCTTCGTGGTTCGTCTCTTCACGCCACCGCGCCCGTGTCATAGACAACGCGACCGCGATATCCATGCAGTGGCGATTCTTCGACTTAAAGCTCTTTAACTCTTGATTCTTCACATTTTGTGTCTTCGGTCTTCATATTACAATAATACTCAAAACTAACCTAAACACTCTCTAAATCATCTCAAAATATAAGAGTTATCCTATACAAAATAGCTTGAATCACCAACACACAGAAAACACTTGAAAACTTTTCATACGATAAAACCCTTTTGAAAGCCAGTTGCACACATACACACATACGATCACACATACATATATATTAATAAAAACATTTTAATAAAATAATATTGTAGGGACTAATTCCCCAAAACCAATTCTACGAGAACAGCATGCAATCCAACAAGAATTGAATAGAACCACCTAGCCGACCAAGTCGTAGAACGACTTACCTTCCTTGAGATCGAAGAAATCCTTATAACTTCCCACAAGATCAACTACGAGATTCCTGGGTAAGATTTAATAAGAGCGAAAAATAAAAACTCGACGAATACTTGGTCTCGACTCGACTGCCTAATATAATTAAAGGCAGAAAACATATGTAGACACCTGAACTTGTGCATTTTAGTCAGTTAGACACCTCATCTTTAAAACGTAAACATCAAACACCCCAACTTGCTAAAAGCTACCTATTGAACACCTGCGTCCTGACGTGGACTTGCGCGTGTGTATAAACGCCTGGTTGACGATTGGTGAGTTTAAAACACCCAATCTGAGTCCTACGTGGAAATTGAAAAAAAATAAAACAAACACCCCAATAATTCTATTTTACCGTTAGAGGCGTTATTCCTCTTCTTCCTCCATGAGCCACCATTAAAGGGCTTCTTCCTCCCTCATCCACCATTTTCAGTACAAACTCAATATTCTTCCTCCCTCCTCGCCCTTCTTCCTCGCCCTGACTCATCTCTTCGTTTCTCCTGAAGAACATGAATGGCAAGTTCGAACAGCATGTACTCCCGGTCAAGTGGTGGGCAATCTGAATTGCGAACTCCGACTTGCATGTGTGGCGAGTTAGCTGCTATGAAGCATTCATGGACTGGAAGGAATCCAGGGAGGAGGTTCTTTGGATGTCCAAATTATGGGGTAATCCCGAATTCTTTCTCTGGCAAAAACCCTAGAAATCAAAAATTGGGGCTTTTGTTAATTAGCTGAAATCGATTATCGAATTGTTGATTTTAGTTAATAAATGAGTATATCAATGAGTTTTGGTTTATAAGATGAGGGCAATTGCATTGATTTGGTGCGAAAACCTGGCAAATTTGTTGATTTTTCATGAGAATCTGTTACATGTGTTGGTGTAGAGAGTTGGTGCTTGCAGTTATTTTAGATGGATTGATGAACCCCTTCCTGATCATGCTAAGCACATAATTTCGGGGCTAGTGAGAAGATTGGAGGAGAATGAGGTAGAGCTGGACAAGGCAAGAAAAAGGTTGGAGGAGAAGAAGGTATAAATGAACAAGACAATGCGTCGAGCAAATTTTCTGTTATATGTCGTAGTTGGCATTGTGTTTGTCCATGTCATGAAAATTCTAGCTCCTTAAGTCCATGGTATTATGGTGTTGAATTCTGAAATGTCACTTGAAATGGTACTCTGAAGTGGTAATCTGTACTCTTGTTGTAATTTCTGCTTTGACATTTGTATGAATGTTGCAACAGAGGCTGTTTTATGTCACATCTATGTTGTTGAAAGATTGAACTGTGCAACAAACATCATCTTCTCAATTATCAATGACATGCCTAAACCAAACATGAGGAATTGAAAAGGATTACTCAAATCTGCAGCAAACACCCAACATTTGACAATCTAATGCAGGAAACTAGAATTATATGAATGCTGAAAAGGCTCGCAAATCCAGTAGTAACATCATCGCAATTAGTATAACTCAAAATGAGGTGGGCAAGCATTGCCATAGTTGTCACCCTTGATGAAAGAAGTTGCTAACACAAAACATGACCAAAAAACTAAGCAAGCCTTATAGTGTATTCATAAAACTTAAATTCCCAATCATTTCACTAAGGTTGGTTTGAGCTTTGCTGGCTGCCAAAAGGCACTTGTGATGCCTGTCTTGCAGCTTGAGATTGAGCTCTGGTTCTCTGCAACTGGTTTGATGTGATGGCATTTTGACCTTGCCACTTCAACCCCCTGCTCATTCCTCCAAAATCAGCACCTTGACTTGAATGTTTTGTTGGCTTTGGAGCCCTGAGAACCCTGCTACTCTCATGTCCAGGCTACACAAATTAAGAGACAAGAAAAACAGCATTAATAAAAAATTTGAAGTGGCAATAATATTGTAAATTCAAGAAGCAAAAAATTCTCATAACCTGGCATGTACTCACATTCATGATTGTAACTCCAGTAGCTGGGTTGGTATAGATCCCACGGCCAACCATTCTTCCCTTCTTTTGAGCTCTTACAACAGTTTGATCACCTTCAGATTGTGCTCTTTTCCGAGTAAACTGTGAAAAGAAAAAACATGTTAGCCTTTAAAGACATGTTAGCCCTAAAAAACATCAAGGAAAAGGCTCTTACTCTGGCCACAGGTGGTGCAACTGGATCAATTGGAGGTGGTGCATCTTGTGAAGCTTGAGATGGCCTACTTGGTGGAGCCTGAGATGGCCTACTTGGTGGAGCTTGAGATGATGTACCCCTGGATGATGCACCTCTATACCTGGCTGATGTGGATCTTTGCCTCCATGCTTGTGCAGCTGCAGCTTGTGCAGCCTCAGGGTTGCCCTTATTGGGACACCCTTTCTTGTTATGACCCTGTGTCTTGCAGATTGAACAGCTCATGACAACCCCTCTCCTTGAGTACCTCCCAGCTTTCTTTGGCTCATCCCTAGATTTCCTCCTATTTACCTTTCTCCTACCTCTTTTCTTCCTCATCTCTGGATGCTCAACAGGGGGATGCTCAGACGTGGGCCACATTTTCATGCCCAAAACAGGCTGTAGTGGGAACTGATATGCTTTGAGGTAAGTCTCCTTCTTATACCAATGTAGGACATGCTCATCTGGATTGATGTTAACATGGCTCATAGCACATATGGCATGAGCACATGGGATGGCCTTGAGTTGCCATCTGTTGCAGCTGTAGGTGTGCTTGCTTAAGTCTACAGTGTGGCCATAATCCCCATGCTGAACCTCAAAGCCTTGCTCACCATTCCAGGTAAGATCACACTGCATTGCTATGTCCTTGTTTCTCTCTAGCCTTGCCAAGGCTGTAGGTGCAATATCAGTTATCCATTTCTGAGGGACAAAATCATTCATCTTTTTTATCCTTTCCATCACTTGCTTTCTTATCTCTTCAAGCATAGAGATAATAGACTTATGTCTAGCTGACCTAATCCACGAATTAAAAGTTTCACACATGTTGTTCTCCACTACATCACACTTGCAATCTGTCCTAAAATAAGGCTTGCAGAAGTTTTGTTTCCCATACTCTAAGAAGTCAGCAACTAGTTCAGGCCCTAACTGACCAAGCACCTCTAGCTTATCCTTTAGCTGCACATCAAATGTGGACCAACAACAAGCCCAAAATTTCTTCCTACATTCTGAGCCTCTCCATTTCTTTTGCCAATTTGCATAAATGTGTTGTGCACAAAACCTGTGCTCAGCTTCTGGCAGTTCTTTTCTAACAGCAGCCCTTAGCCCCTTTAAAACATGAGTGCAAAAAATCAAATACAGCCCATATGAATGCTGGACAAGTTTAAAATCAAAGTTAACCACAACCACATGTCTAAATCCAACTACACAATCCTCTTTCAAACTACACAAGTCTCTTACAAACTACTCAAGCCTAAGTCCAACATACACAGTTTACACAAGCCTAAATCCACAACTCAAAGTCCAACTACACAGGTTTTCATTACACAGGCATCCACAAGCCTAAGTCCAGAAGCCTAGCCTAAGTCCAACTACACAGTTTACAATCAGATTTTAATTATACAAGCCCAAACTCGGCATGTTATTTTTGTGTGATGTTTTCAACAGATCAAACAAGGGCATCCACAAGCCTAGCCTAAGTCCCCTACACAAGCATCCACAAGCTTCCACTACACAATCATCCACAAGCCTAGCCTAAGTCCAACTACAAGTGCAAGTCCATTCCAAAGTCAGGCCCATTCAGTCCAGGCCCATTCCAAATAAGTCCAGGCCCATTCAGTCTAAGCCCATTCCAATTCAACAAGTCAGTAAGTCCAGGCCCATTCCAATTCTTCGAGTCCAAGTCAGTATACATGTGCATTTCAATTCAACAAGTCCAACTCAGTATACACTATGTCCCAAAGTTTAAATTAATACTTCACACAAACATAATTAAATTTTCTAAATCTAAGACACAATGATTTCAGTCAAAAGCATGCAAATTCAGGGAATGTTTATTAAAAATTAGCTGGCCAATTGCATATCAGAAACTATGGTCAATCCTTGCCCTTTGTCTAGGTCTAAATCCATTTGCAATGCTCTGATGAACTTTGTCCAAGTTATGGTTGACTCAGCACCTACAATAAGATTACACAGCATAATTAATTAAAATAATATGTGACTAAAAATGAAAGTCTGATTCAAATGGAAATAGAGAATTGAGCACCTGTAACCTCCCAAGCTATAGGATACATCTGGCCATTTCCATCTTTCCCCACAGCCACAAACAATTGTCCTTCTACAGCTCCTTTAAGAAAGCAGGCGTCCAATCCAATAATTTTCCTACAACCTTGCTTCCAACCAGCCTTTAAGGACTTGAAGCACACATACAGTCTCTTGAACAGCTCTTTCCCAGGCTGAGATTCAGTATCAACCACCAAAAAGCATGTAGAACCAGGATTGGAACGGTTAACTTCATCTACATAGTCATGTAATCTTGAATATTCCTCCTTGTAATCACCCATATGTTTCCTTAAAATCTGGACCTTTGCTCTCCTGCAGATGGTCTTCCCTACATAAAGCTTGAATTCCTTCCTACAAAGGTCTTGAATCTCCCATATTTTAAGGGAAGGTTGGGAGACTATCCTTTTTTCAATGAGCTTTGCTAAGAACTTTGAGGTGCACAATTTGTTCTTGTTGTACCTCCTACAGCTGTGCTTAGGTGTGTAGGTCTTCACTTGGAAATTGTGAGTCCCAGAATCATAACTAGCATGGATTCTCCAAGGACATCCTTCATGCACACACTTGGCAGTGACCCTTCTTGCCTCATTAGGCCTCAGCTTCAACTTAACCCCCTTGGCAATAGCATATTTAGCTAGTGCATCTCTAAACTGCTGAACACTCTCAAAGACCATGTCTAGCACCCACACAGGGCACTCAGAATTGGCATTATACATCACATGCCTACTCCTATTCCTTCTAACCTCCTTCTCCTCACCATCACTAGAGCCACTTTCAAGACTGTAATCAGATTCACTGCCAAAGTATGGTTCATTGCCTCCCACCATTCCACTGTTTTGATTTTGGCCATTCCATTTCTCATAACCTTCATCAGGACCTACCCCACCTACAGTCACTTCCACATTCACCAAATTCTCCCTCTGTACTGCCCTTCTAGACCTTGTTTCCCTAGTTGTGCTTCTGATTTCCCTTAGCTCCTCATCTATGTCAGAATCATCACTTAAGTCTACCCCTCTACTAATGGTATCATCACTTGAACTACTACTAACACTCTCATTCTCAGGTTCAAAATCACCATCATGACTATCATCATCATCATGGCCATCATCATCATCATCATGACCATCATCACTGTCATGCTCATCAGCACCATCAAGACCATCATCACCATCATTCCCTGCTGGATCAATATTTGTAGCATCATTACCTGATGGATCAACCTCTTCTTCTACCTCTTGTACCTCTTGTACCACTTCTAGCCCTATAGCCTCTTCTACCACTTCTACATGCTCATCAACAACCTTATCTTGCATACACTCAAGCATCAATGCAGGCTGGGCAGTAGCATTCTCAATTAACTCCTCTCCATCATCAATTACAGGTATTGCATCCTCTACTACTCTTCCCATATGTGGAGGAAGTGGTTCTGGCTCTGAATTTGAGAATTGTGGCCGCATAACTGTATGATTGATGTAGAAATCAACCTTCTCACCATCCTTGAGGGTTTTAGCAAGATTTGTGAGGGACCAATCGTCCATTGCCACAAAAGCAGTGTCATTCTTTGCCTTATAAAAAATTCCATCATATTCAGGGTAGCCTATATCCTTGACAGAGGATGCTAATTCTGGGATACTAAGATAATCTGAGTCAATCTTGGTATAGGATGGCTCAAACTCATCTATGTAGGCAGGAGTAGGGGTGTACACAAACTTCCCTCCATGATGCCAAACTATTTCAATGAATTTGTCCATTCCTGACAGTGTAGAACACAAACAACACACATGAAAGCAGGCGTACAAATAAATTCAATGAGAAATCCCTACATGCATTCATCAAGTCACAATAACCCCAATCACTACCCTTTTATTCATGAAATCGACTGCCAGAGATACCCAAACCCTAAACCCCCAATTCTCTGATTTCACGAACCAAAGAACCCTAAATGTCAGAATCTGCAAAAAATTTCAAATTTTAAGACCTTGCCCCAAAATCGACTTCGAGTAAGCAACATTTGTACTAAGACAACCCTAAACAATCGAAATCCAAAACCCTAAACCCCCAAACTGCAAAATCGCACCCAAATTTCAGAATCGCTCTTTCAAAAAAAAAAACCCATTTTTGCAAAGTCAAGCACGAAACTAACCTTGATATCGATTTCTACCACAGTCGAGTTGCTTCCCTTCGTCAATTTTGGGATTTGAGTGGCATTAGGGTTCTTGCTTCAAAATCGCCTTCTTTAGTGTTCTTCAGAGCTTCGCGGTTTTTGTGTGTGAGATGAACAGATTTTGCCCGCGTACTATTGTTATACATGTGGAAGGGTGATGTGGCGTTTTTTAATTTTTCTTTGCTTAGATGGCATTACGTGGAATTAAGTTTGTTAATTATTTCCACGTAACACGCGCGTGCAGGTGTTCAATAGGTAGCTTTTAGCAAGTTGGGGTGTTTGATGTTTACGTTTTAAAGATAAGGTGTCTAACTAACTAAAATGCACAAGTTCAGGTGTCTACATATGTTTTCTGCCTATAATTAAAGGAACCGACGCTCCGAGACTACCAATCTACTTTTATCCCGCTCTCCACTTAATTGCCCAACTACCACAATCCCAATCTTGATTTGGGACTTGATTCTACCCACTAGCTAGTTAACACCAATCTTACTTGATCCTACACTTAACTCCTCAAATATATACATACGTAAACACCAACTTCAACACCACTCTCCATAAAACTTGTTACTCGATCACTACCATCATGTTGACCTTGTCCGCTCACCACCCCCTACTTTCTTTACGCCAAACTCCTCCCGACCGTAGCCAGCCCCACCGGTAAGCACGTACACCACCGATCCTTCCTACCAACTTCCCTCTATTTCTCCTCGCTCACCCCAGACCACTGCTCTGCCAACCACGGCTCCCGGTTCTACCCATCCAACCACTCTCTCCCCTTCCCTAACCCACGCGACAATGCCCCAGGTTGACGCCCGACGCCTACCAAGACCCAAGCCTGATCTTGACGACCCGAAACTGACCGCGACAATACGCTCGCACAACCGCTACCCCACACGACACCGAACCCGCTGCCGAACGCCCCGACCCTCCACACCTGCCTCCGCCCAACGATGACGCGAAACGCTGATCACACCCACTCCCCGGACAAGACGACGACATAAAATTGAAAAGAAATAGAGGAACTTACTGACGGGAAAGTAAGGCAGAGACTTAGGCAAACACTAGTCCATCTTGATCGGAAAACGAGAGATTGGCGAACTTACAAGAAGGCGGCCGATCATATATAATGTGAGGGTTTTCGGTAGGTATATGGAAATCAAAGATAATTTTATTAGTTGGTGTTAGTACACGAAATATGTCGGTGTACAGGTCTCAATTCCTTCTTCAATGGCCTTCTTCTCCAAGCCTCCTTCAATGACCTAGACTTGCAAAACAATGGATAAAGGGGGCGGGGACCCCCTAATCCACCTCCAATGCCTAAGTCAGTAGAGTATTCGCAAGGGTAAACAGTAGAGAGAGGCGCAGGGCTAGGGCGATCACAAGTGATGATCAACCCCTCTAGAGTCAGGGCGAGCGATTATCAGCCCCTCTAGGTTAGTTTTTGTATATCTTTTCCACATGGTCAGGCCATGTATTTATAGTGGAGAGAGAGGGCTAGGGTTTCTTCCTTGGAGCCCAATTAATAATTCTATCTTCTTAAATAAGATAGAATCTTCCAACTATTGGATAACTACCAAGATTTAATAGGCTAATAAAGATATTTATTAGATATGCTTACCTGGCTGGCGGAAATATTATCCTTATTTATGGCGGTAAATTACCCACCTACAATTGCCCCACCTACATCTTAGTTGCGTAACTAAGACGTAGGTACTCTAGGATTGACTTGGCGTGACTTATATGGATTAGGAGACGAGCACGTTTGCACGTTCATGAGCGAGTATCATGAGAACCCCCGTGAGCGAATATCACGGTCCCCCCCCCCCCCATGAGCGAATATCATGGGGGCTCCGCGAGCGAATATCGCGGTCCGTGAGTGAGTATCACGGGAACATCCATGAGCAAGTATCACGGGAACATCCGTGAGCGAGTATCACGGGAACATCCGTGAGTGAGTATCACGGGATCATCCGTGAGCGAGTATACGAGAACCACCGCGCGAGCGACGCGGGAACAAACACCGTGGCGAATACACGGGAACCTCCATGACAAGCGATCACGGGTACCACCGCGAGCGAATATCGCGGGAACCACCGCGCGAGCGACGCGGGAACAAACACCGTGGCGAATACACGAGAACCTTCGTGACGAGCGATCACGGGTAACGTCGTGAGCGTAAACACGAGAACCACCGCGCGAGCGACGCGGGAACAAACACCGTGGCGAATACACGGGAACCTCCGTGACAAGCGATCACGGGTACCACCGCGAGCGAATATCACGGGAACGAACGCGCGAGCGATGCGGGAACAAACACCGTGGCGAATACACGGGAACCTCCGTGACAAGAGATCACGGGTAACGTCGTGAGCGTAAACACGAGAACCACCGCGCGAGCGACGCGGGAACAAACACCGTGGCGAATACACGGGAACCTCCGTGACAAGCGATCACGGGTACCACCACGAGCGAATATCGCGGGAACCACCGCGCGAGCGACGCGGGAACAAACACCGTGGGGAATACACGGGAACCTCCGTGACAAGCGATCACGGGTACCACCGCGAGCGAATATCGCGGGAAGCACCGCGCGAGCGACGCGGGAACAAACACCGTGGCGAATACACGGGAACCTCCGTGACAAGCGATCATGGGTACCACCGCGAGCGAATATCGCGGGAACCACCGCGCGAGCGACGTGGGAACAAACACCGTGGCGAATACACGGGAACCTCCGTGACTAGCGATCACGGGTACCACCGCGAGCGAATATCGCGGGAACCACCGCGCGAGCGACGCGGGAATCCTCCTACGTAGCTAGCATACGAGGAGTCCGTTAGTGTGATGAACTAACGTTGCGTTTACCCTTGAGCGCGTCACTTGTTGAGATTTCAAGAAAACAAAGCGATGAATAAAACGAAAAAGTTTCCTGGCCAGGATTTTCTTCAAGAAAACGAATGAGCACAAAAAAGCGAAGGTTTTCAAACAACTCAACATCCACGCGAGGGCCTCATGAAGAGTGCGCAATAGTGATACCGCGACCATGCCTGCATGGGCCGCGGTAACGATTTATCATCTTTGTCTCGCACTGCCCCTGCTGCAATTCCGTGCTCACGGATTGAGGGGTGCGGTCACGGATCCGCGCACCGCGGTCGCCGCTTTGCCCCATCGGAGGGACTTTGCTCCTGACCACTCTAACGTCCGCGCAGACGTTCGTGGTCTATCAACACGAATTCAAGATCGGAAGCGCAGGTTAATGGTCTTTACCAAATCTCGAAGCGGTGTCCTGATGATTTGCACAATGGTCAAGGACACCGATTGATCCTTCAACCCTTTGGCTCGATTTCTGGACTGCGTTGTTCGTGCCCGGTTTTGACTGACTTCGAGTAGGATTCTTGCCTCGACTTCCGAAGATAATTTGTAGCTTATTTCCTCCTCTTTCCGGAGATATGTGGATCGTCCAAATCCGATAAGCGTAGCTCCCGAAAAATGAGTCGGAAGCACGATCGGTAATCTTGTCAGTCTCCGAGCCGCGGTCGCGGGTGATGGACCCGCGGTCGCGGTTTTCCCCAGAACAAAGGTTACGTTCTCTGGAGCGAAACCGCGCCCGCGGTTCTGCCCCAGACTGCGATTCTTCGCGAGCTCCTCCTCCCTCGCCGCCTTGCCCGCGTCTACCGCCGTGCTCGCGGTTATAGTGCAGCTCGCTCCTGGCGACGAGCGAAGACTTGTGCGGTGGGATCGGTTCCGATTCCGAGACCCTCTTCCGAACTTGGGCCAAGTTCGTTACGACGTGGGCCCGCGCTCGTAGGACCCTGGACTGCGCACCGCAGGTCCAAGTGTCTGATCCTGAAACCCTCTTCCGAACTCGCGCCGAGTTCGTTACGACGTGGGCCCGCACTCGCAGGGCCCTGGACCGCGCACCGCAGGTCCAATCGTCCAATCGTTTAGGGTTTCGTCGACGGCGTGACCCATCTCGGTTGGGGCAACGGATCGGACCGACCGCTCGCCCGCCCCGGGCTCTAGCGATCAGTTCCGTATGCTCATACGTATATCCCTGCGTTACGTACATGCGATTGTGATTAGAGTTGCCCCAAATCTAGGGTTTTCATTGGATCGACAATCAACAATGATTCTTGATTGGGGCAAACTCTTGGATCGACAATCCAAGGTCCGATCGCGATGTGGTCTATCATCCCGAGCGAGTACCGGGTTCAACGCGCGTTGGGATTCGTTCTCCAAGCGTTTTTTGGAGATGGCGTGTCCTGGCCTCGACCCGCTATCGCGGGTGACGGACCCGCGGTCGCGGGTGGCGATCCGCGGTCGCGGTTGGCGATCCGTGGTCGCGGGTTGTGAACCCGCGGTCGCGGTTGGCGATCCGCGGTCGAGGGTTGTGAACCCGCGGTCGCGGCTCTGGGGCTGCGGAAGGCGAATCGCGCGATTCGCCTGGCGCGATTGCCGAGGGCTGTCTCGATCTGGGCTCGTGGACAAACGATCCATAGCCTCCTCGGATCGGTTCTACCCACGGACGGCGCCAAATGTTAGTACACGAAATATGTCGGTGTACAGGTCTCAATTCTTTCTTCAATGACCTTCTTCTCCAAGCCTCCTTCAATGACCTAGACCTGCAAAACAATGGACAAAGGGGGCGGGGACCCCCTAATCCACCTCCGATGCCTAAGTCAGTAGAGTATTCGCAAGGGTAAACAGTAGAGAGAGGCGCAGGGCTAGGGCGATCACAAGCGATGATCAACCCCTCTAGAGTCAGGGCGAGCGATTATCAGCCCCTCTAGGGTAGTTTTTGTATATCTTTTCCACATGGTCAGGCCATGTATTTATAGTGGAGAGAGAGGGCTAGGGTTTCTTCCTTGGAGCCCAATTAATAATTCTATCTTCTTAAATAAGATAGAATCTTCCAACTATTGGATAACTACCAAGATTTAATAGGCTAATAAAGATATTTATTAGATATGCTTACCTGGCTGGCGGAAATATTATCCTTATTTATGGCGGTAAATTACCGACCTACAATTGCCCCACCTACATCTTAGTTGCGTAACTAAGACGTAGGTACTCTAGGATTGACTTGGTGTGACTTATATGGAGTAGGAGACGAGCACGTTTGCACGTTCATGAGCGAGTATCATGAGAACCCCCGTGAGCGAATATCACGGTCCCCCCCCCCCATGAGCGAATATCATGGGGGCTCCGCGAGCGAATATCGCGGTCCGTGAGTGAGTATCACGGGAACATCCATGAGCGAGTATCACGTGAACATCCGTGAGCGAGTATCACGGGAACATCCGTGAGTGAGTATCACGGGATCATCCGTGAGCGAGTATACGAGAACCACCGCGTGAGCGACGCGGGAACAAACACCGTGGCGAATACACGGGAACCTCCGTGACAAGCGATCACGGGTACCATCGCGAGCGAATATCGCGGGAACCCCTACGCGAGCGACGCGGGAACAAACACCGTGGCGAATACACGAGAACCTCCGTGACGAGCGATCACGGGTAACGTCGTGAGCGTAAACACGAGAACCACCGCGCGAGCGACGCGGGAACAAACACCGTGGCGAATACACGGGAACCTCCGTGACAAGCGATCACGGGTACCGCCGCGAGCGAATATCACGGGAACCACCGTGCGAGCGATGCGGGAACAAACACCGTGGCGAATACACGGGAACCTCCGTGACAAGAGATCACGGGTAACGTCGTGAGCGTAAACACGAGAACCACAGCGGGAGCGACGCGGGAACAAACACCGTGGCGAATACACGGGAACCTCCGTGACAAGCGATCACGGGTACCACCGCGAGCGAATATCGCGGGAACCACCGCGCGAGCGACGCGGGAACAAACACCGTGGCGAATACACGGGAACCTCCGTGACAAGCGATCACGGGTACCACCGCGAGCGAATATCGCGGGAACCACCGCGCGAGCGACGCGGGAACAAACACCGTGGCGAATACACGGGAACCTCCGTGACAAGCGATCACGAGCACCACCGCGAGCGAATATCGCGGGAACCACCGCGCGAGCGACGCGGGAACAAGCACCGTGGCGAATACACGGGAACCTCCGTGACAAGCGATCACGGGTACCACCGCGAGCGAATATCACGGGAACCACCGTGCGAGCGATGCGGGAACAAACACCGTGGCGAATACACGGGAACCTCCGTGACAAGAGATCACGGGTAACGTCGTGAGCGTAAACACGAGAACCACCGCGGTAGCGACGCGGGAACAAACACCGTGGCGAATACACGGGAACCTCCGTGACAAGCGATCACGGGTACCACCGCGAGCGAATATCGCGGGAACCACCGCGCGAGCGACGCGGGAACAAACACCGTGGCGAATACACGGGAACCTCCGTGACAAGCGATCACGGGTACCACCGCGAGCGAATATCGCGGGAACCACCGCGCGAGCGACGCGGGAACAAACACCGTGGCGAATACACGGGAACCTCCGTGACAAGCGATCACGAGCACCACCGCGAGCGAATATCGCGGGAACCACCGCGCGAGCGACGCGGGAACAAACACCGTGGCGAATACACGGGAACCTCCGTGACTAGCGATCACGGGTACCACCGCGCGAGCGACGCGGGAATCCTCCTACGTAGCTAGCATACGAGGAGTCCGTTAGTGTGATGAACTAACGTTGCGTTTACCCTTGAGCGCGTCACTTGTTGAGATTTCAAGAAAACAAAGCGATGAATAAAACGAAAAAGTTTCCTGGCCAGGATTTTCTTTAAGAAAACGAATGAGCACAAAAAAGCGAAGGTTTTCAAACAACTCAACATCCACGCGAGGGCCTCATGAAGAGTGCGCAATAGTGATACCGCGACCATGCCTGCATGGGCCGCGGTAACGATTTATCATCTTTGTCTCGCACTGCCCCTGCTGCAATTCCGTGCTCACGGATTGAGGGGTGCGGTCACGGATCCGCGCACCGCGGTCGCCGCTTTGCCCCATCGGAGGGACTTTGCTCCTGACCACTCTAACGTCCGCGCAGACGTTCGTGGTCTATCAACACGAATTCAAGATCGGAAGCGCAGGTTAATGGTCTTTACCAAATCTCGAAGCGGTGTCCTGATGATTTGCACAATGGTCAAGGACACCGATTGATCCTTCAACCCTTTGGCTCGATTTCTGGACTGCGTTGTTCGTGCCCGGTTTTGACTGACTTCGAGTAGGATTCTTGCCTCGACTTCCGAAGATAATTTGTAACTTATTTCCTCCTCTTTCCGGAGATATGTGGATCGTCCAAATCCGATAAGCGTAGCTCCCGAAAAATGAGTCGGAAGAACGATCGGTAATCTTGTCAGTCTCCGAGCCGCGGTCGCGGGTGATGGACCCGCGGTCGCGGTTTTCCCCAGAACAAAGGTTACGTTCTCTGGAGCGAAACCGCGCCCGCGGTTCTGCCCCAGACTGCGATTCTTCGCGAGCTCCTCCTCCCTCGCCGCCTTGCCCGCGTCTGCCGCCGTGCTCGCGGTTATAGTGCAGCTCGCTCCTGGCGACGAGCGAAGACTTGTGCGGTGGGATCGGTTCCGATTCCGAGACCCTCTTCCGAACTTGGGCCGAGTTCGTTACAACGTGGGCCCGCGCTCGTAGGACCCTGGACTGCGCACCGCAGGTCCAAGTGTCTGATCCTGAAACCCTCTTCCGAACTCGCGCCGAGTTCGTTACGACGTGGGCCCGCACTCGCAGGGCCCTGGACCGCGCACCGCAGGTCCAATCGTCCAATCGTTTAGGGTTTCGTCGACGGCGTGACCCATCTCGGTTGGGGCAACGGATCGGACCGACCGCTCGCCCGCCCCGGGCTCTAGCGATCAGTTCCGTATGCTCATACGTATATCCCTGCGTTACGTACATGCGATTGTGATTAGAGTTGCCCCAAATCTAGGGTTTTCATTGGATCGACAATCAACAATGATTCTTGATTAGGGCAACCTCTTGGATCGACAATCCAAGGTCCGATCGCGATGTGGTCTATCATCCCGAGCGAGTACCGGGTTCAACGCGCGTTGGGATTCGTTCTCCAAGCGTTTTTTGGAGATGGCGTGTTCTGGCCTCGACCCGCTATCGCGGGTGACGGACCCGCGGTCGCGGGTGGCGATCCGCGGTCGCGGGTTGTGAACCCGCGGTCGCGGTTGGCGATCCGCGGTCGCGGGTTGTGAACCCGCGGTCGCGGTTGGCGATCCGCGGTCGAGGGTTGTGAACCTGCGGTCGCGGCTCTGGGGCTGCGGAAGGCGAATCGCGCGATTTGCCTGGCGCGATTGTCGAGGGCTGTCTCGATCTGGGCTCGTGGACAAACGATCCATAGCCTCCTCGGATCGGTTCTCCCCACGGACGGCGCCAAATGTTAGTACACGAAATATGTCGGTGTACAGGTCTCAATTCCTTCTTCAATGGCCTTCTTCTCCAAGCCTCCTTCAATGACCTAGACCTGCAAAACAATGGACAAAGGGGGCGGGGACCCCCTAATCCACCTCCGATGCCTAAGTCAGTAGAGTATTCGCAAGGGTAAACAGTAGAGAGAGGCGCAGGGCTAGGGCGATCACAAGCGATGATCAACCCCTCTAGAGTCAGGGCGAGCGATTATCAGCCCCTCTAGGGTAGTTTTTGTATATCTTTTCCACATGGCCAGGCCATGTATTTATAGTGGAGAGAGAGGGCTAGGGTTTCTTCCTTGGAGCCCAATTAATAATTCTATCTTCTTAAATAAGATACAATCTTCCAACTATTGGATAACTACCAAGATTTAATAGGCTAATAAAGATATTTATTAGATATGCTTACCTGGCTGGCGGAAATATTATCCTTATTTATGGCGGTAAATTACCCACCTACAGTTGGATAGATAGATTAGGTTGATTAATTAATAGAAAAAAAAAAGATTACACTACCGAATTTGCTAACTGAAATATATATACACAGATATCGTGTACATATTTTTGATTTTCTTATTTACCTAGGAAAAGGGTTAATCATGACTTATATAGGTAAATTCTGGCTATTCACTTATTTAAACAACAAGACCCGAAGTAACTTGCGGGTCAAGAAACGACACTGATTAAAACCGGATATTACACTAAATACATCGAATAAGTTTATACCCAAAATTAAATCTTATATATTAGTGATGTATAGGTTTATTGAAATATTTATTTAATTTATATTAAAAATATACATTATAGATTCTATCTTCTATATCGTAATAAATACATGATATATGGATACATCTTTTTTTAATAGAAAGTACATTGAATATATATATATATATGTCATTAGCCGATCCAACTTAACCTTTAATCCGATTGACTTGAACTTGCAATCAACTCGAAATGATCGAAACCGACCAAATCGACCCACTTGAAAAATCTAATATGAATAGTATTGATTTAATTATTGAGGTAATACATTTGACATGTATTAACTTAATTATACAAAATATTTAATAATTTCTTAATCCTAAATATGCAAATTTATCGTATATGTATGGAGATGATTTTATAATTGAACCTTTTTTATAATAAAATTATCAATGCATCAAGAACAAACTATTAGTTAAGTCGGTTTGATGAGTTTGTCATTTTGATTTCGATTCAAGTACAAGGTTGGGAGATTTATATGGAGAATAAACCTATGGATGAGGTCGATTTGGTAGGTTGGTCGTATTGGGTTGGAATTGTGTACATCTTTGGACCATTATGTGTGAAGAATAAACCAACTAATACAGTTGATTTTATAGTTTGGTCATTTTGAGTTCAGATTGAATATACGTTTGGGTTGTTGTATGTGGAGAATAAACCTATTTATGGGTTGATTCCGTATGTTGATCATTTTGAGGTCGGATTGAGCATAAATATAGGTTTTTAGATGTGGAGGATAAACCTATTTGTTGGTCGGTTTTGTATATTAGTTATTTTGAGTTTGAATTGAGGACAAGTTTGGACTATTACATATGGAGAATAAAGCTATTAATATGGTAGGTTCGGTATACTGATCATTTTAAGTTTGGATTGAGTACAAGTTTGAGTTGTTATATACGGAAAATAAGCCTACTAATGAGAGTAGTTTAATGGGTTAATCAATTTGAGTTTGCATTGAATACACATTTGGATATTATATATGGAAACTATATCCATTTATAAGGTCGGTTCGGTAGGTTGTTGATTTGAATTCATATTGAGTACAAGTTTGAGTCGTTGAAATTTATATGTCCATCGGATAGGGTCATCGCAACTTTGGTTCAGTTGGGTTCGAGTTAGTCGGTTTAGTTCGAGATTGGAGGTAGGTTCACATCATTAATTTATGGGCCAAGTCGTTATGGGTTTCTTACATTTTTCGGTTGACCATTTGGTGAAGGGAGTCGACTATTTTATGCATCCGTTTGACACCAACATTTTGGACTAGCTTCATGACGAATGAAAGTTATTTTTATTTATTCATTTTAATAATAAAAGGTATATAATATATATTAACAAGATAATATATACCATTTTAAAGTTAGAAATATGACATTAAGATATAGTATCATAGATAATATCTAAATTTATATTTATATTTTTTATTTAAAAGAGTTATCGGACAAGCACCAAATCATTAACTAGGTTCACACAATCAAATTTGAGTTTACTCTACTGTTGAAGTCCGAAAATCTCGAACTAACTACGGGACAAAATTATTAAACTCTCGGGCCTTTCGGCGCGCTAGAAACCGGCTCGTCTTACTTCGAGCTCTCCCACCCCCCGCGTATTATTTTATTCTCTTTTCGGAGGCTTATAAGACTTTTTAAGGTCTTTCCCGTAAAATAGTGTGAGCTCCTCGGAGACTCAAACACGTCGGAGCCCGTCCTTCGAGAACACGTCTCGGGACTCGGCTTTTTCCGATCCCTTAAACTTTACCCCACACCTCCTATATATAAGAAATGGTGTATCAACATCTACATAGACGCATGTCACTAAAATTAATCAATTGGTCAATTTTAAATGTTACAGATTTCACAATGCTTATACAATTCAAATAAATTATGTATTTAATTTATAATACTAATAGCATATATAAACTAATATATTTTGAACTTTATTAAAAAAGCCCCGGGCAAGGCCCGGGTAATAACTAGTTAGGTCTAATATCATGAAATTGGCTCAATTATCTTGTTCTCTTTCTAAAAATATATATATTATATATTCGGTTATTCGGTTAACCATATATTAAAAAACTAGTAACCGTAACCGAACCGTTTAATCGGAAAATATTTCGGTCGGTTAACCATAACCGGTTTTTCGGTTTTCTCGGTACGGTTAACTAGAAAAGGTGATCGGTTCGGTTATTCGATTACGGTTTTTTTTGCCCAGCCCTAACTATAATACATGATAAAGCGGAACCCAAGTCTTTGTAAAAATTTGCGCCACGTCATCAAGATGGAATAAAATAATGATTTTATTTTTTAATTATATTCTATAAAAATAAAAAATATTCCTACTTGATATCTTATCCATTTTTTGATATCTTATCAAATTTTGTTATCTTAAGATTATATAACTTTTTTGCTCAAAAAAAAAAAGATTATATAACTTTAGAGTTGTCAAAACCTAACCCGACCCGAAAAATCGATCTGAACCAACAAGATATATTATTTTGATAAATATTACAAAATTATTACAAAATTTTATTTTGATAAATATTGCTTGGGAAAGTAATCTTACATAATAATATTAATCAAATTGATTGAATTTATTTATTTATAGATAAAACGTAAAAAGATATATTACCAAATAAGATATATTCATGTAAATGTGTTTGGATCGTACATTATCAAGTAAAAATCAAGCTCGGATCAAAACTCGATCTCGAATCAATTAAATCGGATTTATATGTACATTACCCGTACATGATACGAGATTTATATTAGGTTTAGATATTTAAGCCATAAACCTACCGCAAAAAATGATGATTTAGCATACTTTCAATAAACTCAAGGTAAAATTGATCTTTATTGCAAAACGGTGTAGCAAAAACAAAAAAAACACTCCCGTCTAAAAACTTTCCTAACCCTAGCCCTCCTTTTCTCAGCCGCCGCCATGCTTCTTATGGCTGTCCAAAGGTCTCCGGTGCTCTCCAATACGCCTCCTCATAGCCTCACCACTTACATTGAACACTACCTTGACCCGATCTGTCGGATTCTTGCTTGCTTGGCTCTCTTTCGAGCCATTTCAAGTGTCCAAACCGACAGTTATGCCCCTTCCCTCTCCATCTCCTTGAGCGTTGGGTTTTCTTGGCGTCTCTCCGGCGTTTTGACCACTCCTGTCGCTGTCATCTTCGTTTGCCTTCCGGTCTGTGGCCATCTTCCTGGCAAAGGCTGGCTTCTGTGGCTCGTCCGCTTGTTGCATCCGCCGTGCCTCCATCCTTCTCGGTTGCTGGCCGACTTCAAGTTTTGGCCGGTCTGTCGTGGTTGTCGTTTGGGTCCCCGTTTCCCTCTTCTGCTGGCCCCTGCTACTCCCTTGCGACTCCAGATCCGGTTTGTAAAATCCTCCTCTCTTGAATCTGTTTTATTCTGGGTGGTGGCCAGTTGTGGGATCGCCCACTTTGCCCTGCTGCTCTTGCGTTCCGTCGATGGCCTTGCTGGGGGCTGTTCTGTGCTCTCGTGCCGTTCTTATGATGCGGTGCATCCCTCCTTCCCTTTTTCCCATCTAATCAGGTTAGTGAATTCTCCCTCTTTTGAATCAGGTAGGTTATTTGGGTTTTATTTATGCTTTGATTGCTCCTTGCTCTTCTTGCATATTGAAAATCTCCATTGTTGCATGCCTGCTTCCTTTGGAACCTATCTCCCTATCTTACCGAATGAGTTATGCTTTATATGCGGTCTCTGCTTTTTCACCTTGTGTATTTGGGATCTCTTTTATCGTCGCCTGCTAAACTTTCTTCATTTTGATTGCCGCTTGTGCCTCCTTTTTGCTTTTCTGTTCAATCCCTTGATCCATCGTACCACTGCTCATGTTTGTTATGTTTGTTTCCCTTCTTCGTTGCTTCTGGTGGATCTCTTTCTGCCTTTGTTTTTATCGTTTGTTAGTCGCTTTTGGTGTTTCCTGGGGCTGTTGGTCTCTGTGTGTTTGATGCAGGGGTCTGGTAGCTTTTTTATTCTCTGTGGGAGTATTTGGTTTCCCTTCTGGATGCTCTTGCCTGTTCCATCTTACCAGTGCTGCGTGTATTGTGGGATGGTGTCCATTCCCACCACTGGTATGACAATTTCTCAAACTCTAACCTACAAACTTATCGCCCTCTCGGTGATTGAAAACTTGTGTGACCCCTTTGTCCTAGTGGCAATGAAAACTTTTGTTGCAATCTTGGTACCACCTTATTACCAACTCCATATAATATTTTATGATCTCCTTCTCATGACTATGGTGCAGGTGTTTGATTATCTGGCTCTGAACTATCCTTGTACTCATTATCAAATACTCAACAATCTAGTACCTCCTCCTTCTGGGTTTACCTCTCCAGGGAAGATTTTCTTCTTCCTTGGGGATGGGTGAAACTTAGGAGTTGGGGTACCAGTTTGTTTGAACCTTTTTTCTATCCACAACTTGGTAAGTTCATTATTCTGACTCTTATTGATGAAACCTCTGATGAAAATTTATACTACAACTACCTTCTCATAAAGTTTGTATGGATCATTTACCCTAGATTTGTGGTGGCTTTGCTACAGCTGTTTCAAATCACTACAGATGCATAACTTAATGTCTATCATCTCCTTCGGCATGGTTTCAATCCTATATACAAACCCTTTTGTTACCGTGCTATGTATGGTTTCAATCCTATATACAAACCCTTAATGTCTAACAACTTTGTTTTTCCAAGTCATTCTGCTATGTGTTACAGGTTCTACAGGCAAGGTTTCATTGCTTGTTTGCATCTGGGCACAGCTACCTGCTCACACTTATTGGAAATTATCATGTTATTTAGCAAAATTTTATCATGCTATTGCTTGTATTGCCAACTTGTCAACTAGATATTGCTTGGTTGTATGTTTAGTGCATTGATATGCCTAAAATCATACAACTGCATGAATATTTACTCTGTCATAAACCCTCTTACATGTATAAATTTGTACTATAATCAAGGTTCGTATGATCACAGCTACAACCAGACTGTGGTTCAATTAAGTATTTACAATGTTGCAACTAATTACTCTCTACAACATGTTCTCTGTTTTGAGTCATCTACATTAACGCATATATCTGCAATTCAGCTTTTTTTGGGAAGCTGTATACCACAAAATTTGATCTTTGTTGGCTTCTTTTTTTGACTAAGCTACAGCTTTGCAGTCATTCTTTTACTCAGGTTTAATTTTACTAATGAAAATTACTTGCCAGCTTTGCCTTTTGGGCTTCATTATTCTTATGCATATAAGTGATTCCTTTATTCTTCATGGAGAATCACAGATCAAAGCTTTCAAATATTTCAAAATAACGAAATCTTGTACCCTCGTTGGCTTTTATATGTGCATTGTTTCTGTTATTACTTTCCCACAAATCCTGCAAAGGATAATGACAATTTGTTTGACACTTCAATATGACTAGTTACTATTAAAATCTATCTCATGACTTGTGCATTTTGGAATGTACGGGGTATTAGAAGGCCTAATTTCTGGGATGAAATTGCCTTCCTACGAAAATTACACAAATTACAATTTTTATGCTTAGTAGAAACAAAATCAGATTCACCACCATCGGATGCCATTATTAAAAAAATCGGATTCCATGAATGTATATCATCTCCTTATGATGGTACCAAAGGAGGTATCGCCTTGTTCATTTACCAAACAGAATTTACCAAATCACGTACCCTCGTTATGCAAACCACTAATAAAATTATCATGAAAGTCAACAATCCGTTCCACCCATACCTCCTCATATTTGTTTATGCACCTTCTCGAGAGGAAAATAAACCTGCTTTCTGGTCCATGTTAGAATTTGATATTACCCAATATCAACTACCGTTCCTCTTAATAGGGGACCTTAATGAAATTGATTCTTCCATAGACAAATTCGAGGCTTCCAAAACAAAATGAACGCTTTGAACACAAGTTTCTCGGGTTTCCCGTTTACTTGGAGGAAAAATACAACATCAACAGATAATACTTTTGAACGTCTTGATCGAGTTCTTATTCATTCTGACCTAGTCACATCTTTACCCGCTCTCAAAATTCACCATCACCCGTTTACAACATCTGATCATTGTCTTATTTCATTTAATTTAGGGATCAAAAAGAAATTTCATAAATATCCATTTCGATTTGAAAATGCTTGGATCGATAAACTATCTTATGCCCAACTCGTAAAAAAGGTTTGGCAATATAAACTTTCAGGATCTTTTATGTTCAAAGTCTCAATGAAAATGCAATTGCTCAAAAATTATTCAAAAGATTGGTCCAAACGTTACATTAATAACAATTTCGAACAACTCAAGATTTCTAAAAGACAACTGCAACAGTTACAAAATGACTTACTCCACGACCCTTATAACCAAACTATCGTCATCAAACTACAACAACATGTTAACAAATATAATGCTTTAATGAACTTCCATCATAAATGCTGGCAACAAAGAGCCAAAACAAAACAGTTACAAAATGTTGATAAAAATACAAAATACTTCCAAACAATTACCAAAATTCGGAGATTTAAACAAAACATTACGACTTTTCAAACACATGATGGGCTGACTCTTTCAGATCACGATTCAATATCCGCAAATATTACCTCGGAGTTAGCCTCCAGATTTCATTCCAACTCAAATATGGCTATTAATCCTCAAGATTTGGACATCATTCCTTCCCTCATCTCTGACCAAGATAATATCTCAATTTCAAAACAACCCTCTCCTTCTGAAATCAAAACGGCTACCTTTGACCTAGCACTAAACAAAACTCCACGACCTGATGGATTCACAGCTGAATTTTTCCAACACTACTGGCCGACTGTTGGTACGTTGGTTGTTCGCGCGGTTGTAGCGTTTTTCCATTCAGGATCAATGCTGATTGCGGCAAATAAAACCTTTATCACTTTAATCCCTAAAATTGACACGCCAAACTCCATAAATCATTATAGACCTATTAGTCTTTGCAATACCATTTATAAAGCTATTACTAAGGTTCTATCGAGCAGAATTCAGCATATTCTGCCTTCGATTATCCACCCATTACAGAGTGCCTTTGTTAAAGGTCGTTTGATTCAAGATAATGTGCTTATTTCTCATGAGATTTTTCACTCATTCCACAAAAAAAAGGGCGTCTTGGTTGGATGGCCATCAAATTAGATCTTGAAAAAGCTTATGACAAAATCAATTGGAATTTTATCTACCTTGTCCTTACTAAGTTCGGTTTTCACCAAAAATGGATTCATCGTGTTATGACATGTATTACTACTTCCTCTTCGTCGGTTTTACTCAACAATGAACCAGGAACTGAATTTACCCCCTCATGTGGTATACGCCAAGGAGACCCGATGTCTCCATTCATATTTGTTTTATGTATGGAATATTTGACTCGTACTCTTCAACAAGAAGCAAGTCTTACACCTAACCATGTAGGAATCCGGCTAACTAAGAATGGGGTTGTTATTCCTTTTCTTAGCTCAACTGATGATACAATAATTTTTGCAAACGCTACTATACAAAATATTACCCTCGTTTCAGGCTTATCCATTAACTATCACAAAAGCTCTTTACAAACCTCAGCCAATATTGATCAACCAACCACAACTACCCTTGCCAGTATACTTAACATTCAGATTACTTCTACCATGGAAAAATATCTTGGAATTCCGATCCTTAAAGGGAGGGTTCAAATCTCTATGTTCTCTGATGCTGTTTCAAACCTTAAAAAACAACTTTCTTAATGGAAAGCAAATTCAATATCACAAGCGGGTAGGGTCGTCCTTATCCAATCGTGTCTCCTCCGCAAAGTCAACTATCTAATGCAAAGCTTTATGCTTCCACAAGGTGTGCTCGAGAAGATTGACGCTGTTTGTAAATCCTTCTATTGGAACAAATACACACCAAATCATCATCCTTTGATCAGTTGGGAGCGTATCTGCTCCTCCAAACAAAATGGAGGTCTCGGTCTCCGCTCAGCTGAAAGTATCAATATATCATTGCAGATGAAGTTACTTTGGAAAATTGTTACACAACCTCAAAATATTTGGGTCCAAGTCATTACAGAAAAATACCTCAAAAATGATTCCTTATTTGATTATAATAAAAATAATTGCTCCTGGAAATTTGGTAGACTTCTAAATATCAGAGATACATTTTCTAAAGGTCTCCGGTGGCTTTTGGGAAATGGTGAAAATATTAAACTTTGGACGGATCCTTGGATTCCGGACGTACAACTATCAACTTTTATGGATAATTCGAATCCCAATACTACTATTTCTAGTTTTATCCGCCCCGATAAAAACTGGGACATTCAACTACTACAACAAATATTACCATCTCAAATAGTCAATATTATAGCAACACTTAGAATTCCCTGCACAAATACAACAGACCGCCTCATCTGGCTGCCTGCAACAGATGGGAACTTCTCGGTCCTATCGACAATGTCTCTATTAACGCCAAGTTCGGATCCATTCAGATTTGATTTTGACTGGATTTGGAAATCTAAACTAACGCCAAAGATCAAAAACTTCCTCTAGAAGTCTTGTGCAGACTGCCTTCCAACAGATAGAATTAATCGGTTTTATAACTCGGTTCCGAACTTGTGTTCACTTTGTGAAATGCAGGATGAAAACCTGAATCATCTTTTTTCCATTGTCCGTTTACCAAGTCAATGATAATAAAACTGGAAAAATTAATAAACTACAAATTCAAAATTATATCACATGGTCACTTCAACCAAAATATTCAACAAACATTTCAAAATAATGATCATATAACATTCCTTGCTTTTCTTTGGTGGTTCATTTGGGCTCATAGAAATGCTAAAATTTTTTACCCATCAAGAATTACTAAAAAGACAATTCCATCTGATTTAGCTTTCTCAGGTGCCTTAGCCTGGGAAGGTTGTCAAAATAACAATACGAAAATTAAAAATAAACCAAAAAGAAAGAATAATATGAATTGGAAAAAAACGCCAACTCAATGGTCCAAACTAAATTTTGACGCTTCTAGGCTTACAACTGGATCAACTTATGCGGGTTTCATCCTTAGAGACCACAATGGTTATATCACTTCCTTAGGTCGTCAACAACTTCCATCCATGACAATTGTGCAAGCTGAAGCATCTAGCATTCTCCACGCCCTTAGAAATATTGATTGTTATAATATTAACAATCTTATTATCGAAGGAGATAATTTGATTGTAATTAATTCTTTAAAACGTACCTGGAAAGTTTTTGGGAAATACACTCTATTCTAGCTGACATTACGAATATTCTCTCTACTTTTACCTTTGTGGTTTTTTTATCATTGTTTCAGGGAATCAAATGCTGCTGCTGATTTCCTAGAAAGAAGACAAATCAATCTTCAAAGTCTCAATGCAGCTCTACCGCTTCATCCTACGTCCTTACCGCTTTCACATTTATCTGTAACACAGTCAAGCTGTTTGTTGAATCAACAACCCTTGCTGCTTGATTTTTTTAAAATCATCCGTCGTGATGATCTAGGTTATCCTTGTAACTAAAAGGTAGCCTACTTTTGGCTTGTTCGAGCTAGTAGCTCCGCAATCAAAAAAAATAAACTCAAGGTAAAATAAGGCCAGGTAACATAGGCAAAATACATAATTAGGCCCCTCTACTTGTACTTTTTTTTCAAACAGGCACCTATACTTTAAAATGTTCTTTAAGCCACTTGAACTTAACTAAATTTATTCAACCAAGCACTAGACGCTGATGTGGCATTGAAGGTGAGATTCACTCTCTCTATGAGCGGGTGAGAAACTTATCAAATGCAAATTTAAAAAAAAAATTAAAAAAACTCTAATTAGAGAATACCTGTAAAGCTCACTCTTTAGAAAAATCAAATATTTGAAATAAATTATTTTACCTTATCATCTTCTTCTTGCCCTCCAATCAAAAAATAATCTTCTACTTGCCCAATTTATTTTTTCTTAGATGTACCCTTGATTTCTTCCTGAACTTCAATCAACCTTCCTCCTCCTCACACCTCTAGCAGACATGACTCCTTCTTGATTAGATCTGAAAACCTCTAAAAAAAACCCAAATCTCCCAATTTTTCTAGTTTTCCAATTGCAACCCATTAATGTTAGTACACGAAATATGTCGGTGTACAGGTCTCAATTCCTTCTTCAATGGCCTTCTTCTCCAAGCCTCCTTCAATGACCTAGACCTGCAAAACAATGGACAAAGGGGGCGGGGACCCCCTAATCCACCTCCGATGCCTAAGTCAGTAGAGTATTGGCGAGGGTAACAGTAGAGAGAAAGGCGCAGGGTAGGGCTATCACAAGCGATGATCAGCCCCTCTAGGGTAGTTTGTGTATATCCTTTCTACATGGCGAAGACATGTATTTATAGTAGAGAGAGAGGGCTAGGGTTAGTTCCTTGGAGCCCAATTAATAATTCTATCTTCTTAAATAGGATAGAATCTTCCAACTACTGGATAACTACAAGGATTTAATAGGCTAATAAAGATATTTATTAGATATGCTTACCTGGCTGGCAGAAATATTATCCTTAATTATGATGGTAAATTTACCCACCTACAAATGCCCCACCTACGTCTTCGTTGCGCAACTAAGACGTAGGTACCCTAGGATCGACTTATGTGGATTAGGAGATTGCCGCGTTTGCACATTCATGAGCGAGTGTCATGAGAACCCCCGTGAGCGAATATCACGGTCCCCCCCCCCCATGAGAGAATATCACGGGGGCTCCGCGAGCGAATATCGCGGTCCGTGAGCGAGTATCATGGAAACATCCGTGAGCGAGTATCACGGGAACTCTATGGTGGCCAGCCATAGTCCGTGAGCAAATATCACGGGAACTACCACGAGCGAGTACGCGGGAACAACCGCCGTGAGAGAATACATGGGAACCACCGTGATGGAACATCACGGGTACCACCGTGAGCGAATACACAGGAACCACCGCAAGCGAATACGCGGGAACAACCCCCGTGACCGAATACACGAGAACCACCGTGATGGAACATCACGGGTACCACCGTGAGCGAATACACGGGAACCACCGCAAGCGAATACGCAAGAACAACCGCCGTGACCGAATACACGGGAACCACCGTGATGGAACATCACGGGTACCACCGTGAGCGAATACACGGGAACCACCGCAAGCGAATACGCGGGAACAACCGCCGTGACCGAATACACGGGAACCACCGTGATGGAACATCACGGGTACCGCCGTTAGCGAATACACGGGAACCACCACGAGCGAATACGCGGGAACAACCGCCGTGAGCGAATACACGGGAACCACCGCGAGCGAGTACGCGGGAACAACCGCCGTGAGCGAATACACGGGAACCACCGCGAGCGAATACACGGGAACCACCGCGAGCGAATACGCGGAAACAACCACTGTGAGCGAATACACGGGAACCACCGTGATGGAACATCACGGGTACCGCCATGAGCGATTATCACGAGAACCACCGTGAGCGATTATCACGGGAATCCTCCTACGTAGCTAGCATACGAGGAGTCCGTTAGTGTAATGAACTAACGTTGCGTTTACCCTTGAGCGCGTCATTTGTTGAGATTTCAAGAAAACAAAGCGATGAATAAAACGAAAAGTTTCCTGGCCAGGATTTTGTTTAAGATAGCGAAAAAGCACAAAAAACGAAGGTTTTCAAACAACTCAACATCCACGCGAGGGCCTCACAAAGAGTGCGCAATAGTGATACCGCGATCATGCCTGCATGGGCCGCGGTAACGATTTATCATCTTTGTCTCGAATTTCCCCTGTTGTGATTCCGTGCTCACAGATTGAGGGTGCGGTCGCGGCTCCGCGAACCGTGGTCGCCGTTTTGCCCCAGCGAAGGGACCTTGCTCTTGACCACTCTAACGTCCGCGCAGACGTTCATGGTCTACCAACACGAATTCAAGATTGGAAGCGCAGGTCAATGGTCTTACCGAATCTCGAAGCGGTGTCTTGATGATTTGCACAACGGTCAAGGACATTGATTGATCCTCCAATCCTTTTGCTCGATTTCTGGACTGCGCTGTTCATGCCCAGTTTCGACTGACTTCGAGTAGGATTCTTGCTTCGACTTCTGAAGACAAAACGTAGCTTATCTCCTCCTATTTCCAGCGATATGTGGATCGTCCAAATCCGATAAGCGTAGCTCCCGAAAAGTGAGTCGGAAGCACGATCGGTGATTCTGTCAGTCGTTGACCCGCGCTCGCGGTTTGACTCCCGAACAGAGGTTTCGTTCTCTGGAGCGAAACCGCGCCGGCGGTTTTGCCCCAGACTGCGATTCTTCGCGCATCCGCGCTCGCAGATGGGCCACCGCGCTCGCGGTTAGGCCCGCGGTTCGACCTTGCGATTAAGGTTTGGGAGAGTCGCACTCTCCGCTTAGGTACGATATTGCACCAAGGACTTGCTTGCTCCCGGTGAGCTTCGAGGCTTCGCAAGATCCAACACTTGCTTCGTCATGCCCTCGCGCAGGACACCTCTCCGGGCTGAGTTGACACGATCTTGACGGCATTGGGCCGTTCGGATCCCGCAACGGGATTAGGGCTCGCGCTCGTGTACCCGTGGTCATAGTCGACGATCTTCGTCCGCTGTTGGGCCCATGCTCATGGACCCGTCACCGCGCTCGTGAGTTCCTCTTTCCTCGTCGCCTTGCCCGCGCTCGCGGTTATAGTGCAGTTCGTTCTTGGCGACGAGCGAGGGCTTGTGCGGTGGGATCAGCTCCGATTCCGAAACCCTCTTCCGAACTCACGCTGAGTTCGTTACGTGATGGGCCCGCACTCGCGGGACCCTGGACCGCGCCCGCGGGTCCAAGTGTCGGGTCGTTTAGGGTTTCCCCAATGGTTGCCCCCGGACTTGCGTCTAGCGAATGGAAAAATCGCGCGTTGCCCTCAACAGCTGGTCCGCGACCGCGGATCCCCAGCCCGCGCCCGTGGGCGATGCAAAGAACTTGGACGGGGCGCTCGAGGGAAAACCGCGCCCGCGGCTTCCCGACCCGCGCCCGCGGTTCTCGTGCAGGGACCAGGCGTGGAGTGTCGAGGACAAGCCGCGCCCGCGTCTCCTCGACCTGCGCCCGCGGGTCGCCTGTCTCTCCGCGAACGGTAGACCGGCGGTTTCCGCGCGGTTGTTGGACTGATCGCAGCACGGTTTCGACCGACCGCCCCCGCTTTTGTCGCGCCTCCGAACACCCGCGCGAACGCCGCGCCGGCGGCCCGCTTGGGATGAGTCGGACTCCTATCGGTTGGCCTCCAGCGAACTCTTGGAGGCGAGTACGATGGTCTCGGCGAAGCCTTGGCTGCGGCGCGCACCGCCGCACATCGTCGTTGGAGGGGTTCACCGGGCGTTGAGCCGGTGTCGTTCTTCCGCAAGGATTGTTCAGCAAAGATGCCGGAATTGATGCTCATCAATTTCGACCATCCTCGGTATACGTACGTGATTTGGCTTAATTAACAAAGTTAATTAATTTGCCAAACATTACGCATACGTAGCCCAACTTCTCCATTGCACATGCGAATGATCATGCCTTTGTTACGTACACGGGATTGAGAATTGGGGTTGCCCCCAATCTAGGGTTTTCATTGGATCGATAATCAACAATGATTTTTGGATAGGGCAACTTCTTGGAACGACAATCCAAAGTAATTCTTAAATCGGGATGCTCTATGGATCGACAATCCAAGGTCTGATTTAGCGATGTGCACCGCCGAATCCCGTACTTGATTAGTTGATTCAGGCCTTACAATGCTATGACTCGCGATTCCGTCGTCTGACTCAAGTCCCCATAGGTCTATGCGATGAACAGACGCGCTTGCGAAGGGGATTACGTCACGGATTGAGTCGGATCCAGGCGCCTTGCCTGGATCGCGATGCGGTCTATCATCCCGAGCGAGTATCGGGTTCAACACGCGTTTGGGATTCGTTCTCCGAGCGAATTTCGGTCTACACCTGTCGCACCACCTCCTGTGTTTGGTAGCACTCCTTTGACCGATCCCGACCCCTCCTTGACCGATCCTGACCCCTCGTCACCTGTGTTAGTTCCTTTTCTCCGTTCTCCACCTCCACAATCTCCATTTATACCCAGCCTTGCTCCAGCTAGGCGTAATTCTGCCCGTACGTCGGGTCGTACCCGTACACGGTGTACCCCTGCTCCAGCTGGGCCTTCATCTTCACCGGCTCCAGCTGCACCCGCCCCTCCACCTGCTCCAGCTGCACCCGCCCCTCCACCTGGTCCTGCTGCACCCGACCCTCCACCTGCTGGCGATGAGGACTGCCCTCCTCTAGTTGAGGGTGAGTCGGGAGCTCCCACGATCGGGATGCTCCTTGTCAGTTATTCGACACACGTGGCCCGCAAGATATGGCACGATCGCACCGTACGTAAACTTTTCCCAACCATTTTCTTATATCTTATTTTGAAATCAATACTTAGAGTTTCTAACTATTTTTTCTTTGTTGTTTTAGGCGGAAAAGGTTATTCGAGTATGGTCTCGTAACCTTGCACTTGTTAGGGTGTTCCGACCATATATGCAGGGGGGGCCCGATACTTGGTGGGGTCTCGTGGAGAGGAGTGGCCTGACACGAGTACTAGATCTTACATTTTCGAGGACGGACGGCGTGCTTCTATCTGCCTTTAGGGAGCGTTGGTATCCTGAAACCAACACCTTCCACTTCCCCTGGGGTGAGATCACCGTGACCCTGCACGATATGCTTCATATTTTCGGGTTGCCGATCGATGGAGAGCCGCTTGTACCCCCCTTGTCAGTCGAGGAGATTCAGGCTCTCATGACCGAGATTCTTCATCTAGATGCGAAGACGAGTGAGGCGTGGAGGATTCGTGCCCCCAGTAGGGATGTAGGGGCTATCTTGCTGTCCATGATGACCGGCGCTCGACCGGCACCCCCAGAGACCATCGCGACCGTGTTCTTATGGTACATGCTCGGCATGACGACGTTCGTCGACAAGTCGGGGAGGTACATCAAGACGTGGGTCTTGGCATTCTTATTCGACCACGAGATGACGGGTCGTTATGCTTGGGGTGCGGGCTTACTCGCGGGACTGTACTGAGTTGGGGATGACATCGCGTCGAGATGCAGCTGGCCTTGTGGGATGTGCGCTTATTCTCAGGGTACGTCCTTATGACTTCAAATATTATTTGTCTATTATGGTTCGATTTGTAACGAGTGTTCGGGTATTTTTCAGACATGGATCGAGATCTACTTTGAGCATGCTCGTACTCGAGTATAGTTGGACGAGGTGGTGATGGGTGAGCAGGTTGCAGCTGCACGATTGGCCATAGATCGAGCCCCCAACCAAGAAGAAGGGAGATTGTTGGCTATGCGCCGTGTTCTAGACGGGGTCCGCGCGGATGAGGTAAATCTCGTATGCGTTAATTTTTATATTTTCACCAAACGTCGTTTTTGTGAGTTATTGACGGTTTGTTATTTGCTTTGTAGGTACGTTGGATGCCTTGGAGGGCTGATATGTCGTTTGATGGTGTAGATTCGATGTCTCGATTCAGGGGCATTCTGGTCCTGGACAAGATCCAGGAGGCATACCATCCAGAGCGGGTTCTGAGACAGTTTGGTCGTATCCAGACCATCCCTCCGGAGCCAATCCAGCCTTCCCATGTACTCCGCAACCACAACTTGAACAACCACGCTTACTCTGTGATGTATCATGAGGAGGACCTCCATTGGGCAGAGCGGATTGACCATCTGATTGCGCTGAGTCCTGAGCGTGCTGAGTACTCGTGGCAGGTATCGCCGGACTACTTAGCATGGTTTAGGGTCCGATATCATGTGTACGTGGACCCCGAGTCTCCGCACCATGATGACCCACATCCTTCGCAGGCTCACCCGATACATGCTGTTTCTGATAGAGTGGTAAGAACTTATCTTTTGCACCTTGTATGTTTATATATGTTTTTCCCTTAATGTTATAATTGTGCTTATTTTTTTTTGCAGAGGAACCAGCGTGCCGTGGGATATGCTCGGGATCAGCTCCTTCAGCTACCACCGGATGATCCTCGCGTGGAGGCTTATACTCATATGCTGGCGATCCTGGATTCAGATGCACTGCCTCCACAGCCGATGCCGAGCCGTGATCGACTCTTTCGTGATTCTCAGCATGAGCGCGGTAGTGGTAGCGGTACCGCGCATGAGCCCGATGCTTAGTCTATTTATGATGTAGCTATTGTTTGACTACTTTATTTTTCATATTGGATTTGCGACTGACCTAGTTTCGGATGTTTTGATGATTATTGGTTTTTCTGGCTTATGTATACTTCGGGTTGTTTTGGCAAGTCATCTCAATGTTGAATTTTTAAACATAGTAAGTCAAAATATAACATGAACCATATGAAAAACATACAAATCCTTCAAAGTTCGTACACAGAAGATTTGAAACACATAAATTCCCTAAACTTAAAAACTATGCAAACGTCTCTGGATTTCGACCCATGGCTCTGCGACGCGCCTTCCAGTTTTCGATCCTCGGGCTAAGGGCATCATGCCAGAAGTCAACGTTGGGGTGGTGAAATTGGAGCCAGGCCTGAGGAGGTGGAGGAATAGGTGCGTTGTCCATCAACCATATCTACAAACACAATACATTTAGCATCTAGTTAGACCTGAACAAAGTACAAAAGACTTAACAAGATAAAACGTTCATAAAATCCTACCGGTATGAAGTGATCCTGCCTACCAACGTGAGCGATAGCGACGACTGAAGGGAGTGCCCCATAGACTTGGTTGAACCCAATAGTCCTCAGGGGTAGGCACGTGTGCGCCCCCCGATCCCTTGATAACAAGACAAGTGGTACTTGATAGACAGTTGCAAATATGAGGCCGTGTACCGGCATGTCTAACCAGCATGTGGACGGGCAAGGAGAGTCCACATAGCTGAGGTTATCTAGGAGCTGTTCGAATGATGTAAGGCCCCACTGTGTCAAGAATTCGTACAAATCTCTATTCCGAAGCAAATCCGCTGCAAGGTCGCATCGAATATTGGGGTAATATGATTGATCCCTACCTAAAACCTCTGCAAGAGACTGAAAGCCACAATGACCGTCTCCCATGACATCTTTGACGTGATCAATGTACGGAAACATAAATCCGTCCACATTCCCGATGCCGAAGTTCACACCACGCCACACGACGGGGGCAGGAGGTGCAGCTGTGTGAGGAGGTACGACGGGGGCAGGAGGTGCAGCTGTGTGAGGAGGTACGACGGGGGCAGGAGGTGCAACTGTGTGAGGAGGTACGACGGGGGTAGGAGGTGCAGCTGTGTGAGGAGGTGCGGCTGTGTGAGGAGGTGCAGCTGTCTTCTTCTTATTCCTTGAGCCTCTTGGTCTTCCGCGTGCTCGTCTTGGTGCTTCAGTAGTGTTTTCCGTCCGTCTTTGTTGCTCCCTCTCGTAGTTCTCCATGGAATGCTCAAGGTGTGTCCTATCTCGGGTTGTCGAATACTGATTGTTTGCAGAAGGTGTCTCTTGAGGCGTCGGCTCAATACAAAGTGTATCTTCCGGATACTCATGATCTGTGAACGCTGTGCAGATCGCATGGAGTTGGTCTCTATCAATCGAACCGGTTGTAAGTTTTTCCAGAATTATGTTGCCAGTGACCTCATCAGCACTCAATGGTACGGTGGCAAGAGCAAGCTCCTCGTCATCTCCTACGTCATCTCCCACGTCATCCCATTCCAATTGTTGCCAAAAAGGATGTACCTCGTGCAGCATGATGGGCTCGAGCGTGCAGAGAGCTTCTATAATTCGATGTTTGCATGGAAGCCCATGACATTCCCTCCAATAGTAGTCGTGGCAATCCTCCTCCATTACACCATTTCCCATCTCTTCAACCAAGTCATAAAACATGTCAACCAACTTACCAACGCATTCCCTTGACACGGAACCCCGTAACGGTCGGAACAACGCTGTGATCTTTGGTTTGAGAGTCATGAGTTTCGTCGGTCTCTGTATTTTGCTTTTCTCCATGGCCGTCCTCAGAGATATGGTTTGAGAATCCATATGGATGTGGATCCTTAGTATGACAGTGTTGAAGCCTCCTCGAGAAGAAATCAGTATCTTTTTCAACACAGCGTGCATTCCCTCTACCCTGAAGTACACATATCAATGTTTAAATAACGATTCAACCTTCTAATTATTCGGAATAAATTTAATCGTAAAACAGTAATTACCTATTGGTGGTTCTCGTTTGAAAGTGGAGGGTATGATCGGTCCAAGCACGAACTATATTCTTCTTATATTTATGATGCAAGAATAACATATATGTCTAAGAAGAGGGAGTTGGAGGTCAATCGACGAGCTAAGCCAAGAGCTTTCCATAAGTCACGAGCTTTCAAGTTCAAGAAGGTCTTCAATTATGGCAAATTATCCTTTCAATGCTATCAAGTCACACGTCCAAGGCCTCCCCGAAAAAGGATTAAGCTTGAAGATATTTTCGGAAGTTTCAAGTTCTCGTCACAGCTTGAGTACTGTTCAGTACAACAGCCATAACTTTGGCTAGAAAAATGATCTCGAGACGATTCAAGATGCGTTGGAAAGCTTATTCAAAGATCTACAACTTCATTGTTGACGTCAAGATGAGAATCCGACCGGAAGATCGTCCAAAATGCGTTTTACTGAGAGCAGTACAAGATCTTATGGGAATCTTTAAGTTTCCTTATTTCTATCTTTAAGATTTTAGCATATTTTAGGAAATTCGAGTTTGTTAGTTAGTTAGAAGGTTATTATCTTTGTTATTTCCTTTTATCTAATTAGTTATTTCCTTATTTTTAGCTAGATCTTTTTATATCTTTTGGCAAATTCTATCCTAGGATATCTTGTTAGAAAAGATAGAATTTGACCTTTAGCTTGTCTATTTAAACACAATTTTCCATTCAATAAAATCAGATTGAGACCTGGGAATTAACTTGTGATAAGTTTAATTCCTTAGGTTTTTGATCCCGAAAACTACCTTCTTGACTCAAGCAACTCAAACAATCAAATTCCGCTGCAATCTTGTTCTTCAACAACAACTTCTCTTCTCAATCATTATCTTCATCAACAATCCTGCACACATCAACCCGAGATCCATATCCTTGGGCATCCTCAACTCGTGGCGGCCTTCACTTGAAGGTTGTCACGTATCAATTTATTGAGCCACACCTTCTCCAAGTATGCAATAAGCGCCGGTCGCCACTTTGTCTTCAAGTCTGCATATCTTTCTTCGAACGAGGCCTCTGTGGTGGACGAAAATAACCCCCAACATGAATTTGCAAATGAGCGTGAAAGGTCAGGTGCATTATCATATGCATGAAACACTTTTAGACCGAATGCCAAGAGTTTGTGTCTAATGTGCACCCAACACAATAGATGTTGTACTCCGTCCCCGTAGACTAGTCGTATCGCCTTGATGAGAGCCTGCTCTCGATCAGTCATGATGGCATTCACCTTCACTCCCAGCGTATCATAGACGAATTTCAATTCGTTTAACACCCATCTATAACTAGCAACGTCTTCGTTTGACATAAATGCAAACCCGATGCTGAATGTATTACCGGTGCAAGTGAAGCCAACCATCTCCAATAGGGACATGTTGTACCTAGGCAAAAAACTTGGTTTTAAACATTTTAGTGAAAAAACATAAATCAACAATACGAATTTATAAGTAAATAACGTACTTGTTCGTCTTGTATGTAGAGTCCATAATGATGACGTACGGAAACTTCTTAAGCAGCCGCAAACTTGTAGGGTGTACAAAAAACAATGCATTGATAACATCTGAACCCCTTACTTGTCTGGCACGAACTCTATACTCTCGGTCTTTCAAGAACTTTAAACACCATTGCGTCATTGTCATTTCTCCGCAATCCTCTACCTTTAATGTCTCCCTCATATTATAGATTTGTCTAATTGAGGTAACATTTCCAGGATACTTCGCCCTCAACTCTTGAAGTACCATCTTAGGAGTGGCTAGATATAGGAACTTCTCTTTGACAAATTCCTTTTGCTCAACTGTCAATCGGCCCGCATATGGATGCCCGACCAAGGTAGTTGGGAGGGCGTGATTGTGTTGTCCGCATGTCACCGTTAAGACCCATCCTTTTTGAAATTTTTTCCGCACCCCAACCAATGCAAATGGACAGCTACACTTCCTTGTTGGAGTATCGGTGGCTGGCTTTCTATAAATGCTCCTATTTTCAGCTCCGGGCAATACCCTCTTGCCATTTCTATATTTACCGGCTAGGTCACAAGTCACTACGACCCTACTTCGTTTCGATTTTATGACTAGCACAAATTTCTTTGACACTGCAAGATGCCTAGCCCAATCAAGCATTTTTTGTCGACTACTCCATACGGTATCGTTGTGAAAAGCAATAGAAAAATCTTTTCCGAAGGCCTAAAATGGTAAATTATTTCAAAATCAAACATCTATCATTGTCCTATTATCATATACTAGAACTCATAAAATGATGCAATTTAATTATAATTACCTCGTTTATCTCGCTCGACGAATCGGATTCGGTTGTATACTCTTCTCCCGCTATCTCTTCCTCCTCGTCAATATCGCTTGATGACCCCTCATTCTCGGAATTGTTTTCGCTCCATGTGGGATCTTCCTCTTCGGATGACATTTTCTATAAGACTTTGGAAAAGAGAATTTTTGTTGTGGAATGAAATGAGCACCCACATACGTATTTATAGGAAAAAATTTGACCGTTGCAGATCCGCGCATCCAGGGCTCGCGCTATAACAGTCAAATTTTCCAACGGTCGGATTTCAAACGGGCAGAAACCGGGGCGGCACAGATAACGAGGCGCGCACCCAGGGCTCGCGCGAGCCATGGGTGCGCGCCTCGTTATCTGTGCCGCCCCGGTTTCCTTTTTTCGGTTTTTTTCATAATGCCTAATTTGCCCTTGCGCGAGTCCTGGATGCGCGTGAGCCCTAGATGCGCGCAAGTTCGGGTGTAATTACAAAAAATTACGGGTGCGCATTGCAACACCCTTTTCTTATTGTAGAGGTAATGGTTTGGTGGAGTGTAGGGTCCAAAGTGGCCACCTTGCTCAAAGTGGGAACTACCCATGGGAAAGAGGTTGCCCGGATGATGAAAGACCAAGGGGAATATCTTTCAAGCTAACTCCAAGTTGTTTGGCCAAATGAGTGACTAAACCCCCAATCACAATGCTCCCTTTGTCCTTTTCACTAATAGTCTTCATATGCCCGAAAAGGAAATTGGTGGAGGAGAGAGGAGCTGGAAGTGGCACTCCAAAGGAAAAGGAGATCCGTGGAGAGCCCGTTACCCCATCACTACGGCCAAATATTGTGTTGGCCATGAATCTTTGAAAGACCCGGAAACTTGGATTGTAAATTCCGGTGGCCTTAGTTTTGGCGGGACGGTAATCTTGGTGATCATTTCCAATCTAGTCAAAGAAATTTTAGGAATTGAAACCGCGAACTTGATTTTAATGAGAGGGTGAGGTGATTGGTGGGAACCCAAAAATGGCACTCAAGTTTTCTAGGTTGAGCTCAAAGGGTTGGTTTCGAAGTCGGAATTCAACTATCCCATATCTTTCATGCGGAGTTACTTGGAATTCTAAAGTACTTAGGTATTTGAGGGTAAGAACAGGGTATGTTGGCTCATCCAAAGTTAGGAATTGCATTCTAATTGCGAAGCCAAGTAGACAATATCATCCTAAAACCCCAAACTCTTTAGGCTAAGCATAATTGTATTGAGAGAGGGATATATCTGATGCCTACCTCGACTTCTTGAATCTGGCATCACATGTGCTTGTAGATCTGAGATCGGTTAGACGTGATCCACCAGTTCTACCTATTCCGAGGATTCAAATATTAATTATGAGTTTGTACAAATATTAGTTATAGTGGATTTTTTCTCGTATTGGGTAAGAAAATTTCTACTAATAACTATTCGATCTAGTCAACAAGGTCGGATTATTTTATGCTCTGATCATTAATGATGCATAATAGTAAATAAAAGCATAATTGTATTGAGAGGGTTCGATTAGATAAGTGATTTAGTTTAAAAGTTATGAGTTTGTGTAAAAATGATTATAATCAAATCATAAAAACATTCTTATGTATACTCAAATGTTTATTTTCTATCATAATCCTCATTTACTAATATCATTATCCGTTTGATTTAGCAGATAAGGGTGAAGATTAAATTTGATTATTGGAACTAGTTTTTGATGTGCACTTGATTTGATTTTTCACGTGATTTCTTCTTGCTAGGTAGGTGTTTAGGTTACTCCCTCCGTCCCCGATAACTTGTCCGTAAAGTAGATTTGCACGCGGATTAATGAAAGTGGTAAAGTTTGATAGGTGAAGTGAAAAAAGTGATAAAGTTTGATAGGTGATGTGAAAAAAGGGATAAAGTTGATGAAAAGGGTAATAAAGTTGATAGGTGATGTAAAAAGAGTGGGGATAGTTTTGTAATTTTATTGAAAAAAGTGATAAAGTTGAGGAGAAAGTTGGATAATGAGTGTAAAAAAGAAGTGATATAAATGGAAAGAAATGGAGGTGGACAAAGTTTAGCGGACAACCGAAAAGGAAAGGCGGACAAGTTATCGGGGGCGGAGGGAGTATATAGGAAGAGAAACTGCATTTTTCATATGAAATTATTCATCATTTGATGATATTACAACTTTTGTAAATCTCTATATGTATTTATTTACTTTTAGAGTAACTAATCAATATATACTATAAAAGTCGGCCGATTTCGAGTCACTACGTTGATTTTGGTCCCCTTGGTTTAAATTTTTTTCGAACTCAAATAAATAATAACAACTTTTTTTGCCTTAATTATCTAATAGTCAATTTTATTTTTAAAGGAATACTATCCGTATTTAATTTTAAATTCTTTAAATAATTTCAATAAATAAACTTATTAGGTATTCTTAGGATTTTGAGTGTTTTCACGTACAGGCATTCACATGCACCATTCTTAGGTATTCTTAGAATACATTATCAAGTATTCACGTACAATAATTATTGTAAAATACGTACAATAATTTTGAGTGTTTTCTTCTAAATTCAAATACGAGTTTTTCACATCCTACTTAAATATAAACATGTATTATTAAAACATATTATTTTATATTATCTACTTATTTATGTGTTATTGATTGATAGAAGATATCATTGGCCAACTTTATTGATGAGCTTACAAAAAATAAGATGAATTATACCATCATAGTCCGCATCATAGCAATGTGGAAGAAGAGGAACTTTAATGTTTTGATTCTAGCCTTGCTATATATTTTGATTTTATTTTTTTCTTAATCAATTCAAATGGATATTGACAACTTTATATCTTTTATTTTGCTTAATGATCTATCTTTAATTTTATCTTTAAAGTCATATCTTCTATCTTTAACTTCATTTTCCTTAAAGTTTATCTTTGATTTTCCTTCTATAAAAGATAGTCAATATGCATTCACATACGTCAATATTCAAGAATTGATTTTCTTGGATGTTTGCATAGTCAAATTCATACGTCAATATTTTTCATACGCACATTAAATTTTGAGAATTACTTTGGGCTAAAGTAAATTTACTATGTTATCATATTATAATTTTAATGGATCTAAAGTCAAAGTACAATGAAAGGATTTTGTGTTGAAGATGTGATCTGCCCGGAACATGTGAGTTTATTGTGTAATATTTTTTAAGCAATGTGCTCATTGTTACTTGAGGAATTCGTTGATCCACTTAGTTGGAAGATCTTAGCCAAAAGACGTAAGACTATATGTCAAGAAAAGCAAGGACTACATTTTATTTATGAAAATCATACTTATTATTAAACTCCTACCAATCCCACTGCATATTTGATAAAAAAAAAAACATAGCTTTTATTTACATTATTTCAATTAGTCTGGTTAAAATCTTTATCACCTATTTATGTAAAAGACATTCTATAACTTACCAAAATATATTCTATATAATGGATCAAAATATATTCTATGACTTACCAAAATATATTCTATAAGATGGATAAAGCTTTTATTTATGTTTTGGTAAGATATTCTATTTTTATGACTTGATGGTCCAACATTAGATAAGAATTAATTTTGGCAAAATATATTTTGTATAAAATAAAATATATTTTATAATTGGTTAAATACTTGATCGTCCATGTTGATCGTCTAATGTGGTCTTTAAGATTTTTAATATAAAATATATTTTATATTGTCGTCAATTATTAGATAAGAATTATTTTTTCAAATTTTAATGTAAACATTTTTATAAGTGATCGATATCTTGATTGTTGAAAATATATTATATTTTATTAAGATAAGATATAATCAAATTTTCAAAATAAGAATTAATCTATGACTTGATGGTCCAGCATTAGATAAGAACTAGTTTTGGCAAAATATATTTTATACTTTCAATTTTTAGCTATATTCACGGATACGGAGGCAAAAAAAAAGATTCATTAAATATTTTTGGACCGTAAGTCTGTTAGAATGGGCGTCCTTAACTGAGTTAAGGGCGTCCCTAGGTGCAGCGGAATTTAGACTTAACAGGAAACGAGATAAGATAATAACACGAGTATTTATAGAGGAACCCCACTAAGACCAACTAGTCTTATGGGTAAACCTCTACCTCCGTTTGGAGGATTTTCAATAGCCGTCCTTATCTTATTAAGAGAGAGCCCTTACAACTTAGGCGAGTCGTTACACTTCACTGAGCTAAGCGTCCGTCCTTAGCCTCACTAGTAACACTCCTTTCCACCTAACAAAGTAACCTAACTCTCTTAGTTTATAAGGAAACTATCACTCACGTCTCTCACGGTTCGTCGTGAGAGACAAACTACAACTCTACCTATTTTGTGGTTTGTTTTGGATTTGATGTGGTTGGACTTTCTTTCTCCATCTTCAAGCTCACTTGATCTTCTTGATCTTCGTTCTTGTACTTGAATGCTTCGGGAGAGCTTGAGAGAAAGTCTTCAAAGTCCACACCGCTATGCATACCGGTATTTATAGCGGAAGTGGTTCTTGTCCTCTAGCGTCCTCTAAGGCTTGGCAGGATCCTTGATCTTCCATCAACGGTGCGATGAGCATCTTGAGGAGGTCAACTTTGTTGACGCTTGGGAAGCCTCCGCGTGGATAGGGGACCATTGCTGGGAAAGCGACATCTTTGGAGTTGTCTACACGTGCCCAAACAAAGGAAGCTTCCCTCTGAGGACTACGGCCAAATATGATGTAATCATGTTGGGGCGGCCTTGATTTAAATTTGAATTCGTTCGTATTTTGGCGCGCGTCCCTTCTTGATGAGGACGCCGTCCTATCTGCGCAGGTACTTTGCCAATTGTGTTCAGCTTTGGAAGTTCTGATGGAATGTGTCCCTACAGAGTTAGGGACTCTCGTTCACTTGTTGTCCTTTTCGCTCATGTGCGTCCGTTGGACTTACCTGAGATCAAAACTTGGACAACTTATCAAATACTTTTGAGTTTGTCATTATCAAAACAAGGGACGATCATTATTGGTTAGATATTAATGATTGGCGTCCTTTATATCGTCCCAACAAATATTATAATTAAAACAACTACGTGTTTAATTTGATAATATCAACTTGGCGATTTGCATAGTAAAATATAATTTGCAAAATAATGTATGCTATTGACCATAAAATATAAGTACGTGATTTGCATACAAATATACTCTTAATCGATTATAGAACAATCAAAGACTTCTGATATTCGATGAAATTAAATTATGTCAAATCTTTTATTTTACGTTTTCACACTAATAATCCATTTGAAATATATTCAAAACATTACAAAACACGAGTCGTGTATGACACGACGGGTACAACTAGTTTATCTAGCAATCCGTCTATTTCTTGATTCACAGAGCCTTAAATTTTAGTAGTATAATTTTAATAGTACTAATAGTAACCATGCCTTGCATGAGAATTTTATGAAATTATATATATGTTTAAACTCTTATTATTTGAGTAACTTGTTCCCAATATATCCTAATAAAATCATATTCACTTCTAACATGTAGTTTATAAAATGAAGAAATTTAATCACCATCTACTTGAAAAAGTATTGTAGGTAGATATAGTTTTCATTAATTGACTATATAGATATAAAATTCACTCCTAACTATCCTTACGTGACCGACCCCCTAGCTTAGACAGATCCGCGAGCAAATATTAGATTTGAGAGTAGTGTGCCACATTCTACGGATCATGGTCGCCTTGTCTTAATTCGTGGGATCCTCCACACCATGAGATTCTAGGAGGTACGATCTTTTCATGAAGTCTATTACCGTTTTCATAAACTTTTGATCATGTTATTTTATATGAAGCAGTTAGCGTTGATTTTGTACGTGTTGAGTGGCTTCAATGCAAAGGGGTGGACTTCCATGCACTCGAGATTTCCCCTACACGATTTTGGGGTGTTCTGCTCATTCTAGATTTAGCTGAGGCTTACCATCCCGATCGCGTCCTTCAACAGTTCGGACTGGTCTAGGGTGTACTAGAGCCCCCTATCGAGCCCATCTACATATTGTGTGAGGATGAGTTGTGTCATTACGTGGTGACACACTCTACACTCTAGTTGGATAGATAATATGCTGATTTGAGGCCACTAATTGAGTTGCATGGCGCGCCGGCTATACATTTCTGGGATATATCTGACGACTACCTCGACTTCTTAGAACTGGCATTGCATGTCCTGGTAGATCCGAGATTTGTTAGACATGATCCAGCAATTCCACCTGTTTCGATGACTCGAGGAGCAGACGCTCTCGCGGTAAGTTTGTTTATATCCATTGTATTTCTTATTTCATTGTTATGTTGTAAATTACTAATAATTTATACTATCTTTGTAGCACCTCCAATTTTGTAGACCCAACTCCAACCACCCGACTCGCTAGCCGACCACCGGACGTGAGATCTGATGTAATTCGGCCCGAATCATATCATGAAGCCAGCCAAGGGCACCCGCCTCGCGCCAACACAAGTCCGGCCAGCCTAAGACATACGCCCAAAGATGATCCAAGTCCTTTTCTTAGACCCTTGAAAAGACAGCTCATTAAGGAGGTTGATTGACCGCCAAGTCAAGATCATAAACTAGACGCATTAAGTGGATTACTTGGCCGCCAATCTTAACCATTAAAGGAGCCAGCCATGAATGCTTAACTTGGGCGCCAATCCTTGCAATTACCTCCACCATTAAGTGTTGTTTGGTGCCCACTCCAAGCTGCTGCCCTCCCCTCTCCTCACCCTTTATAAAGACGCATAGGGGCCTCATTTTTGCTTAGACTGGATTTGAGTAGAGAGCTTTATGCCCACTCATCCGGTCTCTTTTCCTCAGGGAAGAACGGGTTGGGGGAGTTCCTCCGACGGCTTCTAGCTTTGTTGATTCTTGTTGAAGTGCGACTCTCTGACAAGATTTCAACTCCTCACTCTTTCCTTCTTGCTTCTCCAACAATCAAGACGCTTCTTTTCTTTTGTAAACTCGAACTCTTGTTTTTCAACAAAATATTATCAATAAAGATTGAATTCTTTTTGCTACGCTATCAAGGGCACCTCCACGAGACTCAATCGAACCAGACCCATCAATCCTGGATTCGATTCACATCATTTCCCCTTGACTTGCTTTGGACCCCATCAGTTCCGCTCCACCAAGTAGAAGCAGAACTTCTAGAATGCAAAAACCACAGCTTGAAACTTCGTCTCCATAGTTGTGTACTTGCTTTGGGCTTCTTCACGCGTCTTGCTTGCATAGTAGATAGCATGAACCTTCTTCTCCTTCCTTTTTCCAAGAACCGCGCCCACAACATAGTCACTTGCATCACACATGATCTCGAAGGGAAGTGTCCAATCCGGTGGTTGCATGATAGGAGCCGATACAAGTGCATCCCGGATCCTATGAAAAACTTCAAGACACTCGGAAGAAAACTCAAACACCACATCTTTCATTAGTAGGTTAGTCAATGGATTGCTAATCTTTGAGAAATCTTGAATGAACCTCCTATAAAACCCGGCATGTCCTAAAAAACTCCAAACATCTTTTATGGAGGTAGAGGGAGACAATTTTCAATTAGTTCAATTTTAGCTTTATTGTTGAAGGGTTTTCTTGAACAAATAAATTTGTATTCAAGACCCCGCTGTGTATAGCGAAGTCAGGATCGTCCACGGGAGTGAGAGTAGAGCTAAGTTTAGTCGAATAACTACAAAAAGAGCAAACGAAACGCAAACAAATCAACTCAGGATCGACCTGAAGAGGGTCGATCTCGACCCTTAGAGGGTCGAACCTGAGATCAATCACACACGAACACACGAGAAAACACAAACAACAACTCGAACGCGACGGAGGGAGTCGGGATCAAGGCAAAAGATACGAATGTCAATCAATAAAAAGGGCAAATCCTAGGGCTAGGGCTACCACAACAACAACCGTACATGCTTTCAACAAGAATTCACAACTATCATGCCATCTAGATCATAGAAAAATTAACTTTCGCAAACAATTCAAGCCATTCAATCAACTTTCGCAAATCAAACAACTTTCTACCTATCCTTCAACCTAGGAATATCAACTTTCGCAAATAAACCTATTAGAACTAATCAAGTAATCAACTTTTCACTTTCGCTATGGTTAATCACAAGACATGCCTCAATTTTCACCAAGGATTAAGCATAAGATAAGGTAGATATGATCCTTAAGCATTCAAGTCATGAATTCAAGTTTTAAACATGCATGATTGTGTTGGGTTTTTGCCCAACCCTAGAACTTAAGAAGACTACTCACACATAGCAAGGAAGAACAAGGAAGAAGAAGAAGAAGACATGATCAAACCAAACTCAAATTCAAATAAAAACCAAAGAACAAATCTTACAAACCTCCAACTTGTTCTCCAAGTCTTCTCCCTAATTCTCCAAGTCTTGATTGTTGATCAATCACAAAGCAAGCATGAATTAAACTAAGGTTCAACCTCCTTTTATAGACAAAAAGGAGTCCTAATCTAACTAGGAAACACAAACAAAACACCTTCCTAAAATACAAACTAGGAAACTTGCACAAGATATCCGGAATAAGGAATTCGGTCACGCGCGATCGACCCTCCATAGGGTCGATATCGACCCCTATAGGGTCGATCCTGAGCACTTTTGTTCCTTGCGCTCCAAGTTCGGTCAAATGGCTCGAGATCGACCTCCTTGGGCTCGATCTTGGGGTCGATTTCTTCACTTCTTCTCTTGATTTTGCTTCTCTTTAGCTCCTCTCCTTGGCTCTTCCACTTGAATCTTCCTCCTAGCTCGCCCATCCTCTCCAAGCTTTGCTCCAAACTCGCCTTCAAGCTCCAAAACACCTACAAAACGACACAAAAGCGCGTAGTTTCCGAATCTCAAGGAAATACGAAAACTCATGCAAAAAGACTCAAAAACACAAGACTCAACTACAAAACACCACTAAATCTAACTTATCTAGACCCTAAAAATCTACCCCAAAACGCGGACATCAATTAGTTCAATTTTAGCTTTATCCACTTTAATTCCCCTTTTTGAGACTATGTGACCTAAGACAATCCCTTCTTGAACCATAAAGTGACATTTTTCCCAATTTAGCACAAGGTTGGTTTATTCACATCTTTTAAGGACTTTAGCAAGATTAGCAAGGCAAGAGTCAAGTGGTACCGTACACCGAGAAATCGTCCATGAAGACCTCCACAATGTCCTCGATCATGTCGGAGAAGGTGGCCATCATACACCTCTAGAAGGTGGCGGGGGTGTTGCAAAGGCCGAATGCCATCCTCCTATAAGCGAACGTCCCATAACGACATGTGAAAATTGTCTTCTCTTGATCATCGGGATGTATGCCAAAAACCACTATAGCCATCGAGATAACAAAAGTAATCATGTAGAGCTAATCTCTCTAACACTTGGTCAATAAAGGGCAAAGGAAAATGATCTTTCCTAGTGGCACTATTGAGGTTCCTATAATAAATGCACATGCGCCAACTAGTAGTAGTCCTAGTAGGAATCAATTCGCCTTTCTCATTCTCCACCACGGTGAGACCACTCTTTTTGGGCACCAAATGAACCGGGCTCACACACTTGCTATCCGAAATTGGGAATATGATTCCCGCATCAAGCATCCTCAAAATTTCCTTTGTAACTACTTCTTTTATGTTCGGGTTAAGCCGTTGTTGATGCTCAATGGTCTGTCTATGCCCCTCCTTGAGAAAAATCTGGTGCATGCACAAAGAGAGTGAAAGACCACTCAAGTCCTCAAGCGAGTACCCAATGGATTTCCTATGAGCCCTAAGTACATCAAGCAACTTTCCAACTTCTTCCGCATTAATTTAGATGCATTCATAATAACAGGAAAAGTGGAATTTGGGCCAAGAAACTCATACCTCAATGACTCGGGGAGAGTCTTAAGCTTCGGAGTAGGTGGTGGTGGTGTAACAATCTAATCGTCCTTCTCCGCCTTGAGAAACCCCTCGACGTCTTCATATTCGGTTCCCAGAAATGCCGTGGCCGACCATGTGGGGGTCAGCCCCGAACCTTAATTGAGAGTAGTGGTAGGCGATTTGGAGGTCATGGCTAACCATACGGGAGTTGCCACCGACCTTTCTCTGAAAGTGATGTGCTCCTCCTCCTCGTCTTCACTTGTGTATGCTCCTAGCAACATCTTGACCTCCATAACTTCACCGGTCCCTTTCATGGTAGGATCGAACCGGAACTCGACCACTTCATCTCCAATCTCAAAAGTGAGGAGACCTTTCTGCACATCAATGACCGCACCGGCGGTGGTAAGGAAGGGTCATCGAAGAATGATTGGGACGCCGGGATCTTCCGGCATCTCCATTACAATGAAGTCATCGGCATAAAGAACTTGCCGACCTGGATAAGAAAGTCGTCAACAATACCGGTAGGTTGCACACAAGAGTCGTCCACCATGTAGAGCCTCATGTTCACCGGGACCAAAGGACCCATGTTGGTCTTGGACCATATAGAAAGAGGGAGAAGACTAGAGCTTTCACCAAGATCACATAGAGCCTTGAATCAATGGGCACCAATGCCAATGGTAACAGCAAACTTACCCGGATCGCCAAGCTTTTCCGGGAACTCTATAGACCGCATATCATTGGTCAATTCAATCATTGATCGCTTCTTTGACAAGATCTCCTTGAGAAATTTGGTGTTCATGGGCATCTCGTTGAAAGCATCGGCAAAGGGAATGGTGATGTTGAGGCCTTGAAGAACCTTCACAAAACGCTTGAACTTGCTCTCCGTGGAATCCTTAGTCTTCTTGGATGGGAAAGAAGTACCTTCATTGCCGAAGAAGATGGAACAGATGTCGGGATTCCCAAAGGAGGGTCGGCTACGACCTGAGAGTGGTCGGTGGCGACCTCCTTTATAGTGGGGAGAGGGTCGATGTCGACCATGTGAGGGTCGGCCCCGACCGTTCTCTAACCGGGTTGATCTTCTTCATCCCTTGTATTCTTGCTCGTATCTTGCTCCGGGTACTTCTTTTCGCTCCTAAGGTGAACGGAAACAATATGGCCTTTTGGGTTCTCATCGGGTTGGCCTGATAATCGCCCTTGAGGTCGTGGGATTTGAGCCGCTAGATTACCAAGTTGGGAGTCGACGTTCTTTCTCTATGAGTTAAAGTCTCCCAATCTTGTATGAACACCCTTCAGCTGTGTGGTAAGCTCGGTTCGCACCCCTTGCATGAGCCCTTCTTGCAACTCTTGCATCCATGATGGTTCCGCTTGATGGCCGGGAGGTCTATAAGGAGGATCCCTTTGCTCTTGTGCAGGAGGTGGATAACCTTGGCCTTGGCCATTGTTATTCCATTGAGGATAGTTGTTGTTGTTCCTTCCCGCATACGCATTGTTTTGGCCTCAATAGAGTCCTCGCATATAGTTTGCCTCCGCATATGCCTCGGCTGCCCGGACTTGTTCCACATTCGTACAAGAAACGGTGGTATGAGATTGAGGACTACATTCTTGACAAGGATGAACTCCCTTCTTGAGCCGGTTGATCTCATCCTACATGAATTGGAACTTCACATCTTGATCAATTGGCTCGCTATTAGGATCATAGAGCTTTTTTGTTTGAATTTTGACAGCTTGTTGGGTCCTATACATGGCATCATAGTTGGTGAGTTTGTCCATTAGAGCCCATGCCTCGTCGGGATCCATCTCAATGAAACCACAATCGGTGTGGAGATTGATGCGGTCCTTTGTCGCGACATTGATTCCTTGAAAGAATATCTCTTGAAGAACATAAGGAGGTTGTCCATGAGTATGACATTGCCGAAGAAGCTCCTTGAATCTCTCTCAAGTCTCAACAAACGTCTCGTTGGGAAGTTGATGGTAGGAAGTGACGCGTTTCTTCAGCTCGGTAGTCTTGGCCGGTGGAAAGAACTTTTTCATGAACAAGTCGTGTAAAGCCTTCCATGTAGTGATTGGCCTAGCTGGCAAACTCTTGATCCAATGAAGTGCCTTCCCGGCTAAAGACCACTTGAACGCCTTTAGGAGCATATATTTAAGTGGCACGCCATCGGTGGCGATGGTGTCACAAAGATCGGTGAAGTTTTTGATATGCTACATAGGTCATTCGGTGGTCTTGCCTTCATATTGAGACCTCTTGATGAGAGTGATGAAGTGGGATTTGATCTCAAAGGCGCGCTCAATTGTCAAGAGGACAATAGCGGATTCAGGAACTCTAAGCTCCGGATGCATGTATTGCTTGGCGTTCCTCGGAATAGCATCAAGTTGTTCTCGGAGATGAGTTGCTTCAGCAGCACGAGCATCTCGCTCCACTTGCATGTGCTCCATCTTAGGGCAGAATTGTTTCATCTGGCGAGCAAGTGCCTCAGCGTCGGTGAAGGGTTCTCTCTAGTTGCTTCAGCGTCGGTGAAGGGTTCTCAGCGTCGGTGAAGGGTTCTCTCTCTAGCATGCACTCCTTCATTCTCTTAGCTTGCAGTGAAGGGTTCTCTCTATTTCAGGATCAAAGGGAAAATCGTTGACTACCCTTCGTGAACTAGAGAGCATACACCTGCACACAAACACGAGAAAACGAATTAGTAACACACTAGGAGTTTGGTTAGTCCCTTACACAAAAGAAAGCTAGACAAAGAAACTAAACTAACTCATATAAGTCCTTGTAGCATGCTTTAAAAATTGTCTAAATCATGATTTTGCTTTTTGAGTTTTGAGCTTATGATGAATGTTGAGCATGCATATTTCTAAGTGAAAACAATCCAGCAAAATTTGACCCTAAGTGATATAATTTTTATGATGAAGTCATTTTCTCAACCTAAGTGAGATAAATTTGACCCTAAGTGAGATAATCCCACAAAAGTTGGTGCGATGAGCTCATGGGTTGCCACACAGCCCATGAGCTCATCGCACCAACTCCCATGCATAAAGGGAGTTCATCCTTTAGGGATTTTTCTCAACCCTCTCCTACTTTAATGATGAAAATGACTTGGGTTTGACTCGTACAAATAGTCGAAGTTATTCCACTTTATTTCATGCCTACATCGCATTTAGGAGTAAATATTCATGCATCCACCATAGCTCCCTTTCTCAATATATATCATCTCATACGCATGTAGCTCATCTCATGACATTGTTTCACTATGCTAAGAATTTGATTGATTTGAGTCTATATAAGTTCAAGAAGAAAAGTGGTCGAGCTTATGCCTGTATCATGTCATATCATCTTGAACATGGGGATTATGTTATGCTTGTATCATTTATATTGCATATATTATTCCTATGGTCTTTGTGTGGTTATCTTATAGGCCAATGAGATTCGAGGTCAAATCCTTCTCAACTGGGGGAGGATGATGTGATTCGGCCCGAGTCACACCATGAAGCTAACCAAGGGCACCTGCCTCGCACCAACACAACTCCGGCCAGCCTAAGGCACACACCCCAAGATGATTCAAGTCCTTTTCTTAGGCCCTTGACAAGACGGTGCGCAAAGCCTTGGAAAGAACAGCTCCGGGTTCATCTTGCTATGCCAAGCCCGATGCAAGACAAGACAAATGAAGTCTTTACTTGGCTTCAAGTTCTAGGCCCAGGTATAAACTCAAGTAAGCTTAAAGCTTGTCTTGGAGACATCAAGGTCGAGCCTATTAAGGAGGTTGATTGGCCGCCACACAACAACATTAAACACTTGCCTTGGCCGCTAATCCAAAACCATCAAGATGGCTCATTAAGTTGTTGCTTGGCCGCCAAGTCAAGATCATCAACTAGACGCATTAAGTGGATTACTTGGCCGCCAATCTTTGCCATCAAAGGAGCCAGCCATGAATGCTTAACTTGGGTGCCAATCCTTGCAATCACCTCCACCATTAAGTGTTGCTTGGTACCCACTCGAAGCTGCCGCCCCTCTCCCCTCTCCTCACCCTATATAAAGACGCCTAGTGGCCTCATTTTTTCTTAGATTGGATTTGAGTAGAGAGCTTTAAGCCTACTCATCCAGTCTCTTCTCCTCTGGGGAGAACGGGCTGGGGGAGTTCCTCCGACGGCTTCTAGCTTTGTTGATTCTTGTTAGAGTGCGACTCTCCGACAAGAGTTCAACTCCTCACTCTTTCGTTCTTCCTTTTCCAACAATCAAGACCCTTCTTTCCCTTTGTAAACTCGAACACTTGTTTTTCATCAAAATATTATCAATAAAGATTGGATTCTCTTTTCTACGCTATTAAGGGCACCTCCACGAGACTCAATCGAGCTAGACCCCGTCGATCCTGGATTCGATTCACATCAATTCCCCTTCACTTGAGCCTTAACAACCCGATCGCGACCCAAAAAAGACCTCCTCGGTGTTGACGGAAAAAAAAGGAAGGACCGTCGAAGACTCGCCCAAACCGACGACGCTGGCTCGAGCAAATTGGCGACAAGAAGGAGGGACGAGGGCACACAAAGAATAATCTTTTCCCTTTTATAGCTTCAGTTCGGGATAATTAGATAGATTTGCTAGTTAGATTATTTTTAAAACTTAATCTTATCTCTAGTAAAAGATACGTCAAAGCTATGATTAATTAATTATATCTTCTAAATATATTTCACTAATAATTTTTTTATTGTTAAGGATTTATCTTTATTTTTTTCAATATTAATATTTTTAGGCCCTAATTTGCTTTACTATGCAGACCCAAATTATCTTGTGGGTTCAGAAAAGAAATCGAATATTATATACTACCCCCCTTAAGAAATGTTTTATCCCAAAACTTACTCCGAAACTTATTTAAATGACGAACGAGAATTAGTGGAATTTGAAAAACGGAATCGACTCGAGACCCGAGGTCTCACAGTTAGTCAGGGTCGCAATTTTGCAGCACGGCAGTCCGGACTAAGTTTCTATGATCGGCCAAAATAATTGACGGTTTCAACTGCTAGCATGCGATTTTTTAAGTATGTATAAATTGGCGGTTCGGTCCCGATTTGACCCGGTCGGTTTAGATTAGGCAAAACCATCGGTTTGACGGTTCACCCTTTGTCCCAATCTTAATAATGTATGAAAACCCAGGTAGATCGTTAGCCTTAGAAGCGAATGAAGGACCTAGACTTTGGACAAGAGCTCGTCACTCCAATCCTTGAAGAAACTCGCACAATTCGTCTCAAACGCAAAGCAAAGAAAACAACAACAACTTGATTCAAACCAATCCAAGCAACAATAGTTTCCAATGGCGTAGGAAGAAAAACAATGTTCTCTTCTCAAAATACGCTGAAATAAAAGAAACAAAACCTATGCAATTTATAGAATTGCAAACTATCTAGGGTTTTAAAAATTCTATCTAAATATAAAAAGATACTATCTAACGAATATGGAAACAAGATAAGATCCTTCTCAAACACAACATGGAAGAAATCCTTGAAAAAAGCGGCCCAGTCGCGGAGAACGCATCCCAAAATGCGGAAAACCTAGCAAGCTACTACGCAGTAACGACCCAGAGGGTGGTCGTTATCGACCTGGGATGGGGCGGTACCAACCTAGGCTGGGTCGGTACCAAGCGAGGCTGGGTCGGCACTAGCTCCATATTCCTTGCTTTCAAGCAGCACGATGGGTTTCTTCTTGAAACTCTTTTAAAGCCTCAAATACAAACATTCAAGGGTCTCTCTCATGATCTTCTTAGCTCGACTTGAATAGCTTCATCCTTCTTGAATTTGAATGCTCGCGACTTGTTGAACGGTCTTGACGTAGCTCGTTGATTCATGATCTTCTTTATCATTCTTGTATCACTTAATCCAAACGTTTACGGAGCCAAATTTTCGGTTTAGGTTCCGATCAGTTTAGGTTTAAGGTTTGGGCCCGTCCAATTTGCGTTTAAAAGTGAACCGATTTCACCCCTAGCTTATTTTACAATAATCATTGAAATAGTCCTAATTTTTTACTCGAGTGTCAAAATTGAGTTTATAATATATCAAATTGAAGGCATCAACGAGAAGAGCATATCTGCAAAAAAAAAATGTATTTGATAAGGATCATGCTTGACGAAGCGTGATGCGTCGTGAAACGCGAAGCTTCATGAGACTCGACGCTTCATGAAACTTGAAGCTTCGTGAAGTGTGAGTTTTCGCGTGCAACCGGAAAAATTGTGTGTCTACAAAGATTTTCAGTTTTCTTTTTCTAAAATTCTTTTGTTATAATGCACACACATTAGAAATATCATTTATCAAAACCTATATACATGTATAAAAGTCATAAGATTTAGAGGCACCACATTGCACCACATAGGATTTTTCTACGTGTCGTCCTCACATTTTGTCATGTGTCGTCCTATTGTTGCACTATTAAACAAACAATAATTTATTATTGTTTAAGCATGAATGTTTGCCTCAATGAAACAATAATTTTTTATACTTTTTTTTAACATAACATTCGAAAAAATTCATTTTTAAATCCAACAATATCCCAATAATTTTATTTTCAATTCCATTAATATCTTAAATTGTTTACACGAATAGATTAAGTCTATAAATACTACTATATCATTATTATCTATTACGATTTGTTATATATAAGAATCACCATACAAAATATTAATGGTCATGTTGTCACGGAATGTGATACCAACTTCTTCATTAAAGTATAAGTTATGGACTAAAATAAAGAATTGCATTTTCAGTACTTAAAAAAATTGATATTAGTATGTAGTTATATTTCAATATGTAAATTATCAAGACGTGCATAATAGTGGAAATAAATACCTAATCTTTATTCGAGTTTTAACATTATTTTTAGAATTTGTTTGTATACATTAGGAGTTTTATTTGCAACTTTTTTAAAATTAATTTACAACTTTGATAAAAATTTGGTTTTTTTCTTCTTATTTTCCTTGCTAAATAATTATCACACTTATTAGTTTATTAAATTACAATACAAAAACACGTATAGGTAATATTGGCTAAGAGGATCTTTATTTCTATATTGAAAAGTAGTTTTAGTTAAATAGCCATTCAGTTGAAAAGTTATGAGAGTGGTATATTAGCTATTCAAAAATTAAAAGAAAGGTAAAGGACTATATCTCCGATTTGGTCAATTAAGTGAATTATTTATAATTAACGTAAATTACTTTTTGATTAAAATTGATTGCTAAAGATTAAAAATAATTTTTTAACCCGTGCGTAGTACGGGACATGACTTTTAGTAGACATAAAAAAAGGTTTGACACGTAGTTATTAGACCCGGCAGAAAGTGACCCGAACGCGAAATCCGAACCGAACCCGAAATTGGACACGAACAACGAAAAATGAACAATCTGAACACGACCCATACCCGATCTGAATCCGAACCGAACTACACCCGAACCGAACTGACCCAAACCGAATTGCACCCGAACCGTACTGACCCGAACTAAACCTGAACCGAAATGACCCGAACCGAACTGCACCCGAACTGAACTGACCCGAACTAATTTTGACCCGAAATGACCAGAAATCATCCAAACTAAATCTTAAAAGCAGATGTACTATTAAAAATATAATTAAAAATTAAAAAATAATGATACAAAATATTAAAATGGTGATGTACACAAACAATGTATAGCAAAAGACCGAAGAAGTACATCTACACTTTTAATAGCAACCAAATTGTATATCTCAAATGTTTCACTTATAAAAAAACAATTTCTAATCATTAAACAAACAATAATCATTTCATTGTACTTTGCATGTCTTTGAGAAAATAAACACAAAATGAAAACCAAGCATTTCTTTCTTCAACAATAAGCTATCATTATGTAATCTTTGATCCCCAAAATGCAAACATGCTATCAACCATATTTGTTCCAATCCACCTCAAAACCAATGTTTTCTTCTTCATCCACCAAACATGCTATCATTATGGAGTTCAAACCTCGAAAAAAATTCATCCAAGAAAGTGTATTACATAATAAAATATTCATATTAATAATTTTAAAATATTTAATTAAAACTACTAAGGTGTTTATAATTTAGTAAATTTACCAATGATAAATTACTAAAAAGGGAAAAAAAAAATTTGTTTCATGGGTCATAGGTAATTGTAAAAGGGTGGAGTTGTAAGTGGGCTAAAAAGCCCAAATGTAGAATTACATCTAAATCTTAAAGTTTTAAACTTATAATTTGTTTCATGCGTAGTTGTTAGGCCCATTTTAGAGTTGTAATTTGTTCTTCTCGTGCGTATGTGTATGTATATAATGTAAATAGTAATTTTTTAATTAACTAAGTAGAAATTACATCTAAATCTTTGTCAATAATATGTAGTAACTATGTTTTATTACATACATTATAGTACTCATTAAAGTGCCCAAACTTTCTACATTAAAAACTCACCGTTGCGGGTGGTCTTATAATTTTTTGTAAAAATTCAATCCAAATAACACCCGAATTCGAATTGACCCGACTTGAAATAATCCGATTCGAAGCAATCCGAAAAGGACCCGAACCGAACTAGACCCAAAACCGAACAACATTCGATCCGAACTAATCCGAAATATTACGATCCGAAACGACCCGAACCCGAACAGCATCCGAACCCAAACCCGAACCGAACAAGACTCGAAATAACTGTTTGACCCGAACGAACCCAAACCGAACAACCCGATCCAAACTGACCCGAACAACCCGAATTGCTAGATCTAGTAGTTATGGCTCTAATACATAGATTTGGTAACCAAACTAGTATCAGTCCCGTACCTTGAAGGAATGATTTTGATAACTAAAATATTATTTCAAATTTTATAAAGTTTGATTTAAAATAATATTTTATTTTTAGAAAAATAATTAGCGTGCAAATATTATATGGATGTTTCGACATAAAATTCGCAAATTTTGTGGAAAATTGTATTTGTTGAAAACATGCAAATATATTGTTTTTAGAAAAATAATTAAAAACAGAAATTAGTAGATAAGAATATTTTTAGAAAAAGTATGTGAAAATTTGAGCATGCAATTTCTTTTAGAAAAATAATTAAAGGGAAGTTAGTAGATAAGAATATCTTTAAAAATTGTGTGTGAATGTTTTTGGTATAAAACGCTTAAAAACAATTTGTAAAAACTTAAGATTGAATTACTATTAATGGAAATTACTGTATAGTAGATAAGAAAAATATTGTATAAATTTTAAAGTTTATTTTTTTAGAAAAAAATTAAAATGAAATTAGGTAGATAAGAAGAATTCAAATGCAAGGTCTACAATGAAATTTTGTTTTAATAAAGATGGGTGATGCGATCCAATGAGAAGTTGAAATGTGTTGTGCTAAATATTATTTTTAACCTCCACTTTAGTATATAGTTATGATAACTTAAGTAAGACTTTATTTATTTTTTCTACCTTATCTATATCTATTTAATTATTAAGCCATATTATGTTTGATTAGGTAAATGAGAATTTTGTTTTTCTACCAAATAAGTAACTATAGATATTATTTATAAAATCTTTAATTTTTTCAGTTGTACAAATCTTATATAAAAGATACTCTACATTGAGTTGGTAACTAATTCTATACAACTTAACCATATAGGATCATTTAATTTTTTATAATTTTTTTTATTAATTCACATCATATTTATTAATTATCCATGTCATAGAAATTGTTTCCACACAAGATTTTACTAACACATCATATTCATTTATTAAGTGACATAATATATATCCATTTTATACCAAATCTATGTATATATATAAGTCATAAGATTTAGAGCAACCACATTATACCATGTAATATTTTTCCTCGTGTCGTCTTTATATTACGTCATCTAGGAAATATGAAATTTCCATTTTAGTTGATAAAGATTCATCTTTCAAAAGTTAGATAATTATAGATCTTTCTTATTTTTTATCCAAATAAGTCCTTCCTTAACAAAAGAGAAAGATAATATGTAGAGTATGAAATCTTTTTAATAAAGAAACTTTTCTCAACAAAGAACTATCAAACATAACATGCATAAAAATTAATTAACTTTCGACAAAGTCAATTTGGAAAATCTTAACCAATGTGAATTCTATTTAATTATTAATGATTTAGTTAAAATTTAACTATCATTACTAATTCTTAAATAATTTTTATCTTTATATATTTTAATTTTTTTCCCCTAATCTTAATGTAGAATCGTAATCTATTTTCATTGGTAATCGAAAAGAAATCCAAGAGATGAAAACATCGTATCCCCATCTTTATGTAAGGTGCTAACAAATAATTAAAATTTACATGTATTATTGTGTTATATAGATTTGTGCTTCTTCCACATGTTGGTATATTAAAACTTATATTAAAGAATATATCTTTATGTACTATTTACTAAAACTATTTTTTATATGAACTTATTAGGGATCTCATTTATATTTAATAGTTCTTTTTGTATTTTAAGTATGCATAAATAAACTCATATTAATTATAGTAAACCATTATTTTATTAAGTAATTTTATGTGATATAATCTTTTTTAAAATTGCGAAAATCTATTATCTATGAAGTCTCTCAATTATTAAGGTATATTGTTGTCACATCTAATGCTGGAATATTTGTAAAATGACATTGAAAACTTTTGATGGTCTTTTTCAGTTTTTATTCTACCGATATTTTTTGAAAAGACAGTGATAAGTTTTAACTATTTATTTTAATGTCATGTTCGTTTACTTTACTTTTACTATTGATGTCACATATTTATTTTTTTAATGGACAAACTATAATTATTGATCATAAACTAATTTTCATCTATAAAAAAATGTTCTAAGCACGTACGGGGCACGAAAATTACCCTAATCATCAATATATATTATAAAAGTCGACAGTTTTCTAGCCACCACGTTCATTCTGGCCCCACCATATATTTAACCAATATAATTTCTAAAGCCTTTTAATTAACCATAATTTTGCTACGTAAATTTTCAATCTTTTAATTAACTACCTTATCAACAATATCTATCCATACATATATTTAACCAAAATAACCAAAAATTATCTATCCATAGTATCTATCCATATTATCCTAATATCTATCCATATTAATATATGCTACGTAAATTTTCAACCAAAATTGCATATTATCTAATTTTCATCCAGAATTACATATTATCTATCCATATTATCCTAATATCTATCCATATTAATATATGCTACGTAAATTTATTATATTAAATACGTGACATATTCTAGCGTTAAAATTGGTGTCTTATAATTATACATGTCGTTGGTGTTTTGATCTTTATCCAGGTTGTTTGTACGTTGTGTTTCAACCACTTTGAATTTTTCCTAATATTTATCTTTGTATAACTTATATATACTACGTAAATGTTCCACCCAAAATTGCATATTAATATTATCTATCCATATTCAATTTATATTATAAAGTCGATTTTTTTCGAGCCATCACGTTGATTTTGGTCTCACTGCATATTTGATAAAAATAGCTTTTATTTATGTTATTTCAATTAATCTAATTATATTTCTTATTATCAATTTATATTAAAGATCTGATCAAATTTTAAATTTTGGTAAGATATTCTATCTTTTTAATATATCACTTATCTTTTCTAAAGTTGATTTTGGACCCATCGTATTTTTGATAAAAAAATAGTTTTTATTTTTGGTATCTCAATTAATTTGATAAAATTATATTATCTATTTATGTAAAAGATATATTTAAAATTTTGTATTTTGGTGAGATATTCTATCTTTTTTAATATATCACTTAATTGAAAAACATGATTCTAATATATATCTTGAATTTTGGAAATATAATTACTTTAATTTAATTATTTTTTATTTACTTAATTAAATTTATAATTTTTAAGATAAAGCTTTAAATTATTTTTTAATAGAAATACTAATTTTGTTACTTTATTATTTGATTTACTTGAATAAAATTAGCACTTTTAAGCTTAAGTTAATTATTTTCTTTATTTACATGATCAACTATATTTGATTTTTTTCTATCTTGATAACAAATTTGCTTTTTTAGACAAATGATAATTTCGATTTATACCTTGATAACATACATCTTTTTCATAATTTTTAGTTATTTACAAAATAATCCCACAATTTTTCTCAAGTTATACAAACGCCCTTTATTTTCCTAATACAAACATACAAGTGATCGATTTTGAACCACCACACTAATTTTGACCTTACCTCATATATAAAAAAAATCTAACTTTTATTATTCACATTAGGGTTTTCCTATTGAATTTATTCTTATCTACTTATATGAAAAAGATTTTTTCAATTATTAATTATTAAATTATTAAAGGGAAAAATCTTTCACAAACAAGTTAAGAAAAATCTATGAATATTGGATTCAACTTATTTCTTTAATAGAAGTAAATTTGTGGTTTTTGACATTTTCTATTAAATTTTTATAAACTTTATCAATTTAATAGTGAATGATTTTTTTATTATATTTACATTTTTGATAGTCGTTATTAATCTTTGATAAAAATTGTATGTAAAATATCAATTTATATTCTTATAATCAGGTTTTATAAAAATATATAAATGAGTGAAAAAAATATGTTTTATATATATTTATTTTGAGTTATATGAACTTCAAAAACAATATCACTCTTTTTAAAAGATAAAAAAAATGTCCATATAATAAAACTTATATAATATTTTTCATATAAATATTTGATTATAAAATATATAATTTTATTTTAATATTTTTAAGTGAAATAATCGTGCATGACACATAAGGTTAAGCTAGTAACATGTTATTTTGATTTGGAAGATTGGAATTTGAGAGTCGGATCTTTGATCTATAAATCTTACCTATTTAAGTCATAAACATATTTAAGTCAATGATGATTTAGCATATACTGTACTTTCAATAAACTCAAGGTAAAATAAGGCCAGGTAACATATATCCATAGGCTTGGTGGATGGCATGTGATGTGAAAGTAGAAAGCTGTGGCCGACAATTTCATGTCTTAGTGGATGGCATGTGACGTCTCTGTACAAAGTTTTACTGAGTATGTTTTTTTCCGGGTTGGTAAATGGTAAGTACCTAGTGTGATAACCTAATTTTCTAGGGCCTGCCCTGTTTTTGTGTGTGTATATATACTCTCTAACCCTCTCTTTCTCACTCGTCCGCCTCCACTTGACACGGTTACTCTGCCTCAACCGATTTCAATTCACTTCTGCTTCAATCGCTCAGTGATGTGAGGGTAAGTTTTCTCTTTGAATAGCCGATCGATCTTGTCTTGTTTTGCTTCTGTGTTCTCAAAAGAGCAGAGACCTTACAATAGTTTATCTTAAAACCCCTTTTATCTAGTCTTTACTGATTTCTGTATGTCATAATTGAATAGCTTTTATACTGAATGGAAAACTGATGTTATGGATTTTCATACTTCAAAATTATGGGGTTTTGCTAAGGCCTCAGTAGATGCTTATTGATCAGTATTTTGGTAGGGACTGTAAAGAGGCCTATCAATATATTTTGGAGCAAGAAACACAAACTGTTGAAATGATACAGCATTTTAGACTGACCAAGGCACTTCTCATCATAAACCCCTTTTATCTATAGTCTTTACTGATTTCTTTATCACTAGCCTCAGATTTCTGACTTAGTAAATTGTGTAGTACAAGTCTGTCAGATTTTTGCAACTATAATATAGTGAGTATGTTGTAATTTATTCCGATTGGTATTGTTGAATTTGCAGGCGGTGCACTCCAACCTTCTTTGATTCATACAGTTGCTTGGTTGATAAATATTTGATGATAATATTTGATGGGATGGAGTCTTTACCGGACACTAGCAAGATGATTAGAAGTTATGAGTTTGTACAAATATTAGTTGTAGGGGATTTTCTTATATTGGGTAAGGGAATTTCTCCTAATAACTATCCGATCTAGTGAATGAGGTCGGATTACTTTGTGCTCTTATCATCAATGATGCACGCAAAGCATGATTGATGGATTATGTAAATAAGAACATAAATTGTACGCGGGATTCTGAACGAATTGGGTTTGCGTAACGAGCTTAAAAAATGTGAGAGTGCCCAACACTTGCAACAGTTTCTCCGGCTACAGCAGCCTGCTTACAAAGGTCTTGTTTTGGAATTTTTAAGCACTCTAGACTCGCATGTCCTTACCGGTGCGAATCAAAGAGTGGGGGAGTGGAAAGGTCAATCACGCTAGATGAAGTCAATGCAGTATTTGGTTTCTTCCGGTCTGCTGAGCATGAGGTGAGATGGGAAAGTCAAGCTTACTGGCTTGATGATTCGCAGTGGAAGAAGATGATAGGAAAGGCAGAGTACAAGGCCTTTAGAGCAAAGGCTTCTTAAATTACCCATCCCGTGCTCCATGTGCTGCAGCAGTATTTTGCTCTTTCTATTACAGGAAGGGGAGACAGAGAGGGTAACGCACCAAAGAAGGATTTGATGCTCTTGGCTGCGTTCTTGGAGAACCGGAGAGTGAATTATAGTACGGTCCTTATGAACAACTTGGCTCACATCAGCAGGAAGGGCACATGACCTATTACGATTGGAGCCCTTGTCACTGTTTTGGCTAGGCATTATGAACTTGATTTGACTCGGTATGCCGGAGTGATTCAGTCCGTACCGATGGACTTCGCCTACCTCAATAGAATGGGTGCCCTGCACTTACATTATGGTCACTATTATTGGGCGATTGGAGATACCAAGAGAGTGATGCAGCTTCCTGATGTGCATAGAGTTGTATTAGAGACTAGACGAGAAAATGCTGCTACATGGATGATCACTCATCGGGATGGTGATCTCTCGCTTGAGGAGGTCGAGGGATATTGAGGCAAGAGGCGTCGAGTACAGAGGGTGATGAGGATTTCAGTGCTGAGGAGGAGGTTGAGGCCGAGATGGGTGATGAGCATGTTGATGCTGATGCAGTTGATGTTTAGGGTATTGGTGGTTATCCCTAGGGCCAGTTTGACCAGCTGGTAAGCATGATGGGAGTGCTCACTACACAGATGACTCAGTTCAGGGCTCATGTGGACCAACGGTTTGACTATCAAGAGCAGAGGATGGACCACTACAGGCAGTACCATGATGAGCAGATGCATCAGCTTCACACTCGTATGGATGGTTGAACACAGGAGGGTGGCTTCCCAGCTTATCAGTATTATCCATATTCGGACTACCCACAGCAATTCCCACCACCACCACCACCACCACCGGAGTGGATCCCACTTTTTGGCCACTTGGATGACTTGGTTAGTATTTTCTTCCTCTTTTATTTTATTTTACATTGGGACAATGTAAAGTTTAAGCTTGGGGGAGAGGATTTTCCTACTTAAAGTCATCTCATCTTTGCATTCATATAGTTGCATTTGCATGTTTACATTATTGTTGGTTGAAGTTTATTTGAATTGAAGCATGATTCTTTAGGTTATTAATCTTGATTATAGGATTGAACATGCATAAGAAGTTTAAATTTTGAATTGTTTATGAAATTCTAGACATATATCTCATGTGAGATTATTTTGAGTCTTATATTGCGTATTAGCATCTTTTCTTAAGTGCATCGCTTTGATTGCTAGCTCTAGAACTTGCGTTTAAATATCTTTTTCAAGACTACATTACATGATTTGAATGCATGACATTAAAATGATTGAGGCATTTTTATTAGCTCATTATATCCTTATCTACCTTACATATGATCCTTTGTTTGATAGCCCAATTGTTGAGCCTAATAGCCTTATTTTGTAACTCCACAAAAATTTCTTAGCCTATATAAGTTTGACCATTTCCGGGAATTAGGATTTAGCTGGGGTACTTTTGTGTAGTTGGAGATGATTCTTGGGTGAGTTGGTTGAAAAGAAAGGATATATGTTGAGTTGAAAAAAAAAAGATAAGGAGTGAAAGAAAAAAAAATTATTTGATTGAGGTAAATTAAAGTGAGAAATCAAATTGAAAAGTCTCAAGTGAGTTGAAAAAAATGAGCAAAAGAGTTGGAATGAAAAGTGATGGAGAAGAGGGGGAGCAATTGGTAGACATATGAATTAAAGTGGTTTAAGTTTGGGTATTTAGCTAGTTCTAGTTCCCGGTTTTAGCACCACAAGACCAAACAATTCCCTACTTACTTGTATATACCTTGGCCCCATTACAACCCATAAAAGTCCTCATGATTTTTGTTGTGTGTTTGATCATTCGTAGTGGAGATTTAGAACATTGATGCAAGCCTATGGTAGTCTAGTTTTCAAAGTTGATTTTGAGCGAAACACATCCCTTAAACACTTGAGTGAGTGCAAAACACATTGCCTTGGTGAGGTCTAGAATGGATGAATGATTTGATTTTGAAAGATTCTCATACATGTGTGCAATGATGTCTTGGTCAAGGTTTGATTCATTGATGAAATGTGGATTGATATTGAGATAGAGACTTTAACTTGCTAGTTGTGGTGTGATTTTGATTTTATTTCTTGCTTGAGGATAAGGTTCAAACTTGGGTTGTTTGGTTTACTTTGATAAGTATTAAAGACGACTAAAATACCGCTATCATGATGCAGCGGCATGTGCGGGTTGTGCTCTTATTCTCAAGGTACGTCTTTCTGACTTTATGTATGATTTGTTGAATATGGTTCGATTAGATTTGTTACGAGTCTTCGGTTATATTTCAGACTTGGATCCAGACCAGGAAGCATACCATCCGGATCGAGTTTTGAGACAGTTCTGTCACATCCAGACCATCCCGTCGTAGCCATTCCACATGGTGGGTCCGCAACGCGAAATGGGTCAACTGCTCTTACCGTGTTATCTATGTTACGACAGACCTCCACTAGGTAGTTTGGATTAGTTGGGTAGTTCGGACCTTAAACCACAGGTACTCCGTCTCAACTTGGGTTCAGAATGAGAGACTCTGTGCACATTGCTCGATTCAATATCCTCAAGCACAGACCAGTAACTGCTCCTAGGTACTTGGATTGGTCGTTGATGAGAGATTTAAGTTTGCATGACGAGCTATAAAAGATTTCAAGCGTTTGTACAACTATTAGCTGTAGGGGAAACTAGTAGGATGATGAGAAGTTATGAGTTTGTACAAATATTAGCTCTACGGGATTTTCTCATATAGGGTAAGAGAATTTCTCATAATAACTATTTGATTTAGTCAACAAGGTTGGTTTACTTTATGCTCTTATCATTAATGATTTAGAGCATACACTATCAAGGGGATTACCCCTTTCCTCTTCCTTATTTTATCCATTTTTTATTAAAAGAGAGGATCCTCTTGATAGTGGGGTGAAAGAGAGGATCCCCTCTTGAGAAAGGAATGGGGTTGATTCCTCTATAGGAAGAGAAACTTCAATTTTCATATGAAATTGTTCATATTTTGATGATATTACAACTTTTGTAAATCTCTATATGTATTTATTTACTTTTAGAGTAATTAATTTAATTCTCTAGTAATCCGTCTTTTTAATTCACAGAGCTTTAAACTTTAATAGTATAATTTTAATAGTACTAGTGTAGTAGCCGTGTCTTGTACGAGAATTTTATAAAGTTATATATCTATACAAATATAAAAGCGTGAGAGCGAGTGGCAGGGATTTGCTTATTTTACTGATTTGCTAAAAAATAGTGACTTTGTAAATCAAGGCCGTCCGTTCCCTCACCATCTCACTCTACCGCCACCTCCTCCTTTCTTCTGTATTCGCCTTCCACCTCCCGCTCTCTTGGCCTCTCCATGCATCCCCATCTGTTGCTTGCTTTCACCTCCATCTCGTACTGTTCTTCCACCTGTTGATTGCGTCTCCACCTCCTCAGTTTTTCCTATTCTCTAGATCCTCCACCTCCTCCTGCGGTTTCAGAGTTAGGGTTTGAATTTTTTTGTATTTATCGTTTTATATTGTCAAGGCTTACAGTCAGTTCAAAGGTCAACCAGGCCTTCCTCAATTCGCATTCCTGAAGCACAACGAGCTCAATCTCAAGCCGGATCTCGTCGCCTGTACGTTCGCGGGAGACGTTTCAATCGACGTCGACATCTTTTCCCCCACCAAGTTCTTCGTCCTCAATGTCGCCGACCCCGATATACATTCCAATTCCGTCTCCTTCACTCCGCAATCAGTAGGTAATAGCGGAAGCCTTTATTTTCTTCAAATTTTGTTCTTTTGTTCAGATGATCAGTTTATATCCGATTTCTAGGAAATGACAGCCATTGGTGTTGGATGCTTCATCTTTGCTTTTCTCCCGGATAACGTTATCATTCTCTTTCTTTTGCTCGCCTCCTATTTTGTTTTCTGGGTCCGACTCCCAAGCTTAGGCTTCCATTGTCCCTTTGCAAAACAGAGGTACGTCTTTTTCCTCCTGTTTCGGTGGTAAATTGTTCGCCATCGTTGTTGTGTCCAGAATTGCTTCCGTTCTTTGTGTGCTCCATCTATATTACTTGGTCGGATTTAATTAGGTTTCCGCCTTCTGTGGTTGCGTTCGAGTTTGTATTGCTTCTCACATCTTCCCTTTTTGTGCACCCCAGGTGCTCGAAGAAATTGCTTTGCCAACTATATTGCATCATTTTTTGAAGAAACCAAGGTACTCAGACACGAGGTATATTGCATTCTTTTTCTCGATATGCGCCCGACTCGCTAGCCGACCACTGGACCGGAGATCTCCCCTTGGATTGATCCTTTCTGACCCACCAACGACCCAAAAAAGACTCCCCCGGCGTTGACAATGTTTTTGTTCTCTAGGATCTTATTATCTTGTTATCTTTGTTATTGGAGATTTGGAGAAGAAGATAACCTTTGGGAAAACTTTGTAATCTTTTCAATGTCTTTCAATAACTAAATCCCTTTTACTTGACTAGTTTATTGAAGTTGTGAACTAAGTATTGATTGTTCTTAATTTTCCTTGACAAGATTGTTTTTTCTCTATGCTTAATTGAATAAGTTTGACTTAGGATTTTGTTAGATTGGCCATCTAAATGAACTTCTAGGTTGAATTACAACTATATCTTTCTATTTAACGGTCGGTGTTAATTAGATCAGAAGTAGCGGTACCTCGATCAGCTCTTTCAGGATTCTCATTGATAACGATGATTTAGTCGTTTTAAACCACAATTATGCAAAGAATTCCACACTAACTTAAACCTAACTATAAAGCAAGTAAGGGTCGATTCCACAGGGAGACAAGTTATCTTTAGCAGAGAATTATGTGCCAAACAAAAGTAACAAGGGGGTTTTTTAGATTTTGTTCACACACTAACATGCAAAGCATATGAATTCGAGAGTTTATCAATCAGTATTTAGAAACACTTAGGCAAACAAATATCCGCATTCTCTTGACAAGTTGATCATTGATTTCATTCAATATTTATGCAATGGAAATTCCAATTCCTTTTCAAAAGTAATTAATAGCACAACCAGATACTATTAACCCTAACTAGATAAATAATCATGAAACTATCAAGATTCAATCTAACTAGCAACATTCAAAAACAGGAATATAATTGGATATAAACTAAGATAAAACAACCAGCTTTTACCCTAGGATGCAAATCAATTCTCTTATGCATATAACTAACACAACCAGATATTAGCACGATGCAGTTGCTACTTATGAATTAGAGATGCTCAACCAGTAACACTCTAAATCTAGCAATAACCTAATAACAATAAATCCTAGATGATCAGACTAGAAATTATTGAAACAAGTCAATAGCAATTCAAGCAAGAGAAGAGATTAAATCCATGCAATCAATAAGGAATTAGAAATCTCACAACTGAATTAGAATGAACACTTCAATTGTCTGTCTAAGCAAAGAGGCTTAGTTCTCCATAGGTCTCCAAAATATAAAATAATTCCAAACTCAAAAACTAGGTCTAAACAAAAGGTCTAAAGCTCCTTAAATAGGAGAAAACAATCTATCTAAAAATACATAAAAACCGGACCAAAAATAATATCAAAAAGTCCAATTAAATAAAACGCAGCGTTTAAGACGGATTTCGCCTCCGTACTGGCAGCGGTCGCCGCTAATGGGGCAGCGGTCGCCGCCTCCCACAGAACACATATTTCTTCGTTTTCTTCACTTCAGCTTCAAGTGGTCTTTGGTGCACTTCGGCTCTTCCTTCTTTAACACTCCAAACACCATCTTTAGTACCTAAAACATGACTAAAAGTATGCTAAAACCCCATCTATATACACAACATAAATGTGTATATCACTCATCATGAGCGCGACAGTGATAGCGGTACCGCACATGAGCCCGATGCTTAGTTGATTTATGCTTTAGCTATTGTTTTGCTACTTTATGTGTATCCTTTTGGATTTGCGATTGACCGAGTTTGGGATGTTTTGACAATTCTTGATATTTGATTCGGCTAAAGTCGTCGTGCCAAGATCAAAGATAAATAACCCAAAATTACAAACTAGTATAGTAAGTAAGTAAGGGGTCGAACCCAAAAGAACTGAGGCTTTTAGTACTAATAAATTTATCAAATAAAGATAACAGGATACATGCAAGGACGCTTAACCTAGGATTTATATAGAGAATAAGGATATGCAAGATACATGCAAGAACAATCAAGCTACGAGTCAATTGCAAAAGCATACAATCAATGGCCTGCTTAATCCTAGTTGCAGAGACAATAGGTCTAGGTTAAGTTGTTTTCACAAATCAGTTTTGTCCACGCTCGAAACCCAATCCAACAATAGAATATCAATCAATTCAATAGGTTCATGACTCCTAAAGAAAGAATCAACAATCATAATAATGAAGCACAAGTGAATCAATATTAACCAAAGTACAGAAATCAATTACCAAAACCTCACGAGTTCATAGATTAGAGCTTCTCCCTTGAACAAACCCTAGGAGACTAGCTCTCCATAACTAAACTAAACTAAAGAATTAATTTGATGTGAATTGGTGATGAGAAAGATATCTAAATCCTAAGGCAGGCTCCTCCTTATATAGACCTGATCGGTCCGGGAATCGGAGGGTCTCACAATTTAAATTTATAAAACCGAACCTCACTTGTAGTAAAGAGGTAGGGTGTCGAACACACGGGAGTTCGTGCGTCGAGAGTACCCGAAAAGACTAAAAAGAGGAGAAAATAAAGACAAACGAAGGAAAACAAGAGAGATCTCCTCGGCCCGACACAGGGTCACTTCGGTCCGAGGTAGGATCGAGGTTGAGTTGCACGGGACCGACGTAGAGCAAGTCGGGCCCGAGGTTCTGGGTAACTCGGTCTAAGCAAAATAGTAGACCGGTCTTGGGTTTTTGGGTTCCTCCCCCAACTAGACTTGGATATTCTACCTCAATTCAACCAATAAGTGTTTGATTCTAATGAGATCGAGGTTGCTCACCTCAAATCCCTCCAATCTACACCTCGACCCAAGGGAGCTTTCACTCACCTTCGATGCTAGAGACTTGTGATGGGATCGAGACCACTTTCGCTTACTATTACCAAACACAAGCTCTAGATCCCTTGCTTTCACAAGAGAATTGAAGCTCAATGAAGAGAGGATTCACAAATCAAGAACTCAAGGCTATGGAATTGGGGTTTTCTACCCAAATCTAGCTAGGGGGATTCCCCCATAGCCCAAGACTATGAAATCTACTCCATGTGGTAAGAGAAAAGCATAAACAAAATGGAAATCAAGCAAATCTCAATCAACATCATCCAATCAAACTTCAATTGCATTCAAACTCAAAGTGTCTACAAAATCCAAGTTCAAATCTACTTGATCAAAGCAAAACAAAGTACAAAACTCACAATTCCTCCTCTCTTCTCCACCGATCTCTCCTTCTCTTCCTTCTTCCTTCTTCTCCTTGCTCTCCAAGTCTTCCTTGAGCCTTTCAGAGTGAAATTGGGTTTGGTGTGTGTGTCCCACTCGTGCTCCTCCACACTCCACACTTTGATTGATCACTAATCACCTCTCTTTATAGCCTCACATTGATTGGGGACCAAGGAATCCCAATTTAGAAAGGGGCAAATGTGGAAAGTTACTAAAAATATGCCTTGGGGAACAATCCTCTCAATTGCCGACTTAGGACCGACACGGATGCATCTCGGGCCCGATGTTGGGAACGTCGGTCCCGCTCACTGGGAGCTCGATCTCGGGCCCGACATGGTGTATCTCGATCCAGGGCCTCGATCCTTGCCTTCTTCCTTGGTTTCCTTTGGTTCCACTTCATTCTTAGCTTGGCTCTTGCACTCCTTGACTTGGCTCCTTCCTTAGCTCCTCGAAATGGCCCTCATTCTTGCCATTTTACCTACAAAAACAAACAAACTCGCATAGTTTCCGACTTTTGAAGAAAACCGGGAACTAAGCTAAAAAAGAAAACAAAACTAACAAATAAGAGAATGAAAAACACATATTCACAAGGGAAATCAACTACTAAAACACCTCCAAAATGAGAGACATCAGAATACCCCATACTTAAACTTGCTTGTCCTCAAGCAATAACAAAGTAAGTAAGACCGAAGCACAATCTTCAAGTAAAGCCTCATATGAAAAATCAATCAAGTAAGCACAAGTGATAGATATTCAAGCAAGATTATATCATCACACATGATCAAGTGTTCAAGGAATAAAGTCTAATACAACAAAGCCTCACTTTAGGGATGTAGAAATGTGTATCACTCATCATGTGTTTAGGCTTGAAAATGAACACTCAAACTCAACAATCATGCAAGTAAAGACTTTACAATTGAAGCTAATATCACCAATTCCTCCACCTAGAGATGCCTATTACAATGCACACAAAGAATATGAACTTGGCTCAATGGAGGTCCTCAAAGAGGTTCCATTCGGCCGGGTTGTAATGGGGCTTTTGGTATTTCTCAAGGTGGGAATCATTTTGGTCTTGTGGTGCTTACAATGGGGATTGAACTTTCTAGTCTCTCACCAACCTCACCAAATTATTCCACTTTCAACTTTCACTCATTCAAAAGACTTTGATTTTTCTCTTCTTTTTTCAATTTTCAACCCATACTTTTCACTAAACATTCCACTTCATCTTTTCACTACACTTTTGTTGGATTTTTCACACTTTTTCCACTAGGATCGACTTGCAACACTAACTCGGGCCCGAGGTCCACTTTAACTCGGTTGGTGCCCATTTCTTACACTTAAGCTTTTTGCTTTCAATCCACTACTTTTTTCCAACACTTCTTTTCTTTTTTCTCAACAAAGATGCACTACCCACTTAGTTTATAACTCCATTCTTTGCCCTTCACCAAAGAGAATCTCAACTCTCCAAATATTCTTCCAAAACCTCTCACTAAAATCCAATCCCATAAGGGTCAAGTCATATAGGCTAGGAATCATATTTTTGAGGAGTTTCAAACAAAGTTCTAAGGCTAAAACGGGGCTACAAACAACGGTTTATCTTCAAGGTAGGATATGGAACATTTTGTGACTCAATGAAATAAAGTTCAAATCAATGTGACAAAGCATAGAACAATTCTCATATTGGTCTTGGAAAATAGATAAACACCTCAATAACAAGTATTACTTAACATGCATGAGCTAATCTCACAAGGAAATGAGGGATATGCAATATGAACAAGCATCCCTAAAATGGCCAAAAAAATCATCTCATAAGGTTCACTCTAGCTTAGTTGCATCAAAACTCATCCAAGAACTCATGTGCTCAATAAAAATATGCATGATATCATATCACATCAAAAGCAACATCCATTTAGAGGCTAAACTATCCAAAAATATGCAAAGGACTTTACATGCTCACATCATCATTAGCCTTCATTTGGACATCTAAGATGGGAATTCCTAGTCCAAAACAAAATCTTTTTGTTGTTTTTCACATGATTTTCACATTTTTATGGATTTTTTTTTTCGAAAATTTCTCGAAAATTTTCTCAAACGAAAACAAGCTTCAAACAAACTCATCCATACATGCCATAAAATCAATCATCATTCATCATACATCATGCCACTATCCAAAAGAAACATCCCTTAAACAAGAAAAACACAAACACTAGCAACCTACACATGGAACTAATGAGCAACTAACCCACCCCATACTTAAAATTTTGATGTCCTCATCAAAAGAGACCAAAACTCAAAAGTAAAGAGAAGAGTAGAGAAAGCTCACAATTCCTTATTCTTGAATGGCATTTTGAGGCTTAGTTCGGAGGGTGGCTACGGCGTCTCCTTTGAAGCCGGGCGTGTCGCTCTCGCTCGCACACTTGATCGTTGAAAGGATCTTGGCTTGGCGGTTGTAGTGGTGGCGCGGGAGGTGTCAATTGGTCTTCACGGGATGAGAAATTCCCGGACATCCACTCGTTGAAACTAGCTTGCATGGACCACCTTTGATCCTCGGCCGCCCTCAAGTCCTCCACCTCACGTCTCGTGTAGGCGATGTTGCGGTTCACCTCATCAAATTGCACTTGGAAGTTCTCTTGGTGTTGGAAAAGTTGTTGTTGTTGGAAGTTGAGTTGGTGCGCTTCTTGGAGCATTGATTGTTGTTGAAGTTGGAGATGCGACAATTGGTTTGCCAAGAAATTCATGTCCACCGATTGGCTAGGCTCGGGGAACACCATTCCGGGCCCAAACCATTGGGCATACCCCTCATATCCTCCATAGCTAGGTGGTGCTTGATGTGCTCCACTTCCCTCACCCCTCTCGAAGTGGCTAGGGACCGGATCGGGCAAGAACACGTCGGACCGACGTTGATGGTCATCGGGCCCGACTTGTGTAGCACCTCGGTCCAAGAGAGTTGGGGTGTGGTCGGTGAGCAAATGTTGGTATCCACCTTCTTCTTCATCCTCTTCATCTCTAGGCACGTCCACATCCATGTCGTCTTTCCTTACAAACTCATATTGGTTGGGCTCTTCCTCTTCGGTGTCCGGGGAAGCTTGAGGTGTAGTGAAACGGATGTGTTGTGCTCGTCTCCTCACCTCGAGTGTCCCCTCCGGCTCTCCATAAGGATTGACATTCCCCGCCCACACTTGGTACCAATTGTAGTAACAAGTGAGGTCGAAGAGTCGAGGTCCCAAAGGAACTTGTACTTGGCCAAAGTTGGAATGAGGCATGAGTTGGTCGATGAAACCGGGAACAACTTTCTCCTTGATGATATTGGCCTTCTTGAAATATTTCAAGTCCATGAACTCCACGCCATTAGGGGCCGGTGTGTAGGTAGACAAGTCCACCTCAAGACGATGAGCTAATCGGGCAATCATACCTCCAAAGTAAATCCATGAGGAACTTTGGAAGTCCCTCACCATCTTCACCCATTCCCAAGTGAGGTTCATTGGCTTCTCATTCTCAAACAACATCTCATAAAGAATCATGGCCTCCTCCTTCATAGGCTTGCTCAATTCGTGCCTTGCAAAGATAGAACAACCCAAGGCTCGGATCATGACTCGGAAGAGTGGGTTGGCTATCTCATTTGTTGTTGCGCCCTTCCTCATCTCACTTCTTCCGGCTACAAACTTCCAAAGGTAGTCCACCTTCTCATTGTCAACATAGGCCTCATCTCTCGGAAATGGGAACCCAAAGTAATGCGTTAAGTTCCGGAGGGAGAGCTCTTGCAACTCGTTGCCCATTTGGAAGGAGATCATGCCTTCACTCTCGGGTCCCTCATATGTACACTTGAATGTCGCCATGAACTCGGACGTCAAGGCGGGGTAATGAGTGTTGTTCCACCTTAGCAACACATTGAGTCCAATGTTGGCATAGCACCGAGTAAGAGCTTCCTCCATGCACATCTTTCGAATGGACTCCCAATCCAACCACCGGGTGTGGTGAGATAGTCCCATAAGACGCTCATACTCTCTAGCATCATCCTCATCCTCAATACGCACATCATCCATCCTTTGGACTCTCTCGGACGACTTTTTGGACTTCTTGGTGGCTTTCTCCATCCTAGAAGAAGATGCTCGGGTAGACATGATACCTACACACAATCAAAACCAAGAACTACAAGATAAAATCTATACATTCACAACAAAATCTCAAGCTTCCATCACAAATAACTTATCATGCAAAGAGATAACCCCATACTTGAACTTAACACACTCAATCCACAAAATTCAATCATGCATGAACTAAGATTCTCATATCAAAGGTCAAGCCTCGAATCATATCATGAATAGTGATTCGCTCTACTTTGTATGGGTTAACTCTTGTATTTTAGAGCTTTATTCAGAGTGTTTAGGTTAGTTTTGAGCGTTATTGTAATATCAAGACTGAAGACACAAGCTTTGAAGAATCAAGAGTTAAGGAGCTTAAAGACGAAGAATCGCCACTGCATGGATACCGCGGACGCGTTACCTATGGCGCGGGCGCGGTGGCGTGAAGGAGCGAACCACCTAAACCGTGAAGGCCGCGGACGCGGTGCCACCGGCGCGGTCGCGGTAGAAGCTGAACCCGGTTTGACCATTTGAAGGCCGCCGCGGGCGCGGTTCTGGTGCCGCGGTCGCGGTGGTAGCCGACTTCTAGACGGGCGAGATTTCACCGTTTCTATCTTGTTTCCTTTCTTATCTTTCGGTTTCCTATCTTATTTAGTCCGAAAAGGTTGATCTTTTGGGCTATATAAGGGGAACCTTTCTAGGTTTTTAGGATATCCAATATTTGTCAATCAATGGTAATTCAATAAAGACTAGAGTTTTCGTTGTAATGGAGAACTAACTCTCCTCTGGAGTTTATTCAATCAAGGAAGTTTTATTATGAAGTTGTGAAATTCTGGTAACCTCTTTATCCTTAGGTCTTTATTGATACTCTTGTGCTTCATCCCATGATCTATGTTTGATTTTATGAGCCTGATCAACTTGTTTGATTGACTTAGATCTATTGTTTGAATTAGGATTGGTTGTTGTCTATGCATCTTTCCTATTCTCGAAACAACTCTATTCTAGGACCGTGGACTAGTTTAGGGAAGAGTATTCAATGGTTAAGTTGTGCATGAGACTCGTAGCTTGATTGCATGATTTGATTTCCTATTATCCCTGTGCTCTATGCTAATTCTAGGTTAAGCGTCCTTGCCTAGGGTTATAGAATTGCTTGGACCGTGGACTTGCGATTTCTAATGATTGGGATTGGAATTGACCTAAGCATATAAAGAGGTGGATGGATTCATGATCAACGGATTAATAAAGTGGAATTGATTGAATGAACTCTGCTTGATAACTTTGATTGAAACCAACTTTCAAAACCCCCTTTTGTTTAATTGCATGAAAACCACATAAAATCTGAATAAAACTGATTCCTTTGGGTTCGACCCCGTGCTTGCCTACTATACTTGTGTTTGCATATTTGGGATTTATTTTTGATTAGGGAACAACGACTTTGCCCGAGTCAAATTTTGGCGCCGTTGCCGGGGAGTCTTTTTCTTGTTTGGATTTGTGTGCGTTTTTCGCGTTCTGCGCCCAAACCGCGCCCGTTGCCCCCTCGGCGCGCCCGCGGTTTGTACGCAGAACCATTCTTTGGGTTCGGACCTAACACATGGTCCGTACCCGGTCTACTAATACTTCTCTTGTTCGCTTTGATCCAGAAATTGACAGGACTCTTCGGAAGATAAGGAGTGCCCCCAGAGTGTCTACCTCCTACAATCTTCTTGAATCTCTCTCTCTCTCTGATTCTGAACCAGAAGGCGTCATGGCGGAACAAACTATTCGCCAACTCACAGCGCCTGATCTCCAGCAACAGCAGCTCGCTGTTCAATTCCCCGAACTCGGGGCGGGTGTGAAGTTCGAGCTCTAAGTCCGGCCTCATCCACCACTTGCCCAAATTTCACGGGTTGAGCGGTGAGGACCCGAACAAACATCTTACTGAATTCCACGCAGTGTGCGTGAGTATGAAGCCCACTGATGTGATGGAGGATCAAATCAAGCTCCGGGCTTTTCCCTTCTCTCTTGAAGACACCGCCAAGGACTGGCTCCTTTATTTGGTGCCAGGTTCTATCACTACTTGGGCAGCCATGAAGAAGGCGTTTCTTGAGAAGTACTTCCCCGCTTCCAAACAAACATCTATTAAGAAGCAGCTTAGCAGTTTGGAGCAAGGGGAGGACGAGAACCTCTACGACTATTATGAGCGCTACAAGAGGCTCATCGCTAGTTGTCCCTACCACGGCTACCAAGCCAAAGACCTTATTTGCTACATTATTGAGGGACTCTGCGACAATGACAAGAGGCTCGTGAATGCATCTTGTGGGGGTAGTTACGAGAACTTGACCCCCGCTGCAGCTTTTCAGAAAGTTGAAATCTTGGCGGAACAAGCCCGTAATCAAAAGTCCAGGACCAAGGTGAGGTCCGTTAGTGTGGTGAATGAGTCCCTGAATGCTGAAGTAAGGGAGCTCAAGGATCTTATGAAGCCATTCCTCACGAAGAGGACGACCCAGCAAGTCAACGCTTGCGGTCTTTGCTATGATGCAAGCCACCACACAGACCAATGCCCTACTATTCAAGAGACCGAGGAGTCGGTCAATGCTATTGGCAATTATGGTGCGCCCCGACCCCGGAATGATCCCAATTCTAACACTTATAACCCGGGATGGGCGAACCACCCTCATCTGAGGTGGAGCAACCAACAGCAACAGGATCCACCACAACAGCAACAGCAATACGCTCCTCAGGGCCAACAACAACAATTCCGGTCCAATAATTATGCCCCGAGAGCGCCTGCTTCGTCTCAGAATGACGCTACTACTTCCCTCTTGAAGGAGAACCAAGAGACGAGAGCCGCTGTAAAGAATCTTGAAACTCAGCTGAGCCAACTTGCCACCATGATCAATAGGCTCGAGTCTAAGGATTCCGGGAAACTTCCCTCTCAACCGCTCAATCACAAGGAGAATGTGAGTGCCATGAATTTGAGGAGCGGTAAAACACTCGCGAGCCGGACATCACCCACTGGTGACGTACCGCGCCCGCGCTCCCCTGGCCGCGACCGCGCCGGGGTGACAGCACAAGAAGACGGAGTCTCTGTGGAGATTCCGCGCCCGCGCTCTCCCCTCCGCGCCCGCGGAATTCCAGCAGAGACCATGGAGCACGAGAGTCGTAGCGACCCGCGCCCGCAGAGTCCGGACCGCGCCCGCAGTAAAGAGGCCGAGAGGAATTTCGAGGCTTTACTCGACTATGCTTTCAAGAATTACTCGCCTCCTCGTCCAAGCTCTCCTAGAAGGAACCGAGCTCCAGCAGCAGAAGAGGATGATGGCTATGTGGCTCAACCCCTTCCACCATTGGATTCTTTCAAGCCCTCCCCTCCATTCCCCGATGCTCTCAAGGACACAAGGAAGCCGGCACATGACAAAGAAATCTTCGAGACCTTCGCCAATTGTCGGGTAAATGTTCCTCTTCTTAATCTCATTCAAAGTGTCCCTCGTTTTGCTAAATTCATGAAAGAGCTATGCACCATAAAAAGAAAGAACATGACTAGTCATAAGATTAAGAAGGTAGCTCTAGTTGAAAAGATTCAAAATAGCAAAATGGAGACTTGTAATTCCCTACTCCAAAAACAATTGCCTAAAAAATGTTCAGACCCAGGAAGATTCACCGTCCCTGTCACTATTGGAGAAACTAAAATTGAGCGTGCTATGCTAGATTTAGGTGCCTCCATTAATGTTCTTCCAGCTTGCATGTATGATAGGTTAGGCCTTGGTCCTTTGAAGAAATCTGATATTGTTATTGAGTTGGCCGACCACTCTAATGTGCGCCCGAAAGGGTTAGTTGAGGATGTTCTAGTGCAAGTGCAGGGTCTGATCTTTCCTGCAGATTTTCATGTGATGGAGATAGGCGAAGGGCGGTACGACCCGGTTCTCTTACTTGGTCGTCCATTCATGAAAACCGCCAACATGGTCATTGACGTTGCCAATGGATCTCTTTCCATATCCCATGGTGGCAACACGGTGCGGATTGATGTTGATGAGGACCCATATTGATCGTATCCACGTCGAGCCAACGACGTTAAACAAAAGCGCTGCTTGGGAGGCAACCCAAGGTTTAGATAGATTGTTTTTCCATTCCTAGCTTAGGATTTGCTTGTGTTTTCTTTCGCTAACTTGCAGGTACTAGGTCCGAAAGGACACGCCTGGCGTGAAACCGCGCCCGCGCCGCCTTGGCCGCGCCCGCGGTGGATCATCAGCGCGCCCCGACGAACAGGTACTAGCCCGTGTTCGCGGCAACCATACTGCGTCTCGGTTTTAGCTCGTTTTTATGAAATAAAAACAAAAAACAAAAAGAGGACTTCTTGGTCCCATTCTACCTCTATATTATCCATCTATCTACATCCATTCTATCCATCTTCTATCTTTCCACCTTCTATTTCTTCTTTCCATACATCTTTTGTATTTTCCATTCTTTGGCTATGTGTAAAAGCCTAAGTATGGGGGAGCTTTGTTTCCCCGAGAGTTCTTTTCTCCACGGCTCGAGTTCGAGTATTGATCCATCTTCCAAGAAGACGAGCCAAGATACGAAGGTTGCATACACATCACACTTTTCGAGACGAAGTCAAGACAGTGTCTCTGCACACGATCCGCGACCGCGCTTCATGAGCCGCGCCCGCGGTGCACATACGATGACGACTTCTCTCTCTGCATCCATTCCGCGCCCGCGCCCCTAGTGCCGCGCCCGCGGTTCGCCAACAGACTTGGATTACGAAGCTTTCTATTCTACCACATATGAAGAGTTCTTCCATTCCACCACTCTTCATTCGATTGTGAGTCTTCTGATATACCTTCTTCCTTGCTTTTATCCTTTCTCTTTGCTTCATTGAGGACAATGAAGGATTTAAGTATGGGGGAAGGAGTACTCGCATTCGCGTATCCTAGTTAGCTTAGCTAGAATTTGCTTCAAATTTTTGATTTTCTTCTTTTCATGGAGCACTTGCACCATACTTTTTGCATAATAAAGAAAGAAAGAAAAGAAAAAAAAGATAGAAAAAGCCATAAAAATTGAAAAAAAAGGCATATAAAATCCTGGGATGAGTCGAAAAACCCGAAAGGGCGGCTCAGGATATAAGAAGGTAACCCAGACCAGCATTAGGCTGGGGTAATATGAGGTTCATGAGTGATGTGAGTATTTGTGACCACACCTATTGAAAAATGAAAAGAGCGGTTAGGTGAAAACCCGAAAGGGCGCCTAAGCAGAATTGAGCGGTAAAATATGAGTGATTAGGATTCATTCTTGCTTGGGGACTTTGGGGATTATATGTTAGATTTGGGTAGATCCTAGGTTGCTCTCTTTCATCTTTTTAGAGCTGGAGTGTTATATCTTGTTGTGATGTGTGTTTGAGCTTCATTGTTTTATGCTCATGATTTCTCTATATTTTTGGGTTCGGGTTGTGAGTTGAGTGTTTTTATCTTCCCTTGTATTTCCTGAGATCTTAGATGTGCTTTCTTGTCATATTTATCTTGAGCTTACTCGAGGACGAGCAGGATCTAAGTATGGGGGAATTTGATTCGCTCTATTTTGTATGGGTTAACTCTTGTATTTTAGAGCTTTATTGAGAGTGTTTAGGTTAGTTTTGAGCGTTATTGTAATATCAAGACCGAAGACACAAGATTTGGAGAATCAAGAGTTAAGGAGCTTAAAGACGAAGAATCGCCACTGCATGGATACCGCGGACGCGTTACCTATGGCGCGGGCGCGGTGGCGTGAAGGAGCGAACCACCTAAACCGTGAAGGCCGCGGACGCGGTGCCACCGGCGCGGTCGTGGTAGAAACTGAACCCGGTTTGACCATTTGAAGGCCGCCGCGGGCGCAGTTCTGGTGCCGCGGTCGCGGTGGTAGCCGACTTCTAGACGGGCGAGATTTCACCGTTTCTATCTTGTTTCCTTTCTTATCTTTCGGTTTCCTATCTTATTTAGTCCGAAAAGGTTGATCTTTTGGGCTATATAAGGGGAACCTTTCTAGGTTTTTAGGATATCCAATATTTGTCAATCAATGGTAATTCAATAAAGACTAGAGTTTTCTTTGTAATGGAGAACTAACTCTCCTCTGGAGTTTATTCAATCAAGGAAGCTTTATTATGAAGTTGTGAAATTCTGGTAACCTCTTTATCCTTAGGTCTTTATTGATACTCTTGTGCTTCATCCCATGATCTGTGTTTGATTTTATGAGCCTGATCAACTTGTTTGATTGACTTAGATCTATTGTTTGAATTAGGATTGGTTGTTGTCTATGCATCTTTCCTATTCTCGAAACAACTCTATTCTAGGACCGTGGACTAGTTTAGGGAAGAGTATTCAATGGTTAAGTTGTGCATGAGACTCGTAGCTTGATTGCATGATTTGATTTCCTATTATCCCTGTGCTCTATGCTAATTCTAGGTTAAGCGTCCTTGCCTAGGGTTATAGAATTGCTTGGACCGTGGACTTGCGATTTCTAATGATTGGGATTGGAATTGACCTAAGCATATAAAGAGGTGGATGAATTCATGATCAACGGATTAATAAAGTGGAATTGATTGAATGAACTCTGCTTGATAACTTTGATTGAAACCAACTTTCAAAACCCCCTTTTGTTTAATTGCATGAAAACCACATAAAATCTGAATAAAACTGATTCCTTTGGGTTCGACCCCGTGCTTGCCTACTATACTTGTGTTTGCATATTTGGGATTTATTTTTGATTAGGGAACAACGACTTTTCCCGAGTCAAATAGCATGCTATAACCAACATTCAAGCTCAAGAAATTCTAAATTCACACAAAAGAAGCTCGAAAAACGTCGGATCGATATGCAAAAGACAACGGGCCCGAGGTTGGGGACCTCGGTCTGAGTTACTGGACCGATGTTGAACATCGGTCCCGAGGTACTGGGTACCTCGGACCGAGTTCCATTCCGACTTCTCTTCCTAGATCTATCCTTGCAATACATAATCATGCCCCTAAAATCCAAATTCTTCCATCAATCAACATCAATCGAAGTTCTAAGTGGGATTGAGCAACAATTAAGCACAAATTTCACAATGCATGCAAATCACCATGGATGCTCAAAGTTCAAGCTTACTCAAACATGGCATATCTCAAATCTAGCAATGAAAGCATGAAATCCATAAAGATTCAAGTAGAGATCGAGATTTACATACCAAATATGAAGAAAACAAGAACTTCTAGCAAGCAACTCTTAGAACTCAAATTTTCCTCTTTTAGATCTAGAAGAAGAATGGAGATCTATGGGTTTTGGGTGGGATTTTTGGCTTTTGGTTCAATGTTTGGGTATGCTAGGGAATGCATCGAGATCTTGTGGTGAGGTTGCTTGAGGATCGACTATGGTGGGGGAAAGGGATCGATTTTGGGTTTGAGAGAAAATTGGGTTATTTTGGGAAAGTAGTTATGGGGATGATGATGTTAGGTAAGGGAAAAGTCTCTTAAATGGGGAAGAAGACAAAGGTGGGTCAAGAGGGTATAGTAGGAATTTCCATAAAGTCAAGGTCCAACATGGGTCGGCATAACTGGACCGACGTCGGGCACCTCGGGCCCGAGGTACTAGGTACCTCGATCCTACCCGATTTTGGTTCCTAAAAATTCCGCACCTTGGTTACTTCTATCCACAAGTTCTTGCATTATTTCCACAAATACCACACATGCTAATGAAGCTCACACAACACACATTTCCACAAAATACAAGCTAGAGAAGAGATTAGGACTAATCTAAGCTAAGGCAAAAAGAAACAAGCTAGAAACTACGAAAATGAATCTACCAAACCCGGGTTGCCTCCCGAGGAGCGCTCTTTTAACGTCATTAGCTTGACGTCTAACCTCTACCCTTCAAGGAGGGTGAAAAACGGTGAATTGATCCTCCTTGCCATGCACTTCTCCACAATCCTCATAGCCAAAGTGCCACCATTTGTGTTTGATGAAAGTGTGGCATCCAAATCCTCCTTTGTCCGTCTCCTCCAAAGTGTAGCTTGGCGTCTCTTGCATCAACTCATCTTGCATCTTATCACCTACACCACAAAAGTTTAAAGAATTTCTAGGAGACTCTATGACATCATAACTCAAATCATTTTGCAAATCATCTAAGCAAAGATAATCATCTCCTAAATCTTCTTTCAAATCATCTAAGCAAATGAAAGAATCTCCCACATCAAAAGGATATAGATTAGGATACTCTTCATGATATGGTGGGCTATCTCCATCTCTTGTCTCATCATGGATTTGAACATCGACCACGTCATGGTCTCTCAATGGTGCTTCCTCTCTTGTGGATTCCAACTTCTCCCTCTTGCACTTGGCATTTTCCTCTAGTTTCCAAATTGCCAACGCGTCCGGTTCATTAAGGGCTTTGTTGAAATGAAACTCCACTTTCTCCTCACCAATCTCGAAAGTGACCTTCCCATTCCTCACGTCAAACTTGGCACCCGCCGTAGCTAGAAACGGCCTTCCGAGAATGATGGGCACCATCGGATCCTCTTTCATATCAAGAATCACAAAGTCGTCGGGTACAAAATACCTTCTAACTTGAACCGGGACGTCATCAAGAATTCAGGTGGCCTTTTTGGATGAACCATCGGCCATGGTAAGACTCATATCAACCGGCTCCATATCTCCGAGGTTAGCCCTTCTCCATATGCTCATGGGCATAACCGAAATACTTGCTCCCAAATCACAAAGAGCCTTGAAGTTTTGGGATCCAATTCCTACGGTGATGGCAAATCTTCCGGGATCACCAAGCTTTTGAGGTAGCTCCAATATCTTCACCTCATCTTGCATCTCAATAATTGACCTCTTCTTGCTCAAAATTTCCTTCAAGAACTTAGCATAAGATGGCATCTCACTTAGAGCATCGGTGAAAGGAATGGTAATGTTCAAGCCTTGCAAAAGCTTCAAGAACCGCTTGAACTTGCCCTCAACAATCTCCTTGGGCTTCTTCATAGGATATGGAAGAGTAGTGCCACTTTGCTTCTTGCTTGAATCAACCTCCTTGGATCGATCTTCCTCCACAAATTCACCTTGGACCGACGTTGGAAGTACCTCGGGACCGACTTCAGGGACATCGGTCCCAGGGTAAAGATCATCTGGGCACATCGGGCCGACTTCAGGGCAAGTCAGGCCCGAGTTGGGTTCAACCTCGGTCCACTCCAGGGGACTTCCTCGGTCTACAGGATCGACATCTGGGAACGTCGGGCTCGAGTTGCTGGGAACCTCGGTCCGACTCTCTTCTTTTGATCTTGGAACTTGTGGCTCGGGCAAACTCCGTCCACTCCTTAATCCTATGGCACGAACTTCATTTTGTTGTTGTGGGGCACGGGGATTCTCCTCGGGTAGGCCCGGGAGTCTCCCTTCCTCTCGTGGAAGTTGATTCGCCATGTGAACATATTGGTTGTCCACTTGCCTTCTCCAAACAAGAACTCCTTGAATTGATCATCAAATTTCCTCTCCATGTTGGTGACTTGATTCTTCAAATCTTGAGCCCACGGTGGTGCTTGCTCATAAAATCCGGGAGGTCGGTATGGTGGTTGTTGGGCTCTTGGCTCGTTGTTGTTGAAGTTGTTGTTGTAGCCACTAGTTTGCCCTTGATTCCACCTTCCTCCATTGTTGAAATTGGATCTTCCTCCGAAATTTCTTTGGACATAATGAGCCTCCTCAATTTGTTCCGCCAACCGAACTTGGCGCTCATTTGGGCACTCTTGTGCTCCATGCTTCAAGGAACCACACTCTTCACATGCTCTTGTGGTTTGTTGGGCATAACTCATCTTCCTCCTCATTTTGTTCAATTCATCCTTCAAGAATTGGATCTTCACATCTTTGTCCACCTCCTCACTTTTGGGATCGTAGAGCTTCTTCGGACCTTCTCCATGGATCCTTGCTTCCTTGCTCACATTGCTTGCCCCATACATCGCCTCATAATCCGAGAGTTTGTCCAACAACTCCCATGCTTGTTCCGGCGGCAAGTCAATGAACCCACAATCGGTATGGAGGTTCAATTTATCCTTTGTGGCGGTGTTGATCCCTTGGAAGAAAATGTCTTGAAGGACATAGGGTTGTTGACCATGTGTCGGACACGCCCTCAACATCTCTTTGAACCTATCCCACGCCTCGAAAAGTGGCTCATAAGCTCCTTGTTTGAAACTAGCAATCTTCCTCCTAAGCTCCGTCGTCTTGGTGGGCGGGAAGAATTTCATCAAGAATGCTTCATTTAGGGCCCTCCATGATGTGATGGATCGAGGTGCTTGACTCTCCAACCAATGCAAAGCCTTGCCTCCCAAAGACCACTTGAAGGCTTTGAGTAACACATACTCAAGTGTCTCGTCATCCGTGGAAATGGTCTCACAAAGGTCCTTGAATTGCTTCACATGCTCGATCGGACACTCATTCGGCCTCCCTTGGAATTGCTCTCTCTTGATGAGTGAGATAAATTGAGTTTTTATCTCGAAATTCCTTGACATCTCCGGCAAGACGATGGCCGGCTCCGGGACCTTCAACTCCGGATGCATGTATTGTCTAGCATTCCGGGGTTGAGTGTTGATTTGGGCCTCCAACCTTATCCTTTTCTCCCTCTCTCTACGGGCCTCGGCATCTCGGTTTGCCATCTCAATTTGCATTCGAGCCATGTCGGCTCTCATCCTCTCGAACTCCTCATCTCGGGCTTGGTCCGCCATCCTCTTGCTGGCTTGCCTTAGAATACTCTCCGGGTCACACACAAAGTCGAGCTCAAAGGTTCCTCGGACGGAACTAGCTCGCATGCACCTACAACCAAAGACACAAACAAAACCGAATCAAAACAAACAAGGGGTTTGGGCTAATCCCTCACCCAAATCACTACCAAAATCAAAGACTCAACAAAAATGGGTACCTCGAACAAGTAGAACTCCCCGGCAACGGCGCCAAAATTCTGATCGGTCCGGGAATCGGAGGGTCTCACAATTTAAATTTATAAAACCGAACCTCACTTGTAGTAAAGAGGTAGGGTGTCGAACACATGGGAGTTCGTGCGTCAAGAGTACCCGAAAAGACTAAAAAGAGGAGAAAATAAAGACAAACGAAGGAAAACAAGAGAGATCTCCTCGGCCCGATACAGGGTCACTTCGGTCCGAGGTAGGATCGAGGTTGAGTTGCACGGGACCGACGTAGAGCAAGTCGGGCCCGAGGTTCTGGGTAACTCGATCTAAGCAAAATAGTAGATCGGTCTTGGGTTTTTGGGTTCCTCCCCCAACTAGACTTGGATATTCTACCTCAATTCAACCAATAAGTGTTTGATTCTAATGAGATCGAGGTTGCTCACCTCAAATCCCTCCAATCTACACCTCGACCCAAGGGAGCTTTCACTCACCTTCGATGCTAGAGACTTGTGATGGGATCGAGACCACTTTCGCTTACTCTTACCAAACACAAGCTCTAGATCCCTTGCTTTCACAAGAGAATTGAAGCTCAATGTAGAGAGGATTCACAAATCAAGCACTCAAGGCTATGGAATTGGGGTTTTCTACCCAAATCTAGCTAGGGGGATTCCCCCATAGCCCAAGACTATGGAATCTACTCCATGTGGTAAGAGAAAAGCATAAACAAAATGGAAATCAAGCAAATCTCAATCAACATCATCCAATCAAACTTCAATTGCATTCAAACTCAAAGTGTCTACAAAATCCAAGTTCAAATCTACTTGATCAAAGCAAAACAAAGTACAAAACTCACAATTCCTCCTCTCTTCTCCACCGATCTCTCCTTCTCTTCCTTCTTCCTTCTTCTCCTTGCTCTCCAAGTCTTCCTTGAGCCTTTGAGAGTGAAATTGGGTTTGGTGTGTGTGTCCCACTCGTCCTCCTCCACACTCCACACTTTGATTGATCACTAATCCCCTCTCTTTATAGCCTCTCATGGATTGGGGACCAAGGAATCCCAATTTAGAAAGGGGCAAATGTGGAAAGTTACTAAAAATATGCCTTGGGGAACAATCCTCTCAATTGCCGACTTAGGACCGACACGGATGCATCTCGGGCCCGACGTTGGGAACGTCGGTCCCGTTCACTGGGAGCTCGATCTCGGGCCCGACATGGTGTATCTCGATCCAGGGCCTCGATCCTTGCCTTCTTCCTTGGTTTCCTTTGGTTCCACTTCATTCTTAGCTTGGCTCTTGCACTCCTTGACTTGGCTCCTTCCTTAGCTCCTCGAAATGGCCCTCATTCTTGCCATTTTACCTACAAAAACAAACAAACTCGCATAGTTTCCGACTCTTGAAGAAAACCGGGAACTAAGCTAAAAAAGAAAACAAAACTAACAAAGAAGAGAATGAAAAACACATATTCACAAGGGAAATCAACTACTAAAACACGTCCAAACTGAGAGACATCAAGACCTAGGGAACATGCTCGCCTAATCTAATTAGGAAAGGAATAAAAGATAAGAAAAAGGAAAGAAGATAGAAATTCGCCCATCTCGGATCAGGCATGCACCGCACGCGCGTCGTCTCCACCGCACCCGTGCTTTTGTGACAGAATGGAACTCTATCTTTAGGCAGCCACCGTGGGCGCGGTTGGTCCACCGTAGGCGTGGTTTCGGGACAAAATCACTGTATGTACTTCAGAGGCTGTTTTGACCCTCTTCGGCTTGGAATATGACTTCTGTGTAAAAAGGTGAATTGAAGCGCATCAAGTTATCTTTTCAATGACGCCAGAATCAGCTCAATCCGACCAATGTAGTTCTAAATATAGCCTTTTCAAGCGAGAGGTGTCGCGCAAACAGCTCAAAACGTTTTCAAAACTCTTTAAGCTTGAATCATTGTGTCTTCGATCTTGATATTATAATTACGCACAAAGTCTAACCTAAACGCACTCAATATAGCTCTAGAATACAAGGCTTAACACATATTGTACTAATGAGAGCATATCAAATTCCCCCATACTTAGATCTTATTCATCCTCGAGTAAGCTCAAACTAAATATGACAAAACAACCCATCTAAGATCTCTGGAAATACAAGGGAAGACAAAAACACTCAACTCTCAACCTGAACCCAAAATAGAGAGTAATCATGAGCATAAAAAATAAAGCTCAAACACACACCTCACAACATGATAAAACACTCAAGCTCTAAAAAATATAGAGCAACCTAGGATCTACCCAAATCTTACATGTAAGCCCCAAAGTCCCAAAGCAAGAATGATCTTAAACACTCAAATTTTACCGCTCAATTCTGCGTAGACGCCCTTTCGGGCTTTCACCTAACCACTCTTTTCATTTTTCTCAAGGTGTGCTAACAAAACTCACAATCACTCATGAACCTCATATTACCCCAGCCTATTGCTGGTCCAGGTTACCTGCTTATTACCTGAGCCGCCCTTTATTCAATTTTTATGGCTTTTTTTATCTTTTTCTTTTTCTTTTTCTTTCTTTCTTTATTATGCAAAAAGGTATGGTACAAATGCTCCTTGAAAAGAAGAAAATAAAAAATCTGAAGCAAATCACTATCTACACTAACTAGGATGAGCGAATGTGAGTAGTCCCTCCCCCATACTTAAATCCTTCATTGTCCTCAATGAATCTAAGAGCAAGGAAATAAGCAAGGAAGCCTCCCTATATCAGAAGACTCACATACGAAGAAGAGGGATGGAATGGAAGAACTCTTCAAAGGGTGTAGAAAGAATGGACGAAAGCTTTGAAATACCGTTCTGCAAGCAAAACCGCGGGCGCGGGTGATCAGTCCGCTGGCGTGGAAACAAAGTAGAGAGCAAAGTCGACTTTTGGATGAGCAACCGCGGGCGCAGCCGAAGCGGTGCGGGCGCAAAATCGGCACAGTCATAAACCCTTGACTTCGTCTTGAACCGGATGATGTGCAAACAACCTCCGTATCTTAGGCTCGTCTCTCGGGATACGTATCAATGCTTGAACTCGAGCCATGATAATGACATGCTCGGAGAGCAAAGCTCTACCATACTTAGGCTTTTGCACATAGCCAATACAAAAAGTATTCCAAAGGTAAATGAAAGAAATAAATAGAAGGTGGAAAGATATAGATAGATGAAAGATAGATATAGAATGGAACCAAGTAGTCCTCTTTTTTCTTTCTTTTTTTTTCTCTTTTTTTCCGATTTTTTTTAACACGAATGGACGAACGAGCAAAACCGAGATGCAATATGGTTGCCGCGAGCACGGGCTAGTACCTGTTCGTTGGGGCGGTCTAGTGGTCCACCACGGGTGCAGTTTCGTATCAGGATGTCCTTTCGGACCTAGTACCTACAAGTTAGTTTGAAAACGAGATAAAATCCTAAACTAAGAATGGAAAAACAAGCTATCTAATCCTTGGGTTACCTCCCAAGCAGCGCCTTTAGTTAACGTCGATGGCTCGACGCATTCATGATCGGACATCATCAATGCCCTAAGCATCAACTCAGAGTCCTGTACAACTATCTTATAGCAGGACAAATAGCATATTGATAAATTAACAAGAAATAAGAAGTAATTCAAACTTTTTTAACCTATCAAAAATGCTTGAGCAATTAGGGTGAGATTTCCTAAAGTGAAACCAATTAGGTGATTTAGGTGGTTCTTCAAAATACTCATCAAAGTTTGCAGATTCTTTTTCCAAATTACCACCTTCGTTAAATAAAATATAGAAACACTCATCACCTACCCTAGCATGCTCAAAGATGGAATCCTCAATGAAAGATTGACTTGTAAGCGCAAAACAAGGATCAAAAGAGAGAGAAGAAGTGGAATAAAGGATATAAGGATCGTCAAGACTGATTTCCGGAATCTCGCAGTCGACACCTTGAATGTTAGAATTCGAGACACCATCAACAAAACCCTCTTTGCTGGAAGCTGGCGGAACAACTTCTTCAGGGGCCGCGGGCGCGGTTTGTGTGCCGTGGGCACAGTTCTTCTCTAGGGGGAGCTTCTCTGTTTCTGCATCGGAACCGCGAGCGCGGTATGCATCCCACAGGCGTGGTTATTGGTCAGAAAGCATTTCGGTCTTCAGTTTGTCATACCACAACCGATTCCTCATGCACATGGTGGCGTAAACCTCCAATTGTTCCTCAGGCGTCAAGCTCCAATCAATTGTCTGATTAATCCTAGTTGCATAGACAATAGGTCTAGGTTTAGTTGTTTTCACAAATCAATTTTGTCCACGCTCCAAACCCAATCCAACAATGAAATATCAATCAATTCAATAGGTTCATGATTCCTAAAGAAATAATCAACAATCATAATAATGAAGCACAAGTGAATCAATATTAACCAAAGGATAGAAATCAATTACCAAAATCTCACAAGTTCATACATCAAAGCTTTTCCCTTGAACAAACCCTAGGAGACTAGCTCTTCATAGCTAAACTAAACTAAAGAATTAATTTGATGTGAATTGGTGATGAGAAAGATATCTAAATCCTAAGGCAGACTCCTCCTTATATAGACCTAGGGAACATGCTCCCCTAATCTAATTAGGAAAGGAGAAAAGATAAGAAAAAGGAAAGAAGATAAAAATTCGCTCAGGCATGCACCACGCTGCATCGTCTCCACTACACCCGCGCTTTCGCAACAGAATGGAACTCCGTCTCTGGTCAGCCACCGCGGGCGTGGTTGGTCCACCATAGGCGTGGTTTCGGGACAGAATCACTAAATGTACTTCAGAGGCTGTTTTGACCCTCTTCTGCTTGGAATCTAACTTCGGTGTAAATAGATGAATTTAAGCTCTTCGAGTTAGCTTTCCAATGACACTAGAATCAGCTCAATCCAACCACCGTAGCTCTAAATATATCCTTTGCGCAAACAGCTCAAAATGTTTTGAAAACTCTTGAAACTTCAATCCTTATGTCTTCGGTCTTGATATTACAATTACGCACAAAATCTAACCTAAACACACTCAATATAGCCCTAAAATACAAGGCTTAACACATACTAATGAGAGTATATCAATATTTCTAGCATTTCTATATTTCGGGTTGTTTTAGCAAGCTATCTCAACGTTGAATTTTTGCATCGTAAGTAAGAAATTACATGAAAAATATGAAAAACATATAAATCCTTCAAAGTTAGGAAACAAAAGATATGAAACACATAAATTCCCTAAACTTCAAAGCTAAGCAACGTCTTTGGATGCCGACTTGTTGCAAAGCGATGCGTCTTCCAATGTTCGATCCTCGAGCTAAGAGCGTCATGCCAGAAGTCAACGTTGGGGTCATGAAATTGAAACCAGGCTCTAGGAGGTGGAGGAATAGGTGCATTGTTTTTTTTAGTCAAAGCAATAGGTTCATTGTCCATCAAACATATTTAGAAACACAATATGTTTAGCATCAAGTTAGACCTGAACAAAGAACAAAAGACTTAACAAGATAAAACGTTTATGAAATGTCACCGATATGAAGTGATCATGTCTACCAACATGAGTGATAGCGACAACTAGAGGGAGTATCACATAGACTTGGTACAATCCAAAAGTTTTGAGTGGTAGGCACGTGTGCGACCCCCAATCCCTTGATAACAACACAAGTGACCCTTGGGGAACATTGGTGATAGATCTAGTTAGTATAGCTTCACTCTCGTATTTTAGGGCTTTATTGAGTGTGTTTAGGTTACTGTTTGTGTTTAATTGTAATATCAAGACCGAAGATACAAGGATTCAAGATACAAGGGTTTTCGAGACAAGATCGCAAGTGAAAAAGCGTTGCTGCATAAGGACCGCTGGTGCGGTTTGGTTCTAGAGAGCAGAAGTCTTCAAAAGAGAAGGTCGCGAGCGCGGGTTGTCTACCGTGTGCGTGGTAGAAGCTGCTGAAGATGTCTTTGACCAATCGTTGACCGTGTGCGCAGGATATATGGCACATGCGCGGTGTGAGGCGATGTAGCAAAGAGCGAAGGATTCCTCGAAAGCCAAGACCGCGAGCGCGGTGGCTATGGTGCGTGCGCGGTGTTCTACAGATCGAGACGGCTTATTTTCTATCTTCTTTTCTTTTTCTTATCCTTTCTCCATCTTATAGCTTCAGATTGACTTGTCTTACGAATATTATATAAGTAGAGGTTGTCCCTTTGGGGAATTATTTATGAAGTGAAACATTATTGATGAATTCGTGAAGTTTTGGTACAGTTTCTTACCTTGATTAATATCCTTTCTCTTTGCGCTTAAATCCATGAGCATTGTATGATTCTTTGAGCCTCATCAACTAATTGAATTGTCATTGCTCTATCATTTGAATTGATTTGTTTCATTGTCTGTGTAAACTTATCTTTTCTATGAAGACAACTTAATTCTAGAATTGTGGACTAGGATTAAAAAATAGATTAGATTGTTTTATCTTGTAATTGACTCGTATCTTGAATGCTTGATTTGATATATTGAATATTCTTGTTCTCTATGCTAGATCTAGGTTAAGCGTCCTTGCCTAAGTTTAAGTATTGCCTGGACCGTGGGCAGGTGATTATCTATGATCAGAATTGAAATTATTCAAGGAAGTCTAAGAAACTTGATGAACTCATGATCGAATGATTCTTTGTGTGGATCTGATTAAATATCCTCTGCTTTCCTATTATTGATATCAAAAGCTTCTAAAACCCCTATCTTTCTCTTGATTGAACTGAATCACTGAGAATAATTGATTCCTCTAGGCTCAACCCCTTACTTGCATGCTATACTTATCTGTTAGTTTAAGAATACTAATTTGATTGCTTCCATAATCTTAAATAGTGCATTTATAACATCCAATATTGCATCCATAATATTTCTTCCAAATATTGAAAAAGTGCATCCATAGTATCAAATAGTGCATCCATAAGCTTAAAAAGTGCATCCATAAGCTTAAAAAGTGCATCCATAAGGTCAAAAAGTGCGTTAAAACAGATAAGTGCTATGCTAATTTAAAAAGTGAAATAGGTATAGTAAAAAGTGCTTTGTTAATTTAAGAAAGTGCATTATGAATGTGTGTATCACCTTACCCCCTATGGTTTAAACTATAAAGTGGATTCTTTATTAAATCAGGAGGAGCGAGTAACACTGCTGAAGAGTTTGGGGTTGACAAAGAAGGCAAAAGCGATCAAGAACAAACACAATTAGTTGAAGAAGACGTTGTCCATCACGAAGTCGATGAAGGCAATGTGTTTGTATTAGCAATGCAAATTGCTTTACAATATGATCATGAAGGTGTTCTTGGAGACAATATTATAGAAAAAGGGCATGAATCTGTTGATAAACCAGAAGGTCATGAAAAGGAGTCGTGCGTTGTGGATAAACAAAAGGCAAAGGTATATGTCCATGAATGTTTTTTGCTTATTGAATTATTTGCTTAGTATGTCCATTCATTTTTCTTGTTCTAACTTTGTAGTGATTTCTATAAAATGTCCAAGGTAAAAGAAAAGCATATGTTATAGACATGGTCTTGCTTGAAAAAAGAACGACGAAGATTGCAAAAGCTCTAAAAAACCCTTACCATGAATGAATGGTCACAATATGGTCCGGCTTCAAACATGAACAAAAAAACGTGCGAAAATTTGCTGTTAAAACACATGATTTAGAGGACAAATCTGCTAAGTTTCACTTTATTGAAAATGTGTAGTACTTACATGCAAAAGTGCATTGATAAATACTTAAAAAGTGCATTGAAGTGTCTAAAGGATAAAGTGCATGCTTGATGTGTAACTTTGTGCAGAGATGTGTACTTCAAGTTTGCTGATTTGGTGGCAACAAGGCTAAGTTTTGGTAGCATGGGATAAGACTTGGATACTATGATTATTGACTGTTACACAATAAACAATACACAATCAATTTGAATCTGATACATACGGTCGCTTGGTTGATCAATATTGGATGAAAATATTTGATGGGATGGAGTAGATCTAGCACGTAGGTTGAAGAAATTATAACACCAAGTAAGAAGCATTGTATATTACGAATTGTCCTTTTATTTTATTTCAAATATGCTTATCGAGGTTCAAGTAAAATTATTTACGAATTGTTCTTTTATAATACGAATTGTCCTTTAGGGGAGGAAACTTATAAAGTTAGTGGGTCTCATAATATTACAAAATTTTCTTCTATATTACGCACAAATAATAACTGTAATATGGTGTAAGGTAATCGCAAGGGGATATAAATATAAAAATGTATTATTAAAATCTATATTTTTATATGATCTACTTATTTATGTATTATTGATTGATTGGAGATATCAATGCCCAACTTTATTGACGAGCTTACAAAAAATAAGACGAATTATACTATCATATTTCACTTATGTAGTTACTACAAATTCAGACTCAAAAGAAGAAAAATTCTTCCATTCATCTTTTACCAATTCTTTGTTAGAGATAAAGGAGGCAGAAAAGGTTATTTGTCTTACCATATATATATATGAGTTTCTTGATAGTATATGCAATAAATTGATAATAAAGAAGTAACGTATAAGCCAACTTAAAATTTATATGCAGAATTATACTGGTGTGGTTGTTGCTACTGTTGTTGATATTGAAAATAGAAACACATGGTACTACAATAGATGTAAGAGGTGTGTTAGAAAGACAGATTCCGAAGGAGATAGGTTTTATTGCAAAGAGTATTCCAACTTCCCAAACTATAAGTAATTAATAGCATTTTTTTTTTGTCAATTTCTAGATATCATAATATACATTGGCCCTTGCTCTAACTATGTATATATTGTTCCTTGGTCTAACTATGTATATTTTTCATTTTTTGTAGATATAGGTTAGCACTCATAGTATCTGATGATGGTATAAATATTGCATCATTTACTTTATTTGATAGGTTGGTTCAGTTTTCCATCTGAAAAGCGGCTAAGACTTTAGTTGAACAGATTTCAAGGTACTTTATATATGCACACACATACAATTAATTGCTTAAATTCATCATATATATACTTAATCATTATGATTCATTACAAAAACATATATAACTATGACTCCTACTTGAACTCAACATGTTTCCGAATGATTTGGAATTCTTCTTGAACAAAACATTTTTGCTTAAGGTAGATATCACATTTCATGATGGAAGATATAAGCGTGTTGCCTCATACACTGTGAAAGATATTATTGATGAAGCTAAAATAATTGAAGAATTCAATTATAAAAAAATTGTTGCAAAAGTGAGAAATTACTTTAATAAACCTATCATCATATATACTAATGAAATGATAACTATCCATCTTATATATTCCTATTACCTCTTTCCCTTATTTTTTGTAGGATACAATGTCATCGACACTAACAATTAAAAAAAAAAAGTACGTTTTTGAAGATTTGGGAAGCGATGAAGAAGAAGCTAATCTTGAAGATTCATCACCCACAAACCTTAAGATGGTGAAGATTGAAAAGAATGATTAATGAAACTGCTAATTTCTTATGAAGGAGTTAATATTTTTGTTTGTTTTTAATCTATTAAAATATGTTTAAGTCTCCAATTTGAGATAATTTTATTAAGTGTTGTATTAGCTATTGTTTTTCAGTCAATAATCTATATAATTTGTATTCATTCAGTTATATTGCAATTTACAAATTTTCATAAGAGAATGTCTCTTCATTGACAAAGGCTGGGAAAATAAGACAACTAAAGAGATGCTTCTTGACTAATTTTTATTTCATATAAATCAAACAATGCACATAAAGGTGTAGATACGATCTTTCTAAAGTTGTATTAAAACCTCATGAACCGAGATTTATAGAACGGATGCTAAAAAAAAAACAGATTTAAACAAGGGACAATAATTTAGCATACATAATGACCTACTCATCAAATACTTTTTATTTCAAAAGTACACTTGTACCCTTTTATTCTTATCCATTAATTAAAAAATCCAAAAATTATACGAAAATTTTAGAGCATTAATTTGGTAATTTCATGATTTCCGAAATCACCTTATAATAATAATAAAAAAGTAGTGGTCACAAATTAAATAATAAATCTAAATAATACTAGCTTAATATTCTTGGAATAAATAAAAACAAAAAAAGGACTACCAATATCCTATCTTATATTTTAATAAAAAAAGCCTACCAATATTATTCTAAAAAAAGGACAAACAAAAAAGGGAATATTCTATCTCTATTTAAGGGAGGTTATAGTATTTTATATTGCTTCTTTATCTTTTTGATTGAAGAATAACCGTAAATAAAACATAAAAACATCAATATTTAAGGAAGGTTATAAGTTTTTCACACCGTATATTTTTTAAAATAAAAGGGAGTATATATATATAATGATAAAGATATTGCTATTCTATCTTGATTTTTGGTATAGACCGTTCTATCTTATTAGCATGCAGACCGTATAAAAACATTATTGTGTATAGCCTTTAGGGCATTATATTCCATAAGATTTGACACGTAGGTTGAAAAAATTACAACCTGATCTCATGCTTTCTAGTTGATTTTCATAGGGTATTTTCTAGATTGATTTGCATATTTTCCTATATATATTTGTGTGTTTTGCATGAGATTTCAACTCTGTTTCGAGGGTTGGAGTCGTTTGTGTGTTGTTTTTGTATTTTGTAGGTATTTAAAGTGTTTAGGAGAAGTTTTCAAGCTATTTGGAGCATTTTAGGATGTGGTGTTTTGTTATGATTTTCAAGTGTCAAGTTATGAAGAGTTCTTCAAAGATTTCAAGAGACGGATTTGCAATAAGAGGTGCCTTAGAAGGAGTTGCAAGAAGACTAAGGGAATCAAGGAACGAGAAGGAAGAAACACCGAGAAAAGATCAATCATTTGGAGCAAGTTCGAGGCAAAGGCGAGAAGAAACACAAGAAGCAGTTGTGGGTCGCATGCGACCTCCCCATGGTAGGCTGCGACCTACCCTGATCTATGAATGGAGGAGGTCGGCTACGATATGCCCATGGTCGGCCTTGACCCACCCAAATCCTAGCGTGGAAAAATACTTGCCGCCTAAGTAATTGTCCTTTTGGGTATTTTAAATTTTGAATGGGTGTAGTTGTCGAGGGAGAACCTTTTTGACTTCTATAAGGACCGTTTTTAGGTCTCTTTGAGGGGAGGATGCTTCATTCTTCTTGGGGGGAGACTTGGAAGACAAGGATTTGTGGGTTTGTAATATTTGTAAGTTGGATCTCTTTTCTAAATTCAAGTTGTTTTCTTTTTCATGTCTTCTTCTCTTTTGATGGATGTTTGCATGAATATGATGAGTGAGTAGTCACCCTTTTCTAGGGTTGGGGTGAAACCCAACATAAGCATGCATAATAAAACTTGAATCTTTGATCTATGTTTGACCGTATAATCTCTATCCTTTAATCCAACTTATATGCTTAATTCCTTAATGAAAATTGAGGCATGTTCTTGTTTGCAATTGAATTGAAAGAATATATTTTGAATTGGAATGATTATTCGGGTTTAAAGACGAAAGTTAAAACCTTTAGAAAACAAGTAGGATTGCATGTCAACATCTTTATGAAGGTTGAGATTTTGATGTGTCCATTTGTGGCGAAAGTCATCCATGAGATTATAGGTTGAGTTGATCATTGATTGCTGTTTTCGTGCATGATTATGTTGTGGTTAAACCTTGTCCCTAGGTATTTTTCCCATATTTTTGCAAGTTAATTTTGTTCGTAATTAAGGTCTACTGCGACCCCCCTAGGGTCGGGTGCGACCCTTTCCTGAAACATGTTATTTGTGTTTGTTCCCCTTGTTTTGTTTTGTTTTCGTAGTTTGATTGCTAGACTATAGTTTTTTCTAACTCCCGTGGAACGATCCTGACTTCGCTATACTCGGCAAGGTCTTAAAAAATTTATTTGTTCAAGAAATAACCATTCAACAAATTGGCGCCGTTGCCGGGGAGTAAGTTTAGTTTCTTTGTCTAGCTTTCTTTTGGGTAAGGGACTAGCCCAAGCCCCTAGTTTGTACATAATTCGTTTCTCTCGTGTTTTGTGTGCAGGTGTATGCCCTCTAGTTCACGAAGGGTAATCGACTATTTTCCCTTTGATCCTGAAATAGATTGAACCATTCGCCGCAAACTAAGAGAACAAAAAGCAATGGGCGACGCTGAGGCTCTTGCTCATCAAATGGCTGAACTCCGCGCTCAATTGGAGCGCATGCAAATGGAGCCAAATGCTCAAACTGCTGCTACGGAACAACAAATTGGAGAGAGAGGTTGTTGTCCGTCTTCGACAATAACTTGATGCTATTCTGAGGAACAACAACAACAACAATAGACCTAGTGCTATTCTGAGGAATGCTAAGCAATACATGCATCCGGAGCTTTGGGTCCCCAAATCCGCTATTGTGCTCCCGGCAATTGAGCGCGCTTTTGAGATCAAGTCCCACTTCATCACTCTCATCAAGAGGTCTCAATATGAAAGCAAGCCCACTGAATTCCCTATGGAACACATCGAAAATTTCACCGATCTTTGTGACACCATCGCCGCCGATGGTAAGTCACTTGATTACATGCTCCTCAAGGCGTTCAAGTGGTCTCTAGATGGGAAGGCACTTCATTGGCTCGAGAGTTTGCCTGCTAGGTCGATCACTACATGGAAGGCTTTACACGACTTGTTAAAGACGAAGTTCTTTCCACCAGCCAAGACTACCGAGCTAAGGAAGCACATCACATCCTACCATCAACTTCCCAATGAGACATTTGTTGAGACTTAGGAGAGATTCAAGGAGCTTCTTCGGAAATGTCCTACTCATGGACAACCTCCTTATGTTCTTCAAGAGATATTCTTTCAAGGGATCAATGTCGCGACAAAGGACCGCATCAATCTTCACACCGATTGCGCTTTCATTAAGATGGATCCCGACGAGGCATGGACTCTAATGGACAAACTCACCAACTATGATGCCATGTATGGGACCCAACAAGCCGCCCGATTTCGAACGAAGAAGCTTTATGATCCTAATAGCGAGCCAATTGATCAAGATCTGAAGTTCCAATTTATGCAAGATGAGATCAACCGACTCAAGAAGCAAGTAAGCTACTTCAAGTCCGCAGCCCCACCTTGTCAAGAATGTGGTTCTCAATCTCATACCACCGCTTCTTGTACTAATGTGGAACAAATCCAAGCTGCTGAGGTATATGCAGAGGCAAACTATATGTGAGGACCCTACCGAGGCCAAAACAATGCTTATGCGGGGAAAAACAACAACAAATATTCTCAATGGAATAACAATGCCCGTGGTCAACGTTATCGACCTCCTCCACAAGAGCAAAGGGCCTCTCCTTATAGACCCCACGGTTATCAAGCGGAGCCAACATGGATGCAATAGTTGCAAGAAGGGCTTATGCAAGGGGTGCGAACCGAGCTTACCACACAGCTAAAGGGTGTTCATACAAAGTTGGGAGACTTTGACTTACGGAGGAAGAACGTCGACTCCCAACTTGGTAACCTAGCGGCTCCAACCCACGACCTCAAGGGCGATTATCAGGCCATCCCGATGAGAATCCAAGAGGCCATATTGTTGTTGTTCACCTAAGGAGCGGGAAGAAGTTGTCAGAGTAAGATACGAGCAAGAAGACGACGGATGAATAAGATCACACCGTTCAGAGAACGGTCGGGGCCGACCCTCCCATGGTCAACATCGACCCTCTCCCCCCTACAGAGGAGGTCGCCGCCGATCCTCCCTAGGTTGTGGCCGATCCTTCTCTGAAAATCCCGACATCCGTTCCGTCTTCTTCGACAACGAAGGTACTTCCTTTCCCATCCAAGAAGGCTAAAGATTTCACGGAGGGCAAGTTCAAGCGTTTCGTGAAGGTTCTTCAAGGCCTCAACATCACCATTACCTTTGTCGAAGCTTTGAACGAGATGCCCGCCTACTCAAATTTCTCAAGGAAATCTTATCAAAGAAGCGGTCAATGTCTAAGTTGACCAATGATGTGCGATCTATAGAGCTCCCAGAAAAGCTTGGCGATCTGGGTAAGTTTGCAATTACCATTGGCATCGGTGCCCATCGATTCAAAGCTCTATATGATCTTGGTGCAAGTGCTAGTATCCTCCCTCTTTCTATATGGTCCAAGACCAACATGGGTCCCTTGGTCCCGGTGAACATGAGGCTATACATGGCGGATGACTCTTGTGTGCAACCTACCGGTATAGTCGACGACTTTCCTATCCAAGTCGGCAAGTTCTTTGTGCCCAACGACTTCATTGTAATGGAGATGCCGGAGGATCCCGTCGTCCCGATCATCCATGTACGACCATTCCTTGCCACCGCCGGTGCGGTCATTGATGTGAAGAAAGGTCTCCTCACTTTTGAGATTGGAGATGAAGTGGTCGAGTTCCGATTCAACCCCACCATGAAAGAGACCATTGAAGCTATGGAGGTCAAGATGTTACTCGGAGAGTACACAAGTGAAGACGAAAAGGAAGATACCAACGCTCTCAGAGAACGGTCGGCGCCGAACCTCTACTGGTCGACCATGACCCCCAATTTGCCTACCTCCCCTCTCAGTGAAGGGTCAGGGCCGACCCCTCCCTGGTCGGCCGCGAAATTTTTGGACGATGTAGATGGTGAGATCGAGGAGTTTCTCAAGGCGGAGAAGGACGATGACATTATCACACCACCACCACCTACTCCGGAGCTTGAGACTCTCCCTGAGTCTTTGTGGTATGAGTTTCTTGGCCCAAATTCCACTTTTCCGGTTATTGTCAATGGTAATTTAAATGTGGAAGAAGTTGGAAAGTTGCTTGATGTACTTAGGGCTCATAGGAAAGCCATTGGGTACTCGCTTGAGGACTTGAGTGGACTTTCACCCTCTTTATGTATGCATCGGATTTTTCTAGAGGAGGGGCATAGACCGACCATTGAGCATCAATGACGGCTTAACCCGAACATGAAGGAAGTGGTGAAGAAGGAGATTTTAAGAATGCTTGATGGGACAATCATATTCCCAATTTCAGATAGCAAGTGGGTGAGCCCGGTTCATGTGGTGCCCAAGAAAAGTGGTCTCACCGTTTTGGAGAATGAGAAGGGTAAATTAATGATTCCAACTAGGACTACTACTAGTTGGCGAATGTGCATTGATTATAGGAAACTCAAAAGTGCCACTAGGAAAGATCATTTTCCTTTGCCTTTATTGACCAAGTGCTAGAGAGATTAGCTCTACATGATTACTTTTGTTATCTCGATGGCTATAGTGGTTTTTGGCAGGTTCCGATACATCCCGATGATCAAGAAAAAACAGCTTTCACATGCCCTTATGGGACTTTTGCCTATAGGAGGATGCCATTCGGGATTTGCAAAGCCCCCGCCGCCTTCGAAAGGTGTATGATGGTCGTCTTCTCTGACATGATCGAGGACATTGTGGAGGTGTTCATGGACGACTTCTCGGTGTACGGTACCACCTTTGACTCTTGTCTTACTAATCTTGCTAGAGTCCTTAAAAGATGTGAAGAAACCAACCTTGTGCTAGATTGGGAAAAATGTCACTTTATGGTTCAAGAAGGGATTGTCTTAGGTCACATTGTGTCAAGAAGGAAAATTGAAGTGGATCAAGCTAAAATTGAATTAATTGAAAAATTGTCACCCCTTACCTCCGTAAAAGGTGTTAGGAGTTTTCTAGGATATGTCGGGTTTTATAGGAGGTTCATTCAAGATTCCTCAAAGATTACCAAACCATTGACTAACCTACTAATGAAAGATGTGGTGTTTCAGTTTTCTTCCGAGTGTCTTGAAGCTTTTCATAGGATCCGGGATGCACTTGTGTCGGCTCCTATCATGCAACCACCGGATTGGACACTTCCCTTCGAGATCATGTGTGATGCAAGTGATTGTGCCGTGGGCGCGGTTCTCGGGCAAAGGAAGGAGAAGAAGCTTCATGCTATCTACTATGCAAGCAAGACGCTTGACGAGGCACAAAGCAAGTAGACAATAACGGAGAAGGAGTTTCTAGCCGTGGTGTTTGCATTTGAGAAGTTCCGCTCTTACTTGTTGGGCTCTAAGGTGATTGTCTACACCGACCATGCTGATGTCCGCTACCTTATGGACAAAAAGGATGCTAAGCCAAGGTTTCTCCGATGGATGCTCCTCTTACAAGAGTTCGATCTAGAGATAAGAGACAAAAAGGGAGCGGAAAACCTTGTGGCGGATCACCTTTCAAGGCTACCCATTGAGCACATCACGGAGTCCGGAGACACGGTACCAATCAATGATTCTCGTCCGGACGAAACTCTTCTAAGAAACGAGGTCTCGCAAGAGGGAACTCTCAGGAGACGGTCGGCCGCGACCTCCCCTCCCCTTTCTCCAACGGTCGGCGATGACCACAACGGCTCGCATCCGACCCCAACTGGGGTTGTCCGAGGTCACATCTCTTCCCTTTCTTGTGTACTTTCTAATCCTCTTCACTCTTCTTCTCCTTCTCCTTCTTTTTCACAATCCATAGATGCTATTAAGAGGTTGAAAATTCCATGGTTTGCGGATTTTGCTAACTATGTTGTAGGAGGCATTATTCCGGATGGATTGACTTCTCAAGCTAAAAAACAGTTCCTCCCCGACGTCAAGCGCTACTATTGGGATGATCTTTACTTGTTCAAGCAAGGGAGTGATCATATCTTTAGACGTTGTGTGCCGGACAACGAGATAGAGGGAGTCACCCGGCATTGCCACACTCTACCAACGGGCGGCCACGCTAAGGGATTCAAAACCACCGCGAAGATTTTTCAAAGTGGATTCTATTGGCCTAATATCTTCAAGGACGTGCAAGATTATTTGACAACATGTGACGAGTGTCAACGATCGGGGAACATCACATGGAGGAACGAGAACCTGCTCATCGGTATCTTGGAGGTCGAGCTCTTTGATGTTTGGGGTATAGACTTTATGGGACCCTTCCCCTCTTTGGGTCCCTACAAGTACATACTCGTGGCGGTTGACTACGTTTCCAAGTGGGTCGAGGCCATAGCCACAAGGACGAATGATGCACGGGTGGTAGCCAAGTTCATGAAGGCCAACATCTTTCCCCGCTTTGGTGTACCCCGAGTCCTTATTAGTGATGGCGGATCTCACTTCATTGAGCGGAGCTTTGAGGCACTTTTGACCAAGTATGGGGTGTCTCACAAGGTGGCCACACCCTATCATCCTCAAACTAGCGGTCAAGTGGAGGTTTCCAACCGGCAAATCAAGAGTATTCTCGAGAAGACGGTGTCCCGCTCAAGAAAAGATTGGTCGTCCAAACTTGATGATGCTTTGTGGGCATACCGCACCGCCTACAAGACGCCACTCCGCACCACTCCTTTAAATCTAGTATATGGCATGTCGTGTCACCTCCCCGTCGAGCTCGAACACAAGGCTCTATGGGCTCTCAAGGAGCTCAACATGGACCTCGACGCAGCCGGAGCAAAACGATTCATGGACATACAAGAGCTAGAGGAATTGAGGCTTAATGCATATGAGATCTCAAAGATCTACAAGGAGAAGACCAAGAAGTGGCATGATAGGAAACTTGTGCCCAAAACCATCAAGGCCGGTGATCAAGTACTCCTCTTAAATTCTAGGCTCCTACTCTTACCCGGAAAGTTGCGGACCCAATGGAGTGGACCATTCATGGTTCATCACATATACTTGCACGGGGCAGCCGATCTCATAGATGACACCGGTGGAATTTTCAAAGTGAACGGTCATCGCTTGAAGAAGTATTATGCAAAGGTGGAACCCGATGAGGAAATCCAAGCCACATGGGCTCTCACAACCTCTAACTGTTAAGGTACTTCTCGTCTAGCTCAAAGACGTTAAAGAAAGTGCTTTTCGGGAGGCAACCCGTTCCTTCCCTTTTCTTTTCTTTTTGCCTTGAACTTTTTAGCTTAGATTAACTTGATTTTTCTTAGTCTAGACTAGATAGGTAGTCTATCTTGCATATCCGCTAACATTTTGTAGGGACCCGAGGCAATGGATAAGCATAAGAGGCTGGGGATGAGTAGACGAAGCAATGGGATGTTCTCAGGAGGTGGTCGGCTACGACCCCCTACTGGTCGGCCACGACCTGCTGCGTATCATATGGTAAAAACCGGAAATTTTGGGTATTTACAAGTAAGTCCCTGCAACTTTTTCAAATCTTTTTACCCATCCCCTACCTCTTTCTCAGCTCATATCCACGCCCCTTTGCTCGACCTAGCCCCCAAATTCTCCCAAGAATTCTCCTTGACTCCATAGCTCACCAACTACTAGATCCACCCCCTTTCTCCCCAAATCTACCTAAATCCTTCCTAATTCAACTCATTCTACCCAATCCCTCCCCAAATAACCAGGTTTTCGGACCTCCCACACAAGAAAACTGTTGGATCGTTAATACTGAGGAACGTCCTTTACTTTGGTAAAGGCGTCCTTTGGTCGGGCGTCCCTACGAGGAGTAGAGGCGTCCTTGAGTAATGCAGCGGAAATAAAGTACTCTAAACAAGTAATGATGAACACAGTGAATTATAGAGGAACCACTCAAGACCAAGTAGTCCTTGAGTGTAAACCTCTACCTCATTGGAGGATTTTTGAATAGTTTTTCCCTTATTTTGAACGTTCTTATAGTTGTACTGGCGAGTCTTTACAGTTCTCTGACACTTAGCTTTTCTTCCTAAGTCCACTAGTAAAGGACTCCTCTAAGCCTACAACTTAAGCAAGTTCAATCTTATAAAGGACTCTATCCCTACGTCCTACAGTACTTCGTAGGACTCTCTTTCTCTTTTTGGGTTTTTCTGAATACAAACTGTTTTGTGGTTTTGGTTACAACTCTCACTCGATTTAGCACAAGTCTTAGCACTGTTCTTGAGTTCTTGAGATAGTTCTTCGTGTTCTTGAGTGAGTCGCTTTCCTCTGATTCTCTCTGAATATTCTTTGAAAGCGTTAGCGTCACAATAAATGCCTTGGGGCTATTTATAGGACTTGGGGAAGGGCGTCATTCTTCTTGGACGATCATGCCCTTCGTGGACGTGGCTACAGGATCTTCCTCCACGTAGTATGGCGGTGATGAGAAAGCTTCTTGTATCTAGTTGTGTGTGATGAACTCCGCTACAGGATCGGCCGCCACGTGTTGATGAACTCTGCTACAGGATCGTCCGCCACGTAGTGTTGGACTCTGCTACAGGATCGGTCTCCACGTGTCCTTGGATGATCAAATATTGTCGAGTGATGTCATCCCGTCGGCTACTGAGTAAGGACGCTTGGCTTTGGGTTCCTACTTGCTTGGGACTCCGTCCTTGCTCAAATAGTCTATTGCTGGTTCTTACTTCCTATTAGCTAGCGTCCTTAAGCCTAGGGAACGCTCCACACACTTGTTGTCCTTTTGTCACTGGCGTTCCTGAACACTTGGACAAATTTATTATAATCAAAGTGAGTTTGTCAAATCAAAACTAAGGGACGGTTGTGGGCATACTACCAAGTACGCAAGCGTCCTTGAAAGCGTCCCAACAATTTCCCCCTTTTTGATGATGACAAACTCTTCAGCAAAATAGTTTTAGCATTGGAGCTTAACATACATGAAAACTTAAAAGCGTCCTCTAACACTTAGAGAAATTCCAGTAAGCACAAGTTTTCATTCTTTGATTCTCTAACATTTGGATTTTAGGGAGAGAATCGCGTCCTAGAAAACTTTCTAGGCGTCCTCTTTTATTATAGCATGGCGTTCCTTAGACTTTTCACTTAATAGTTCCCCCTTAACACTTGCTTATTCTAGATAACTATTTTATAGCGCATCTCTACAAAACTACACTTCCCCCTTTTGGCATCATCGAAAAGGATAACAAGTGATAAGGACGTTAGCATGAAAACATAACTATAAGCAGTGGAACGCTTAAACACACAAATGCAAGCAAACAAATGAATTGCCATTCAAACAAAAGTAGAGAAAATTGTCTTTACAGACCAAGTGTTTTTGAAACAAAAGAAGCAAAGGCAAAACAATTTAGGGATAAAGAGGTTGAGGACGGAAATAACTGAGGACGGCTCTTGTCTTGATAAAACTTTAGAAGCTGTTCCTGAAGTTCTGCCGACTTGGTGAGTGCCGAAGACAAGTCCTTGAGAGCAGAGAAGATAAGACACTGATTGTTCATAATAGCACCCATGAGTTCTGCTGGAGGATGTTGTGCTGCATTTGCTGGGGCAGGAATAGGCGCCGGACCAGAGCTGGAAGAAGGAGCGTCCTCATGAGGTACAGATGAAGGAGGAGAAGCGGCCAACAACATCTGATCGAGAGCTGCAAAGTTAACTACGGGCTCTTCTACATGAATAGGCTCGTGATGCAAAGAGGCAAGACGCTCGTGTTCTACTTCTTGAGCGAGGCGTTCTTGCTCAGCCTTCTTCTTGGCTTCCTCAGCTTCAGCTTCCAACTGCTTCTTGACTGAGGGCAGTTCTTCATTGTGCCTTATCTTTAGCAGTCCTCTCTTCTGATCCCAGTTGAGTCCTAACAGTTTAGTGGGAGCAGTGCCATCATAGGCGTTCTGGGACTCGAGAATCAGCTTGACTAACCGAGGGTATGGCAAAGCATGTCGCTTCCTCCCACACATAGCCATATGTTGCATTGCAATTCTGGCGAGGTTGATGGGATGGCGGTCGAGGAAAGCGTCTATCAAAATGATATCTTGGGTTTGAACTATAGAACGCTTTTCTTGCCTGGGAAGGACGGTGCGGCAGATAAAGTAATGTGCAATGGCGCCGACTTTGCTCAATATGTGAGCTACTCTGTCAAGTCCATAGGGTCTTTTACCCTGGAACACTCGTTCAATCATCGCAACTTCTTCATCATCTGTCATCTCAAAGCCGTTCTCTGGAAGAGAGCTTAAGGCGTTGGACGGCGGCTTTTGAGTGCTTAGTCCCATGAAGGCTCGGACTTGGCGTTCTGTGACAGATGCCTTTTCATCATCTATCTTGAATTGTAAAGAGCTGTCCTTGGACTTGTAGCGGAGACTTTTGTAGAACGCTTGGACTTGTTCTTTGTCGACCTCTGTAGGAGCAGGTCCAACGTTCAACCAGCCTTGAACTTTAGAAGCTCGAGGAACTCCAGAACGTCTTTGTCCTTGGTGAAGGAGGCAAGCCATTCCTCAGAATAGACCAAGGGGCCTAGAACGTTTACAGGAGCTCCATCGTCCTTTCGCTTCTTTTTACCCTTTGGGGACTCAGAGTCCTCACCATCAGAACTTTCTTCCTCATCATCACCGTCCTCAAACTGTTTTTCAGCAGAGGCGTCCTCAGTGCCTTGTTCATTTTCTGCATTGCCACCAGGTGCGGCCTGTTCAGTTCCTGAGGATGTTCTGCCTTGGGACGGTTCATCTGCGTCCTGGGCCTCTGTTTGAGTTTCAGTGGCAGGCTCAGCGTCCGCAGGTACTTGATGGGATTCTGTTTGGATTGTGGGGGAGGGGTTTTCTTGTGTAGGTGGAAGGGGATTGAGGATTGGGAGGGACTGGTCATAGGGGGGATTTCTTGTGCATCACGCTCAAGCTCATCGTCCAGACTAAACTCGGCGTTCTGTAGAGCGACCTGGTGCTCACCAGCGTCCTTAACAACTTCAACAAATTCTGCGTCTGTAGAATTATGAGCAGTCTCAACATTCTCAGCCTGAACGTTCTCAACATTCTCTGCATCATCCTGAGAGTCCCCAGTTACATCAATAAAAGGGGAGGACTCACCAGCCGGAGTTCCTTGGTGACTCTTCTCTGAAGAGCTTGAACTAGAGGAACTGGAGGAAGAGATTGAGAAGGGAGGGGCAGAATTGGATGAGGGCGTTTTGTGTTGAAGGTTGAGGGGACGGTGGAGGAGTGGGGAGTTGAACGATCTTTAGGGCTTTTTGAGGAGGAGGGGTGGATTCTTTTGAGAGGTTGGAGGGGCCTTTTGTGGAGGTTGGCCTTTTTGTGGAGGAGGGGACGCGTGAGGACTTGGCCTTTTTGAGGGGCCTGGGATCATGGATCTTTTTGGAGCGTCCCTCCTTAAGATGTGGTGGAAACTTGTCCACTATTTGTGTTGGGTTGGAGGAGGTTGGTTTGGAAGATTTTGAGAGGGGGGACGATGGAGCTGGACGCTTAGAGGGCAAAAGTCTTTTTGTGGTGATGGTGGGAACTTGAGGAGGTGGAGGAGAAGGACTTGGCAGCCTATTTTGAAGCATTTGATAGGCGGGAGAGTCTTTGGGATACATGGGGAAATCTGGTAGGACGTGTGCAAATCCGGTATGAGATCAAGTAAAGGAGCAAGATTCTCACCACCAAATTGCGAGAAGAACAGAATGTCGTCCATCCTCCCGGGTAAGTCCTTATAAATCTTCTTGTGGAGGCCTTGGATGACGAATCGTTCTATGAACCTCTCATAGTTCCGGGTCTTCTCTGCGTCCTCCTTTACATCAGTCTTGTCCATTCTTTCCCTTATAAGTTGATACAGCGTTCTGGGCTTCCTATTGATGAAGTCCACAAGGGATTCGTTCAGAACGATAGAATTGGGCTTCTCAATGGTGTGGGACTTCACCAATTTTCTTCTCTTACCGCCGGCAGAAGATCCGGCAGCGTTCCCTAGTCTTTGAGACATTTTTATGATGAATCTTAGTGAGAGAAAGTCGTCGGAAAGCTAGAGAGAGGAGAGAGCTGTTATTAGAGCAGGGAAGTTGTTGAGAATAATAAATTCTGAGAGCGACTGTTTTGGCCTTATATAGAGGAAGCGGTGGCACAAACTGTAATTACCACTGATTTACTGTGCGACACGTGGCAAAACTTCCCCCTTAAGATTTGAGCAAGAGCAACGGTCAATGTTCAAACTTTCAAAAGTTCAAAATTCTGACTCTTCAACTTCTTCTCATAAACTGAACTGGCGTCCTCTCTTACAAACACTGAGCGTCCTCTCAAACTTAGCTAAAATTTACCTCTTCAAGCAAACCAATAACCTTGACAACCGTCCTTGTGATCACCTTACGAACCATTTGAGAACAAAGCAAGTACGTCCCGTAAAAGGAAATATGAAGCTCATAGGACGCTTTTGCAGAGTTCTCGGCTAGGGTAAGCTTAGAGTTCCCATCATTTCGGCTTATGATGCGGGTTGGGTGATCAGGGATACTCTTTTCAAGACAAATAGAGAAATTTGAATGGCGTTCCAAAGTAGCAAATACATGAAGTTTTAGACTAGCGTCCTTGCAAATATGAATTCAATGCATAACAGTCCTTAAGCACTTAGAATCTACAAAACATATCCAATCATCGAGGGAATAGTAGAACGGGACTTGCTACTTAAAAGTTATCTTCCCCAAGAGCAACCTGAGATGCTCATGGGGACGTCTATCAAGCGCCATAGTGAAAATATCAGCTATTTGGTCTTCAGTCCATACATGCTCCATACTAATGAGTCCTAGCTCAACATTATCACGCAAGAAATGATGCCTTATATGAATATGCTTTGTGCGTGAATGAAAAACAGGATTCTTAGAAATTTCAATAGCGCTTGTGTTATCATAGCGAATGGGAATAGTTTCAAGATTGATACCGTAGTCCTCAAGTTGATTTTTGATCCAGATGACTTGTGAACAGCACGAGGCAGCAGCAACGTACTCAGCTTCCGCAGTTGAAAGCGCCACAAAGTTCTGTTTCTTAGATCCCCAAGAGACTAAGCATGAACCAAGGAACTGTGCCATTCCTGAAGTGCTTTTCCTATCAATTATGTGACCAGCGTAATCAGCGTCCGAGTAGCCAACAAGCTTGAATGACGTCTTCCTTGGATACCAAAGGCAGATATCGTCGCGTCCTTTGAGGTAGCGAAAGATCCTCTTGACTTCTTGCATGTGGGACTCCTTTGGATTCGCCTGGAAGCGTGCACACAAGCAAACGGCGAACATGATATCGGGACGGCTTGTGGTCAAATAGAGCAAAGAACCAATCATTCCTCTGTATAGCTCTTGATCAACGTCCTTTCCCTGTTCATCTGCGTAAAGACGCGAATTTGTAGAACAAGGGGTTGCAACAGGCTTGGACGTGTTCATCCCGTACTTCTGAAGCATTTCACGGACATATTTTTGTTGGTGAATACGCGTCCCTTCTTTGAGTTGATTGATTTGAAGTCTTAAAAAGAAATTGAGTTCTCCAATGAGGGACATCTCAAACTCACTACTCATTAGGGACTTGAACTCATCTACAAGTTTCATGTTAGTACTACCAAAGACTATATCATCAACATAAACTTGAGCAATTAGAATGTCCTTGTGAACTTTCTTAATGAACAAAGTTTTATCAATTGAACCTCTTGTGTACCCATGAGACAAAAGAAAGGACGCAAACCTGTCGTACCATGCACGAGGGGCTTGCTTGAGTCCATAGAGCTCTTTGTCCAAGTAGTACACATGATCTGGGTGAGAGGCGTCCTCGAAGCCAGGGGGCTGAGCAACATACACTTCCTCCTTCAATTTTCCGTTGAGAAAGGCAGTCTTGACGTCCATCTGAAATAACTTGAATCCCTTGTGTGCGGCAAAGGCAATGAGAAGGCGAACGGCTTCAATTCTAGCAACAGGTGCAAAGGTCTCATCATAGTCTATGCCTTCCTCTTGCTTGAATCCTTGAGCCACAAGTCTTGCCTTGTTCCTTGACACACGTCCACTTTCATCAAGCTTATTCCTAAACACCCAGCGCGTCCCTATGATGTTTTTGCCTTTGGGACGAGGGACGAGGGTCCAAACTTTGTTCCTTTCAAACTGGTTGAGTTCTTCTTGCATTGCTTGAATCCAGTCAGCGTCCTGAAGTGCTTCCTTGATGTTCTTTGGTTCCACCATAGAGACAAAGGCATTGAACGCACAAAAGCTAGATTTGCACTTTGGGACTTGCTTGCAGCTGACCTGGTTTGAACTCTTTGAGAAGGATCTGAGACAATCTGAGAAGTTGGATGGTCCCTAGAGAAGCGGGACTCCCTTTGAAACAATTGAGCAAATCTTGGATCAATCTCTCCATCAGAATCATCACTATCATCTTGAGCATTGTCCTCAGTGTGTTCCCCCTTAGAGAAAGCGTCCACACCTTGACGTTGCTCGCCTTGTAAACTTGATTCATCCATATCTTGTTGAACTGGGGATTCACTACGAGAGGGAACTCCCTGAACAACACTAGGAACGTCCACTGAGACTTCATCAGGATTTGGAGTAGCGTCTTTAGGAACATAGTATTTTCTAGAGGACCAATCTTCAACTTCGTCTTCAGAGTCGTCCTGTTGTTGTGACGACGAGCGTTCTTTCTTACTTGTTTTTTCTTTGTGAGAAGAACTTTCTTTGAACACAACATGAATACTCTCCTCAAGCTTTAGATTCCTTTTGTTGAAAACTCTATATGCTTTGCTGGTGAGAGAGTACCCAAGGAATATGGCTTCATCATTCCTTGCATCAAACTTTCCAAGTCTTTCTTTGTCGATGTTGTGGACGAAACACTTGCACCCAAAAACTCTGATATAATCGATGCGAGGCTTCCTTCCATTTAAAAACTCATAGGACGTCTTCTTCAGCAGAGGATGGATCATGGCACGATTAATGATGTAGCATGCTGTAGCAATAACTTCCGCCCAGAAGTACTTGGGGACGCTATTTGCCAAGAGCATAGTCCTTGCCATATCCTCCAACGTCCTGTTCTTTCTTTCCACAACTCCATTTTGTTGAGGAGTCCTTGGAGCTGAGAAGTTGTGAGAGACGCCATGTTGATCACAGTAGGCCAGGAACTCTGAGTTTTGGAACTCCGTCCCATGGTCCAATCGTATGGCTTTGAGAGGCGTCTCAAGGGCAACTTCTACTTGTTTGATGAAGACTTTGAAGGCATTGAAACAATCTGCTTTTGACACCAAGAAAAGAACCCAAGTGAATAGAGAAAAATCATCTACGAGAACGTAAATGTACCTCTTTCCACCGTAGCTCAGCGTCTTCATTGGTCCACAAAGATCCATGTGGAGAAGTTCCAAAGGCTTCTTCGTACTGATTTCGTTCTTGGACTTGAAGGACGTTCTTGTTTGCTTCCCTTTGATACAGGCTTCACACTGTTCAACTTTCTCAGGATCAATTCGGGGAAGTCCTTTCACAAGATTTCTTTGGTGTAGCTTAAGGATTGTGCTTGGTCCAGCACGGCCAAGTCGGCGATGCCAGAGATCAGCGTCCTCCTTTGAAACAGATAGGCATAATTCTGATTTAGGCTTGAACTCTTGATTGAAGATGTAGACATTGTTCTGGCGTACTCCTTTGAGAACAACTTTGTTGGACTTCTTGTTGATGACAAGGCATTCCTTTGAGTCAAACGTGACTAGATTTTCACCTTGGTCACACATTTGAGAGACACTAAGGAGATTGAAGCCAAGTCCTTCAACAAGACTGACATTTGTTCCTTTGATGGACGGATTTAGAATGGCAGTTCCCATCCTTTGGATCTTTCCTTTACCCTTGTTGCCGAACGAGACAGTTCCTCCCATGGCACTACTTTGGATAGAAGTGAGATGGATCTGGCTTCCTGTCATATGGTTTGAGGCGCCACTATCAATGATCCACGGGCGTCCCCTCACTTCCACCTGCCATAACAAAGTTAGTGTTTGGCGACCAAGGCAAGGTGTACCTTACCTGGTTCGTTACAGTAATAGAACTCTAGTTCTGGCATGTAGTCATTTATACTCACATCATTTGAGATAGCATGCTTTCGGAAAGAGTTCCTAGAGCGTCTAGAACGCCTAGGATTAGCCTTAGGGACGGACTTATCATTTTCAATGTTAGTCCTAGCAGCTTTTCCACTTTCAATGTCTTCCTTCAGTTTTAAACAGTCATATTTGAAGTGATCTTCTTGTCCACAGTACCAACACGTCCTATAGTAAGTACCAAGGTAGTACTTCTTGTTGGGACGTTGAATTTTTATTTTCTTTCATCTTTTGAGGATCACAAACTTTTGAACCTTCCCCTTTAGCAATTTTCTTATAGATCCTATGACTACTGGAGTTAGTGTAGTAGTCCTCTTGACCTTTCTCTCCACTGTCTAGGACTCTAATTCTTTCAAGAAGATTCTTGGTTTTCTCTCTTTCAAGTTCCAGTTCTGAAGTTTTGCTTGCCTCAAAGTCGCTAAAGAGAGAGTTCCTAGTGTCAGACTCAAAACCTAGTCCTCTTTTGGCTGGGACAAAAACCATTGGTCTAACTTCCTCAATGATAGGATTCTTTCCTAACACTTTCACTTCTTCCCAAAGCTTAGTGTTCTCTAGTTTAAGACACATCACTTCAGTTTTAAGGGATTTGCTTTCTTCACATGAGGACTCTAGTTGCAAAGACAGTGTAGCACAGTTCTCACATTCAACCAGGATATTTTCATTTTCAAGTTCAAGTTCATCTATTCTGTGTTGCATGACTACGCTTTCTTCCATGATTTTACCAATGAGTATAATAAGCTTGGATTTAGAACAATTCTCTAAGGAACTCTTCATAGATTCGCGAGTTACCTCATTTTCAGATTTCGGAGCGTCCTCCTCAATAACTGTGGCGTCCTCCATAGCCATGTACGCTACTTGTTCATTATCAGAAACGTCCTCAATAGCTATGTACGCCGCCTGTTCATCGGGTTCTTCATCATCAGAACTGACATTATCCCATGCAGATGCGAACGCTCCAATGAGAGCCTTTGTCTTCATTTCCTTTGAGGACATTCCCGTCTTACACTTTTTAGCAAAGTGTCCTTTCTTGTTACATTTGTAACAGGTAAGTTCTTTCATCTCTACCTCAGTGTACTTGGGACTTTCTTTCTTGTAAGGCATCTTGTGTTTGTTGAAATATTTGTTCCTTTTGCCATAAGAACGGAGAGCTTTGTGAATAAGAGCAAGTTCTTCTTCTTCATCAAGTTGTTCCTTAGTCTTGCTTTCTTTCTCCTTTAAAACCTGAACGCGCATCTTCTCACGGTCCTCATTTTTATTGGCTTCCACCATTAAAGCAAGTTCTCTTTGGCGACGCAAATATTCAGCGTACTCTAGTGTTGATGTCATCAAGGCTAGATCTGTTTGAGGATTCCGTGCTAGCTCAGCAAAATTGGAGTCCCTCCTTGCTTCATATCCTCTCAGCTTCCTGTAGATCTCTTCCATATCTAGAGTCTTGTTAGCTGTATTTTCCTTGAACGTGCTTCTATCAAAGTTCCACTTTCCTGTTAGTCCATCAATGACCACTTGAACTCTGTTCCTCATTGAAATTTCAGCTTCTGGGATACCCAAATTCCTCATCTTGGTGACAAGAGCTTCAAAACGGTATGAGTAGTCCTTAACTGTTTCATTGGGCAACATTCTGAAAGCATAGAACTCTCTCTTGACTTCGAGCTGAACGTCTTCCTTCATCTCAGCCGTACCCACGTGGTACTTATCGAGAGCTTCCCACTGGAGTTTGGCTGTTGCCAAATTGCTGACTCGGGTGGCGTCCCACTCGCAAAGGGACGCTTGAAGGAAGCTTATTGCCTTAGCATTTGTTTTCATGAGCTTGAATTCATCAGGACCCCACTCGTCCTCTTTGTCTTTCTTGTCAGCAGGAACGGTAAGGTCACCTTTCATGATCACTCTCCAGCATTGATAGTTCTGACTCCTGCAGAAGTTTTCAAATCTAATCTTCCAGCGGTTAAAATTGCCGTCCGTCAGGCGCGGAGGCTTCACGAAGGAGATTCCGATTGGTTCCATGTCCATATTTTACCTGCAACTCAGTAAGAATCTAGAGAACCTGCTCTGATACCAATTGTTGGATCGTTAGTACTGAGGAACGTCCTTTACTTTGGTAAAGGCGTCCTTTGGTCGGGCATCCCTACGAGGAGTAGAGGCGTCCTTGAGTAATGCAGCGGAAATAAAGTACTAAACAAGTAAAGATGAACGCAGTGAATTATAGAGGAACCACTCAAGACCAAGTAGTCCGTGAGTGTAAACCTCTACCTCCTTGGAGGATTTTTGAATAGTTTTTCCTTATATTGAACGTTCTTACAGTTGTACTGGCGAGTCTTTACAGTTCTCTAGCACTTAGCTTTTCATCCTAAGTCCACTAGTAAAGGACTCCTCTAAGCCTACAACTTAAGCAAGTTCAATCTTATAAAGGACTCTATCCCTACGTCCTACAGTACTTCGTAGGACTCTCTTTCTCTTTTTGGGTTTGTCTGAATACAAACTGTTTTGTGGTTTTGGTTACAACTCTCACTCGATTTAGCACAAGTCTTAGCACTGTTCTTGAGTTCTTGAGCTAGTTCTTCGTGTTCTTGAGTGAGTCGCTTTCCTCTGATTCTCTCTAAATATTCTCTGAAAGCGTTAGCGTCACAATAAATGCCTTGGGGCTATTTATAGGACTTGGGGAAGGGCGTCATTCTTCTTGGACGATCATGCCCTTCGTGGACGTGGCTACAGGATCTTCCTCCACGTAGTATGGCGGTGATGAGGAAGCTTCCTGTATCCAGCTGTGTGTGATGAACTCCGCTACAGGATCGGCCGCCACGTGTTGATGAACTCTTCTACAGGATCGTCCGCCACGTAGTGTTGGACTCTGCTACAGGATTGGTCTCCATGTGTCCTTGAATGATCAAATATTGTCGAGTGATGTCATCCTGTCGGCTAGTGAGTAAGGACGCTTGGCTTTGGGTTCCTACTTGCTTGGGACTCCGTCCTTGCTCAAGTAGTCTCTTGCTGGTCCTTACTTCCTGTTAGCTAGCGTCCCTAAGCCTAGGGAACGCTCCACACACTTGTTGTCCTTTTGTCACTGGCGTTCCTGAACACTTGGACAAATTTATTAGAATCAAAGTGAGTTTGCCATATCAAAACTAAGAAACGGTTGTGGGCATACTACCGAGTACGCAAGCATCCTTGATAGCGTCCCAACAAAAACCCAAAAATCCGACCTCCTCTAGACCTCGGCTTCGACCCTTATTTTACCTGCATTCTTCTTATTCACCACTTCTTTGGTATTTTCTTCTACTCCCTTACTCTTATATTCAAGTTTACTTGATTATTTTAGGGGGTTTAGTTTGAAATCTAGGTTTTGGATGTTTTTAAGTTTGAATGTGAAATTTGGGTTATACATGCTTAGATCTACATGTTTGGTTGATAATTATTGGTTTTTGGGATGATTTCTTGCTTGATCTATGGTTATTTAGTTGATTTTGGGTCAATAGAATTTTTCTAGGATTTTTGGTAGCCAATAGAGGGTGTTTGCTGATTTTTTTCATGAGCTGCATAGTAGTAGGTGGTTGGCGCCGACCCCCCTAGGTCGGCTGCGACCACTCACTGAGTTCGAAAAATCTTTGTGTGCTGGTTTTGACGCGAATTTGTGCATATGCGAGCTCCCATGGGTCGTCCCCGACCCCGGTTGCCTCGTAATCTTGTTGATAGCATGCTTATTGAGTTGTTTTTGTCATGATTTGAGTGATTTGAGCATGAGGTTTTCCCACTACTTGCCCATGTTTCATGATTATCTATGCTTTGTTGAGAATTTTCATATGCAATTGAAAGTGTGTGTTTATTGCAAGTATGGGGTGACTCTTTGGTGATTATTTGTGTGCTTCTTGTGTGGTATTTATCCTATTTGAGTTTGGAAATTATCTTGGAAGCTACATGGCTTTGTAGGACAATGGCATCTTCTTCAAGAGCAAGTAAGAAGCAAATGAACGGCAAGCAAGTGGCGGAACCGGTGATGGATGATGTGGAGTGTTTTACGGACGAGCAAGTGGCGCTATATAACTTGTTGAGGGAAGGGAATGTTGGAGTTCATTCTTATAATCAAGAGGCGCACGAAGGTTCTTTATGCATACGACGGTGGTGGAGGCTTTCCAATTGCTTGGCGCCGTGCACTTAATTCATAATCCAATCTAAGTGCACTACCCGGCGCTAACTTGTGAGTTTGGCGCCACTCTTGAGATCACGGAGCATGACAAGAAGAAATTCAACAACTCCAAAATCTCAATTTAACTTGGCGGTATCCTCCAAACCGGAACCATCAAGAGACTCAACAAGACGTTTGGCTTTACCCCACCACAAGGAGCCTACACCTTGAGTGACTTCCCTATCAACACTATGTGGTCCTATCTCACCGGCAAAGCGGAAGCCCTAAGTACTCCCCTTGCTCGTGACATTGCCAACTCGGTCTTTAGGGTCATTTTGCGCATCCTCGGCTCCTTCATTTGGTGCAAGTACGAGCTCTCTCGCCCCACCTTGCGGGAGCTCGCGTGCTTGTCCACCCCTCCTCTTCACCAACACCAAGAGCATGAACTTTGATTGTGAGTTCGTCATCAACCAAAGGAAGAGCCCCAAGCATACTTTTTGTGGATGGATGGTTGTCCTTATTGCCCAAAGCCTCAACACTGACTTCTCCTGCTACACCACCAAGCATATGATCCCCATGGATATCAAATACTACGAGAATGCTTCGGTTTTCGTTTGGAAGATGGGCTCCGACTTCATCAACAAATTCAAGATTGACAAGGACACCACATATGATGTGGCTCTAAATGAAGAGAATTGTGAGTTGTTCTACCTTTTGAATTGGTATGACACTTGGGCTCTGATGTCTCTCATTTTGGTGGTGTTTTAGTAGTTAATTTCTCTTGTAAATATGTGTCTTGTGTTCCTTCCTTTGTTAGTTTCGTCCCTTTTTAGCTTAGTTCCCGGTTTTCCATGAGATTCGGAGACTATGCGAGTTTGTTGTGTTTTGTAGGTAAAATGGCGCGTTTGAGGACGTTTTGGAGGAGTTTATAAGAAGGAGCTAAGCAAGGGAGCCAAGGAGCGGAAGATCCATGCAAAGAATGAAGAGAAACTCAAGGAAAACCAAGAAGAGAAGAAGGACCGAGGCCCTGGATCGAGTTACTATGAAGTCGGGCCCGAGTTCGAGCACCAGAGCACAGGACCGATGTTCCCAACGTCGGGCCCGATGTCTACCCGTGTCGGTCCGAGTCGGCAAAAGATGGGATTGAGCTCCAAGGCACAATGTTGTGATCTTCCAATTTTGCCCTTCTTCTAAATTGGGAATTCCTTAATCCCCAATCGAAGAGAGAGTATAATAGAAGGTGATTAGAGAGCATCTAGGGGGGGAAAAAAACACACACAAAAATCACTCTCAAAAGGCTCAAGGAAGACTTGGAGAGCAAGGAGAAGAAAGGAGGAGGAGAAGAGAGAGAGATTGGTGGAGCTAGAGAAGAGATTAGTGAGTTTTGAACTTGTTTTGCTTTGGTTTAGTAGAATTGAGACTTGGATATTGTGAACCCCTTTAGATTTGAATGAGATTTGGCTTCCATTTGAGATTGATGATTGAGATTTGCTTGTGTTGAAGGGTTTCTTGAACAAATAAAATTTATATTCAAGACCCCGCTGAGTATAGCGAAGTCAGGATCGTCCGTGGGAGTGACAGTAGTGCTAAGTTTAATCGATAGCTACGAAAAGAGCAAAAGAAACGCAAACAAACAGAGTCAGGATCGACCAGAGGAGGGTCGATCTCGAGCACGACCTAGGGGAGGTCGAGATCAAGGAAAAATCACAGGTCTTTAATCAAAATAAAAGGCAAATCCTAGGGCTAAGGCTACCACAACAACAACCATACATGCTTTCAACAAGAATTCACAACTATCATGCAATCTAGATCATAGAAAAGTTAACTTTCGCAAACTATTCAAGTTATTCAACCAACTTTCGCAAATCAAACAACTTTCTACCTATCCTTCAACCTAGGAATATCAACTTTCGCAAATAATCCTATTAGAACTAATCAAGCAACTAACTTTCACTTTCGCTATGGTTAATTACAAGACATGCCTCAACTTTCGCAAAGGATTAAGCACAAGATAGGGTAGATATGATCATTAAGCATTCAAGTCATGAATTCAAGTTTCAAACATGCATGATTGTGTTGGGTTTTTGCCCAACCCTAGAACTTAAGAAAACTACTCACACATAGCAAGAAGTGGCAAGGAAGAAAAAGAAGAAGACATGATCAAACCAAACTCAAATTCAAATAAAAACCAAAGATCAATCTTACAAACCTCAAACTTGTCCTCCAAGTCTTCTCCTAATTCTCCAAGTCTTAATTGTTGATCAATCACAAAGCAAAGCATGAATTGAATTCCTAAAACTATAGGTTCAACCCCCTTTTATAGACAAAAAGGAGTCCTAATCTAACTAGGAAACACAAACAAAACACCTTCCTAAAATACAAACTAGGAAACTTGCACTTGCAATCCGGATAGGTGAAGTCGGTAACGCGCGATCGACCCTCCATAGGGTCGATATCGACCCCTATAGGGTCGATCCTGAGCACTTTTGTTCCTTGCGCTCCAAGTTCGGTCAAATGGCTCGAGCTCGACCTCCTTGGGCTCGATCTTGGGGTCGATGTCTTCACTTCTTCTCCTGATTTTGCTTCTCTTTAGCTCCTCTCCTTGGCTCTTCAACTTGAATCTTCCTCCTATCTCATCCATCCTCTCCAAGTCTTGCTCCAAACTCGCTCTCAAGCTCCAGAAATACCTACAAAACAACACAAAAGCGCGTAGTTTCCGAATCTCAAGGAAATACGAAAACTTATGCAAAAAGACTCAGAAACACAAGACTCAACTACGAAAATCAACTTAAACTAACCTATCTAGACCCTAAAAATCTACCTAAAAACGCGGACATCAGCTTGCTTTGCCATTTGATTGCTTTTTACTCTTACTTGATGGAGTAGATTCCATAGTCTTGGGCCATGGGGGAATCCCCTAGCTAGGATTGGGTGTGAACCCTCAATTCCATAGCCTTTGAGTGCTTGATCTATGAATCCTCTCTACATTGAGCTTCAATTCTCTTGTGAGAACAAGGGACCTAGGGCTTATGATTGGTAAGAGTAAGCGAGAGCGATCTCGAACCCATCACTAGACCTAGCATCGAAGGCGAGTGGAAACTCCCTTAGGTCGAAGTGTAGAGTGGAGGGATCGAAGGCGAACAACCTCGATCTCGCAAGGATCAACACTTATTGGCTGAATTGGGGTGGAATCACCCAAGTCTAGTTAGGGAAGGAACCCAAAAACCCAAGACCGATCTACCAAATTTGCCTAGTTCGAGTTACCCAGTCATCGGGCCCGATGTTGTGTGAAGTCGGTCCCGGCTAAATCAACCTCGATTCACCCTCGGACCGAAGTGACCAGTGTCGGTCCGAGGTGTTCTCTTTGATTTTCCTCGTTTTTGTCTTTCTTTTACCTCTTTTTAGTCTTTTGGGTACTCTCAACGCACGAACTCCCGTGTGTTCGACACCCTACCTCTTTTACTACAATTGGGGTTCGGTTTATAAATTTAAATTTTTATATCATCCGATCCGGACGACACCCCATCAGAATTTTGGCGCCGTTGCCGGGGAGTTCTACTTGTTTGAGGTACCAAGTTTATTGAGTCTTTGATTGGTAGTGATTTGGGTGAGGGACTAGCCTAAACCCCTTGTTTGTTTTGATTCGGTTTTGTTTGTGTCTTTGGTTATAGGTGTATGCGAGCTCGTTCCATCCGAGGAACACTTGAGTTCGACTTTGTGAGTGATCCGGAGAACATCATCAAACAAGCTCGAAAGAAGGAGAGAATGGAGGACCAAGCACGTGACGATGAGGTTGAGAGGATGAGGGCCGACATGGCTCGAATGCAACTTGAGATGGCTAACCGAGATGCCGAGGCTAGGAGAGAGCGTGAGCAAAGGATGCGATTGGAGGCTCAAATCACCCCAAGACTCATTGCAAGACGAGCAATCATTCCACCAAAGTAAATAGCAACCGAGCCGCCCTTAAAATCCTCAATACTCTTCATCCACTCGTAGCCAAGATTGACGGGAGCCGGAGAGGTGAAGAGCATAGTCCTTAGCACAATCATCTCTCTTCTGGAAGTACGGTTGAGCTCGGTTCTTGGGAAGAGGACGCTTCCTAGAATGCGTAGGATGATCCGGAAGAGAGGACTAGCAAGAGTGGAGACTTGCATGTTATGGCAAGAGGACACCTCCTTCCCGGTAAGATAGCTCCAAGTGTTGAAGATCGGAATGGGGCTCGGGTCATCCTCCGTCGGATTGGGGAAACCAAAGGCGTCATTGAGTTGCTTCAAAGTGAGCTTGAACCATTTGTTGCCCAATTGAAACTCCATCTTCTTGTTGGAATCCGGGCTCTCTATGTCAGAGGAGAAGGTCGCCATGAACTCACAAGTTAGAATGGGGTAATGATGATTGTCCCATTCTAATATGTGCTCGGCTCCAATGTAAGAGAAGGCCTCCTTGACATCCTCATGAATATGCAATCTTTGCCCATCCGCCTCATCATACCACTTTGTCTTGTGCTTCATCTCAAGGAAGGTATTGAAGTCGTCAAGATACTTGGAGTGAATGTGGTAATCATCGAGCTTGGCCTTGTCACTTCTCTTTGCTCTCTTTGAAGGTTTAGAACCCGAAGCCGACATAGTACCTACATCAATTCAAACACCAAAACCACATAATACACACCATTCACCCCATACTTAAACAAAGGCAAGAATCTCAACAAAAACACTTCATAACATGGATAGGAGAGGATTTATAATAATGAATCATGAAACACAAATCCATATCTCATCCTATCATGCAACCTAAGCCCAAAGAAACACACCCAAACAAGAGCAAATAGTACCTATGAACGACCCAGGGAGGGTCGCCCTCGACCCTATAGGGGTCGATCCTGAGTAAATCAACAACATCGGCCAAAAACACAAGTTCAGGTTCGACCCTGGGGGGGTCGATATCGACCAGGGGGGTCGATCCTGAACTCGCCATTCGTCTTCTACCTCTAGTTTCAACCGAAATTTTGGGTATGGAACCCATTGGCACCAAACCACAAATTTCTACCAAAATTAGCTCATGAAGATCAAGTCTAAACATCCTCAAGCATGCAAATTTCAACAACAACACAATCAAGCAAGCAATTTGCAAATTCATCAACCTAGGTCAAAAACCCCCAAATATGCACATTCAACCCAAAAAATCCAATTTCACTCAAGTTTAAGCAAAATTAAGAGTAGAGGGTGAGAAGCCATACCGAAATTGCTTGTAAGAAGTGAAAGAATGTAGAAATTTGGGTCGATCTCGAGCTAGATCTATGAAGGGGCTTAGGCTGAATTTTTGGGGCTATGGGGGGCGATTTTTGAGTAACAACTCAGCTATGGAGAGGGTGGTGGTGCTATTGAGGTGTGGTGGTGGCTGGAGTGGCGGTGGGGCGGTGGATTCCGGTGAACTTATGGGAGGAGGGCCGAGAGAAGTGAAGGTCGAACAAAGAGGGGGGGGGGGGGGTCGGGCTGCTGAAGTTGTGAAGGGGAAGGGGGATTTTTGAATTAATTTTGGGTAAAAAGACATACCTTACACCAAGGGGTAGAACCGGAATTTTGTGCCTAGGGTCGATCACGACCCCCTGAGGGTCGATCACGACCCATCTGGGTTGTGTTTTCCGCCGTTTCGGTCCTTGTGCAAGATCGTCTTGTCCCGTCTCTTGAGCTCGTGTTTTGCAACTTAGAGTCCTGCAAAAACATCCCAAAAATCCTATCTCAAGCAAAATATTTCCTAATCTAATCTAAGGAAGGTGAGAAAATAAAAACAAAAATCTAATCTAGAAATTGAAAAAAAATCAAAAAGAAAGGAAGAAAAAAAAAATCTAATCTAAAAACCGGGTTGCCTCCCGTAAGCGCTTTTTTTAACGTCATGAGCTTGACGATGGGTGTTGTAGCTCAGTCCGAGGTGGTGAGAGCCCAAGTGGCTCGGATCTCTTCGTCGGGTTCCTTCCTAGCATAGTACTTCTTCAAACGATGCCCATTGACTTTGAACATCCCACCATTCTTGTCTATAAGATCGGCCGCCCCGTGCAAGTAAATATGGTGAACCGTGAATGGTCCGCTCCATCGGGTCCGTAACTTTCCGGGGAAGATTCGGAGTCTTGAGTTGAATAAGAGCACTTGGTCACCGGCCTTGATGATTTTGGGCACAAGCTTGCTATCATGCCACTTCTTGGTCCTCTCCTTGTAAATTTTTGAGTTCTCATATGCCTTGAGCCTCAACTCTTCAAGTTCTTGCAATTCCATGAACCGCTTTTCCCCGGCCGCATCGAGATCCATGTTGAGCTTCTTGAGAGCCCATAAAGCCTTGTGTTCGAGCTCAACGGGCAAATGACAAGACTTGCCATACACTAGATTGAAAGGAGTGGTGCGGAGTGGTGTTTTGTAGGCGGTGCGGTAGGCCCATAGAGCATCATCAAGCTTGGAAGACCAATCCTTTCTTGAGCGGGATACCGTCTTCTCTAGAATGCTCTTGATTTGCCGGTTTGACACTTCTACTTGACCGCTAGTTTGAGGATGATAAGGTGTGGCCACCTTGTGAGACACCCCATACTTGGTCAAAAGCGCCTCAAAGCTCCGCTCAATGAAATGAGAGCCTCCATCACTAATGAGAACACGAGGGACACCAAAACGGGGAAAGATGTTGGTCTTCATGAACTTGGCCACTACTCGGGCATCATTCGTCCTTGTAGCTATGGCCTAAACCCGCTTGGAAACATAGTCAACCGCCACGAGTATGTACTTGTAGGGACCCGAAGAGGGGAAGGGTCCCATGAAGTCAATACCCCAAACATCAAAAAGCTCAACTTCCAAGATACCGGTGAGTGGGTTCTCGTTCCTCCATGTAATGTTCCCCGACCGTTGACACTCATCACAAGTGGTCACATATGCTTGCACATCTTTGAAGAGAGTTGGCCAATAGAGTCCGCTTTGAAGGATCTTAGCGGTTGTCTTGAAGCCCTTAGCATGGCCTCCCGTGGGTAGAGTATGACAATGTCGGATGACTCCCTCTATCTCATCGTCCGGCACACAACGTCGAAAGATGTGATCGCTCCCTTGCTTGAACAAGTAAGGATCATCCCAATAATAGCGTTTGACGTCGTGGAGGAACTTCTTCTTAGCTTGGGACGTCAATCCTTCCGGAATAATGCCTCCGACAACATAGTTAGCAAAATCCGCGAACCAAGGAGCCTTCGACCCATGTATAGCAAGTATAGAAGTGCTAGATCGACCCTTAAGATGGGTCGTGATCGGCCCCATGGGGGTCGATCCTGAGAGCTCCTCTTCGCCGATGGGGGTCGATCTCGACCCTGGGGGGGTCGATCCTGAGTCCTCCGCAGTTCCTCCTCCAATGTCTTCATGGTGATCTTTGTTGCCTAGCATGAGGGTCTCATCTGGGCGTGTATCATCAATGGGAATTGATCCACCGGACTCCATGATGTGCTCAAGGGGTAGTCTAGATAGGTGATCCGCCACTAGATTCTCCGCTCCCTTCTTGTCTCGGATTTCATGATCAAATTCCTGCAACAAAAGCATCCAACGAAGCAATCTAGGCTTGGCGTCCTTTTTTGCCATTAGAAATCTTATCGCGGCATGATCGGTATAAACAATCACCTTAGAACCCACTAGATAGGAACGGAATTTTTCAAATGCAAATACTACGGCAAGAAACTCTTTCTCGGTGGTAGTGTACTTACTTTGAGCTTCATCAAGAGTCTTACTTGCATAGTAGACGGCATGAAGCTTCTTGTCCTTCCGTTGCCCAAGAACCGCACCAATGGCATAGTCACTAGCATCACACATGATTTCAAAGGGAAGTGTCCAATCAGGTGATTGCATGATGGGGGTTGTCACAAGAGCTCTTCTCAACCTGAAAAATGCTTCAAGACAATCCGAAGACATGCTAAACTCTACATCTTTCACTAGTAAGTGAGTCAAAGGCTTAGCAATTTTAGAAAAGTCTTGAATGAAGCGCCTATAGAACCCCGCATGCCCCAAGAAAATCCTAACGTCTTTCACGGAAGATGGAGGGGGCAATTTTTCAATAAGTTCAATTTTTGCTTTGTCCACCTCAATCCCTCGCTTAGACACTAGATGACCTAAGACAATTCCTTCTCTAACCATGAAATGACACTTTTCCCAATTAAGCACAAGGTTCGTTTCTTCACATCTTTTAAGGACCCTAGAAAGATTAACAAGACATGCATCAAAAGAAGACCCATAAACCGAGAAATCATCCATAAACACCTCCACTATCTCCTCAATCATGTCGGAGAAGATGGCCATCATACACCTTTGAAAAGTGGCCGGGGCATTGCAAAGCCCAAACGGCATTCTCTTGTAAGCGAAGGTCCCATAAGGACAAGTGAATGTGGTCTTCTCTTGATCATCGGGGTGAATGGGAATCTGCCAAAAACCACTATAGCCATCCAAATAGCAAAAGTAATCATGTTGAGCTAAACGTTCCAAAACTTGGTCAATGAAGGGGAGTGGGAAGTGATCCTTCCTAGTGGCACTATTAAGTTTCCTATAGTCTATGCACATCCTCCACTTGGTAGTAGTCCTAGTAGGAATCAACTCTCCCTTCTCATTCTCTACCACCGTCATCCCCCCTTTCTTAGGAACCACATGTACAGGGCTAACCCACTTGCTATCGGAGATAGGAAATATGATACCGGCATCTAACATTCTAAGAATTTCCTTTTTCACTACCTCTTTCATGTTAGGGTTCAACCTACGTTGGTGCTCAATAGTGGGTTTATAGTCATCCTCCATGTATATCCTATGCATGCATAATGATGGTGAAATACCACTAAGTTCCTCTAGAGAATACCCTATGGCTTTCCTATGGGTCCTAAGCACATCAAGCAATTTGTTCTCCTCATCCTCACTCAAATTAGCATTAATAATGACGGGGAGAGAAGAATTTGGACCAAGAAAAGCATACCTCAAAGAATCGGGAAGCTCCTTGAGCTCGGGAGTGGGCTCGGGCAAGCTAACTTCATCTTCGTGCTCCGCCTTGAGTGCATCCAAGGCAAGAATGGACTCCTCGCCATCATCCAGGGAGGTCGATCTCGACCCCATGAGGATCGATCCTGAGAGCCTCGAACTTGGTGGTAGAGGTTCCCATGTCAAGAGTCGTCCCGTCGGGTTGTTGCACTCGATGTAGTCGGAGTGTGTGTAGAGCATCTTGACCTCCTCATGACTTGATTCCTTCAATGTTGGATTGAACCGGAACTCGACCACTTCTTCACCAATCTTGAAAGTAAGAAGTCCACTCTTGACATCAATGACCGCGCCCGCGGTGGCCAAGAAGGGTCGTCCGAGTATGATAGGAACGACCGGGTCCTCGGGCATCTCCATGACTATGAAATCATTAGGCACAAAGAACTTCCCCACTTGAACGGGAAAATCATCAACTACACCCGTGGGCTGAACACAAGAACCATCCGCCATGTATAACCTCATGTTCACCGGTACTAGTGGCCCCATGTTGGTCTTGGACCAAATTGAGAGTGGGAGTAAGCTAGCACTAGCACCAAGATCACACAATGCCTTGAAGCGATAAGCCCCAATACCGATGGTAATAGCAAACTTCCCGGGATCACCTAGCTTCTCGGGAAGGTCCAATGACCTCACCTCATCCGTGAGTTCCGACATTGACCGCTTCCTAGATAGAATCTCCTTCAAGAACTTGGTGTAAGCGGGCATTTCATTCAAGGCTTCGGCGAAAGGAATAGAAAGATTCAAGCCTTGAAGCAACTTAACAAAGCGCTTAAACTTTCCTTCCGTCGCGTCCTTGGGTTTCTTCGAAGGGTAAGGAAGTACCTTGGAAGAGGAAGGAGTAGGATCCGGAATAATTGGTGGAGAGGGGTTGAAAGACGTCCCGGGTGCAGGGTGGGCGAGCTCGACCACCTCGGGGTCGATCACCTCTTCATCCCCATCTTGGGCGGTCTCAGGTTCGACCATGGAGGGGGTCGATATCGACCCAGGTGGGGTCGATCCTGAGGCTGCTTCTTTCGCCGTTGGCTTCGGTGGATCGGGTAATGCTTTGCCACTCCGAAGGTTCATGGCTCGGACCTCACCATTGCTTGCTCGGCCTCTAGGATTCTCCTCGGGTCGGCCCGGAAGTTGTCCTTGAGGTCGTGGGATTTGAGCCGCTAGATTACCAAGTTGGGAATCAACATTCTTCCTCCATGCATCTAAATTTCCCAATTGGCCTTGAACGCCATCAAGTTTGCGGTCGAATCTTTCAAAGAAACCTTGAGCCTAAGCCGGTGGTTCTTCTTGATAACCGGGAGGTCTATAAGGAGGGGCCCTTTGCTCTTGTGGAGGAGGCGGATAACTTTGGCCTTGACCATTGTTATTCCATTGAGAATAGTTGTTGTTGTTCCGCCCCGTATAAGCATTGTTTTGAGAACCACATTCTTGACAAGTGGGGGCAGCGGACTTATAGTAACTCACTTGCTTCTCGAGCCGGTTGATCTTATCTTGCAAGAATTGAAACTTCACATCTTGATCGATTGGCTCACTATTCGGATCATAAAGCTTCTCCGTTTGAATCCGGATGGGTTGTTGGGTCCCATACATGGCATCATAGTTGGTGAGTTTGTCCAATAGAGCCCATGCCTCATCGGGATCCATCTCAATGAAACCGCAATCGGTGTGAAGATTGATGCGGTCCTTTGTGGCAGCGTTGATCCCTTGGAAGAATATCTCTTGAAGAACATAAGGAGGTTGTCCATGAGTAGGACATTGCCGAAGAAGCTCCTTGAATCCCTCCCAAGTCTCAACAAAAGTCTCATTAGGAAGTTGATGATAAGAAGTGATGCGCTTCCTTAGCTCGGTAGTCTTGGCCGGTGGAAAGAACTTCGTCATGAAAAAGTCGTGCAAAGCCTTCCATGTAGTGATGGACCTAGCGGGTAGACTTTCGAGCCAATGAAGTGCCTTCCCGGTTAGAGACCACTTGAACGCCTTGAGGAGCACATATTCGAGTGACACGCCATCGGCGGCGATGGTGTCACAAAGGTCGGTGAAGTTTTTGATGTGCTCCATAGGGCATTCGGATGTCTTGCCTTCATATTGAGACCTCTTGATGAGAGTGATGAAGTGGGACTTGATCTCAAAGGCACGCTCAATCGCCGGGAGCACTATAGCGGACTCGGGAACTCTAAGCTCCGGATGCATGTATTGCTTAGCGTTCCTCGGAATAGCATCTAATTGTTGTTGGAGACGGGCAGCAGCCTCTCTCTCTCGGGCAGCAACTTCTCTTTCCCGATGCAAAGCAGCATCTTGAGCAGCACGCTCCATTTGCATACGCTCCATCTGAGCACGGAGCTGTTCCATCTGTTGAGCAAGAGCCTCAGCGTCGGCCATTGCTCGTCGTTCTCGTAGCCTGCGATGAAGGGTTCTCTCTATTTCAGGATCAAAGGGAAAATAGTCGATTTTCCTTCGTGAACTAGAGGGCATACACCTGCAATCACAAACACAAGAAAACGAATCAGTAACACACAAGGGGTATGGGCTATTCCCAAACCCAAATATCAACTAAACTCGACACTATTGCACACTCCCCGGCAACGGCGCCAATTTGTTGAAGGGTTTCTTGAACAAATAAAATTTATATTCAAGACCCCGCTGAGTATAGCGAAGTCAGGATCGTCCACGGGAGTGACAGTAGTGCTAAGTTTAATCGATAGCTACGAAAAGAGCAAAAGAAACGCAAACAAACAGAGTCAGGATCGACCAGAGGAGGGTCGATCTCGACCCTTAGGGGGTCGAACCTGAGAGCAAACTAGCACGAATCACACAAAATAGCTCGAGCACGACCTAGGGGAGGTCGAGATCAAGGAAAAATCACAAGTCTTTAATCAAAATAAAAGGAAAATCCTAGGGCTAAGGCTACCACAACAACAACCATACATGCTTTCAACAAGAATTCACAACTATCATGCAATCTAGATCATAGAAAAGTTAACTTTCGCAAACTATTCAAGTTATTCAACCAACTTTCGCAAATCAAACAACTTTCTACCTATCCTTCAACCTAGGAATATCAACTTTCGCAAATAATCCTATTAGAACTAATCAAGCAACTAACTTTCACTTTCGCTATGGTTAATTACAAGACATGCCTCAACTTTCGCAAAGGATTAAGCACAAGATAGGGTAGATATGATCATTAAGCATTCAAGTCATGAATTCAAATTTCAAACATGCATGATTGTGTTGGGTTTTTGCCCAACCCTAGAACTTAAGAAAACTACTCACACATAGCAAGAAGAGGCAAGGAAGAAAAAGAAGAAGACATGATCAAACCAAACTCAAATTCAAATAAAAACCAAAGATCAATCTTACAAACCTCAAACTTGTCCTCCAAGTCTTCTCCTAATTCTCCAAGTCTTAATTGTTGATCAATCACAAAGCAAAGCATTAATTGAATTCCTAAAACTATAGGTTCAACCCCCTTTTATAGACAAAAAGGAGTCCTAATCTAACTAGGAAACACAAACAAAACACCTTCCTAAAATACAAACTAGGAAACTTGCACTTGCAATCCGGATAGGTGAAGTCGGTAACGCACGATCGACCCTCCATAGGGTCGATATCGACCCCTATAGGGTCGATCCTGAGCACTTTTGTTCCTTGCGCTCCAAGTTCGGTCAAATGGCTCGAGCTCGACCTCCTTGGGCTCGATCTTGGGGTCGATGTCTTCACTTCTTCTCCTGATTTTGCTTCTCTTTAGCTCCTCTCCTTGGCTCTTCAACTTGAATCTTCCTCCTAGCTCATCCATCCTCTCCAAGTCTTGCTCCAAACTCGCTCTCAAGCTCCTGAAATACCTACAAAACGACACAAAAGCGCGTAGTTTCCGAATCTCAAGGAAATACGAAAACTTATGCAAAAAGACTCAGAAACACAAGACTCAACTACGAAAATCAACTTAAACTAACCTATCTAGACCCTAAAAATCTACCTAAAAACGCGGACATCAGCTTGCTTTGCCATTTGATTGCTTTTTACTCTTACTTGATGGAGTAGATTCCATAGTCTTGGGCCATGGGGGAATCCCCTAGCTAGGATTGGGTGTGAACCCCCAATTCCATAGCCTTTGAGTGCTTGATCTATGAATCCTCTCTACATTGAGCTTCAATTCTCTTGTGAGAACAAGGGACCTAGGGCTTATGATTGGTAAGAGTAAGCGAGAGCGATCTCGGACCCATCACTAGACCTAGCATCGAAGGCGAGTGGAAACTCCCTTAGGTCGAAGTGTAGAGTGGAGGGATCGAAGGCGAAAAACCTCGATCTCGTAAGGATCAACACTTATTGGCTGAATTGGGGTGGAATCACCCAAGTCTAGTTAGGGAAGGAACCCAAAAACCCAAGACCGATCTACCAAATTTGCCTAGTTCGAGTTACCCAGTCATCGGGCCCGACGTTGTGTGAAGTCGGTCCCGGCTAAATCAACCTCGATCCACCCTCGGACCGAAGTGACCAGTGTCGGTCCGAGGTTTTCTCTTTGATTTTCCTCGTTTTTGTCTTTCTTTTACCTCTTTTTAGTCTTTTGGGTACTCTCAACGCACGAACTCCCGTGTGTTCGACACCCTACCTCTTTTACTACAATTGGGGTTCGATTTATAAATTTAAATTTTGATATCATCCGATCCGGACGACACCCCATCAGAATTTTGGCGCCGTTGCCGGGGAGTTCTACTTATTTGAGGTACCAAGTTTATTGAGTCTTTGATTGGTAGTGATTTGGGTGAGGGACTAGCCCAAACCCCTTGTTTGTTTTGATTCGGTTTTGTTTGTGTCTTTGGTTATAGGTGTATGCGAGCTCGTTCCATCCGAGGAACACTTGAGTTCGACTTTGTGAGTGATCCGGAGAACATCATCAAACAAGCTCGAAAGAAGGAGAGAATGGCGGACCAAGCACGTGACGATGAGGTTGAGAGGATGAGGGCCGACATGGCTCGAATGCAACTTGAGATGGCTAACCGAGATGCCGAGGCTAGGAGAGAGCGTGAGCAAAGGATGCGATTGGAGGCTCAAATCAACACCCAACCCCGGAATGCAAGGTAATACATGCATCCGGAGTTGAAGGTGCCGGAACCGGCCATTATCTTGCCGGAGGTGTCAAAGAACTTTGAGATCAAAACTCAATTTATCTCACTCATCAAGAGAGACCAATTTCAAGGGAGACCGAATGAGTGCCCGATCGAGCATGTGAAGCAATTCAAGGACCTATGTGAGACCATCTCGACGGAGGATGAGACACTTGAGTACGTGCTACTCAAAGCCTTCAAATGGTCATTGGGAGACAAGGCTTTGCATTGGTTGGAGAGCCAAGCACCTTGATCCATCACATCATGGAGGGCTCTCAATGAAGCATTCTTGATGAAGTTTTTTCCGCCAACCAAGACGATGGAGCTTAGAAGGAAGATAGCAAGCTTTCAACAAGGAGCCCACGAGCCACTCTTCGAGGCTTGGGATCGGTTCAAGGAAATGTTGAGGCAATGTCCAACGCATGGGCAACAACCTTATGTCCTTCAAGACATATTCTTCCATGGAATCAACACCGCCACCAAGGACAAATTGAACCTTCACACCGATTGTGGGTTCATTGACTTGCCACCGGAGCAAGCGTGGGAGTTGCTAGACAAGCTCTCCGACTACGAAGCCATGTACGGCGTAAGTCAAGTGAACAAGGAGGCAAGAGTCCATGGAGATGGTGCAAAGAGGCTCTACGACCCAAAGAGTGAAGAGGTGGATAAAGATGTGAAGATCCAATTTCTAGAGGATGAGTTGAACAAGATGAGGAGGAAGATGAGTCATCTCCAACAAAACTCAAGAGCATGTGAAGAATGTGGTTCGTTGAAGCATGGAGCCCAAGAATGTCCCAATGAGCGCCAAGTTCGTTTGGCCGAGCAAATCGAGGAGGCACAATATGTTCAAAGAAACTATGGAGGAAGAGCTAATTTCAACAATGGAGGAAGGTGGAACCAAGGCCAAGCTAATGGCTACAACAACAACTTCAACCAAAACGAGCCAAGGGCCCAACAACCACCATACCGACCTCCGGGATTCTATGAGCAAACACCACCATGGGCCCAAGACTTGAAGAATCAATTCACCAACATGGAGAGAAGATTTGATGACATGGGTACCCAATTCAAAGAGTTTGGTGTATGGAGAAGACAAGTGGACAACCAATTTGTTCACATGGCGAATCAACTTCCAAGAGAGGAGGGGAGACTCCCGGGCCGATCCGAGGAGAACCCCCGTGCCCCACAACAACAAAATGAAGTTCGAGCCATAGGATTAAGGAGTGGACGGAGTTTGCCCGAGCCATAAGTTCCAAGGACAAGAGAAGAAGGTCGGACCGAGTTGCCTAGTAACTCGGGCCCGACGTGCCATGACATCGATCCAGATGAAGGAGGAAGACCCCTAAGCCGGACCGAGGTAGAGCAGAACTCGGGCCCGACATGCCCTATAGTCGGCCCGAGGTTCCCAGATGTACCCTGCCCCAAGACCGAGGTTCTTGAAGTCGGTCCCGAGGTCGATCCGAAGTGGATCCATGCTGAAAATGTTGAGAGAGATCTAGGCCGGTCCAAGGAAGTGGATCCAACCAAGAAACAAGGAGGCACAACTCTTCCATACCCATTGAAGAAGACCAAGGAGATTGTTGAGGGCAAGTTTAAGCGGTTCTTGAAGCTCTTGCAAGGTTTGAACATCACCATTCCATTCACCGATGCTCTAAGCGAGATGCCATCCTATGCAAAGTTCTTGAAGGAAATCTTGAGCAAGAAGAGGTCAATTGTGGAAATGCAAGATGAAGTCAAGATCTTAGAGCTACCTCAAAAGCTAGGTGATCCCAGAAGATTTGCCATTACCGTGGGGATTAGATCTCAAAACTTCAAGGCTCTTTGTGATTTGGGAGCGAGCATATCGGTTATGCCCATGAGCATATGGAGACGGGCTAACCTTGGAGATATGGAACCGGTTGACATGAGTCTTACTATGGCCGATGGTTCATCTACAAGGGCTGCCGGAATCCTAGATGACGTCCCGGTTCGAGTTGGGAGATATTTTGTCCCCGACGATTTTGTGATCCTCGACATGAAAGAAGATCCGATGGTGCTCCTTATTCATGAAAGGCCGTTTCTAGCTACGGCAGGTGCCAAATTTGATGTGAGGAATGGGAAAGTGACTTTCGAGATTGGCAAGGAAAAGGTGGAGTTCCATTTCAACAAAGCTCTTAATGAACCGGATGCTTTGGCGATCTTGAAGTTGGCGATCTTGAACTCACAAGAGCGGAGGAAGCATCTTTGAGGAATCATGACATGATCAATGTTCAAGAGCAAGAAAGGGAGTTGCAAGATCCATTTGAGAACCATGAGGAGTTAAGAGATCGAGATAGCCCGAGAAACCATGAAGAGTATCCTTCTTCGTATCCTTTTGATGTGGGAGACTCTTATATTTGTTTAAGCGACTTGAAGGAGGATCTAGAGGATAGTTTCATTTGTTTGAGTGATTTGAAGGAAGATTTGAGTTATAATGTCATTGAGTCCCCTAGAAATTCTTTAGATTTTTGTGGTGTAGGTAATGAAGATCAAGTTGAGAAGATGCAAGAGATGCCAACCTACACTTTGGAGGAGAAGAATGATGGAGAAGTTGGAGGCCACAGTTTCATCAAACACAAATGGTGGTACTATGGCTATGAGGAGTGTGGAGATGCATATGACAAGGATGATCAATTCACCGTTTTTCACCCTCCTTGAAGGGTAGAGGTTAGAAGTCAAGCTAGTGACTTAAAAAGAGCGCTCCTCGGGAGGCAACCCGAGTTTAGTAGGTTCATTTTCGTAGTTTCTAGTTTGTTTTCCTTTGCCATAGCTTAATCTCTTTTCTAATCTCTTTAGTATGTGTTTTGTGGAATTGTGTGTTATGTGAGCTTCATGATCATGTGTGGTATTTGTGAAAATAATAAAAGGACTTGTGGGTAGAGACTTGCCAAGACAAGGGAATTTTAGGAAGCCAAAACGGGTAGGACCGAGGAACCCAGTACCTCGGGACCGAGGTTGAGACGTCGGTCCGCTTTGGCCGGTCAACTTTGGTCTTGATTTTGTGGAAATGCCTATTATGCCCCTCTGACCTAACTTTGTCTTCTACCCCATTTAAAGCCTTCTTCAACATACCCACCACCCATCACCCTCATAACTACCTTCCCAAAATACCAAGCCACTCTCAAAAATCCCAAATCGATCCATCATCTCCACCATATTCGAACCCCAAGCAATCTTCACCACAAATCTCGATCCATACCCCTAGCATCCTCAAACATCGATCCAAAAGCCAAAAATCCCAACAAAATCCCATAGTTCTTCATTCCTCTTCTAGATCTAGAAGAGAAATTTGAGTTCTAAGAAGTTGATTGCTAGAAGTCTTTGTTTCTTCAAAATTTGGTATGTGAATCTCAATCTCTACTTGATTCCTTGTAAATTTCATGCTTTCATTGCTAGATTTGAGATTTGCCATGATTGAGTGAGCTTAGACCTTGAGCATCCATGGTGATTTTGCATGCATAGTGGAATTTGTGCTTAATTGTTAATCATGCATGATAAAACCTACTTGGAACTTCGATTGATGATAAGAAATGGTTGATTTTGGATTTTAGGAGCGTGATAGAATGTTTTATGGGTGAATCTAGGTAGAGAAGTCGAATGAGAGTCGGCCCGAGGTACCCAGAACCTCGGGACCGATGTTGCAAGTCGGTCCAAGACTCGGACCGAGGTGGAGAACCTCGGGCCCGATGACTCGTGTTGGTCGGTCCTGTGCTATTTGACTTTCTCTTGTGTGAGCTTTAGGATTCATGAGCTTGAATGTTGGTAAAGGCATGTTTATCATGATGTATCTTGTAGCTTGACCATTGTTATGTGACTCTTTGCTCATACATGTTGGATTTTGTGGATTGAGTGTCTTAAGAGCAAGTATGGGGTTATTTCCTTGCATGATGAGTTGTTAATTGTGGAAGCATGTGATCTTGTTGTGTTTGTATAGATTTTATCTTGTAGTTCTTTGCTTTGATTGTGTAGGTACCATGACTACCCGAGCATCTTCTTCAAGGATGAAGAAAGCAACAAAGAAGACCAAGAAGTCGAAGAGAGTGCAAAGAATGGATGATGTGTAATTTGAGGATGATGATGTAGCTAGAGAATATGAGCGACTTATGGGTCTATCTCACCACACTCGGTGGGTAGATTGGGAGTCAATCAAGAAGATGAGCATGGATGAGGCTCTTGTTCGGTGTTACTCGAACATTGGGCTTAATGTAATGCTACGATGGAGCAACACTCACTATCCGGCTTTGACCTCCGAGTTTATGGCTACGTTCAAGTGCACGTATGAAGGAGTAGAAGATGAGGGCATGATCTCCTTTCAATTGGGCAATCAAGTGCAAGAGCTCTCTCTAAGGAATTTGGCGGTCTACCTTGGATTTCCTTTTGCTAGAGACGAGGCTTTTGTCGACAATGATAAGGTGAACTATCTTTGGAAGTATGTAGCGGGCAAAAGTGAGATGAGGAAAGGAGCCTCAACCAATGAGATCGCTAGCCCACTATTCCGAGTCATGATCCGCATTTTGGGGTGCACAATCTATGCCCGACATGAACTTAGCAAGCCGATGAAGGAGGAAGCCATGTTGCTCTACGAGATGTTGTTTCAAAATGAGAAGCCAATGAACCTCACATGGGAATGGGTGAAGATGGTGAGGGACTTGCAAAGTTCCACATGGGTTTACTTTGGAGGAATGATTGCTCGATTAGCCCATGCACTTGAGGTTGATTTGTCCTTGTATACACCGGCCCCGAATGGTGTAGAGTTCATGGATCTCAAGTATTTCAAGAAAGCCAATATCATCAAGGAAAAGATCGTCAACGACATCATTCCTCATCTAGCCCCTCACTCCAACTTTGGCAAAGTGCAAATTCCTTTGGGGCCTCGACTCTTCGACCTCACGAGTTACTACAATTGGTTCCAAGTGTGGGCGGGAAATATGAACCCTTATGGCGAGCCGGAGGGGACTCTTGAGTGTAGGAGACGAGCACAACACATTCGTTTCACTACTCCTCAAGCTTCCCCGGACACCGAAGAAGAAGAGCCCAACCAATATGAGTTCGTGAGAAGAGACGACATGGAGGTTGACCCGCAAGAAGAAGAAGAAGATGGTGGTTACCACAACTTGCTCACCGACCACGCACCAACACTACTCGACCGAGGGGCAAGCCATGTCGGGCCCGACGTCCATCAACGTCGGTCCGACACATATTTACCCAATCCGGTCCCAAGCCAATTCGAGAGGGGTGAGGGAAGCGGAGCAAGACAAGAACCACCAAGCTATGGAGGGTACGAGGGGTATGCTCAATGGTACGGGCCCGGAATGGTGTTCCCCGAACCTCAACAATCGGTGGACATGAATTTCCTAGCCAACCAATTGGCTCATCTTCAACTTCAACAATCTAGCATGCTTCAAGAGGCACACCAACTCAACCTTCAACAACAACACCTCAACTTCCAACAACAACAACTTTCCCACCACCAAGAGTACTTCCAAGCTCAATTTGAAGAAGTGAACCTCAACATTGCCTACACTAGACGTGATGTGGACGACTTGAGGGCGGTCGAGGACCAAAAATGGTGCGTCCAAGAGAGCTTCAACGAATGGATGACCGGGAACTTCTCTTCCCGTGAAGATCAATGGATGTGTGCCGCCCCACAAATTCAACCGCCAAGTCAAGACCCTTTCCATGATCGAGTGTATGAGCGAGAGAGACAAGCACGGCTCCAAAGGGGACGCCGCCGAGGAGACCCTCCAAACTAAGCCTCAACATGCCATTCAAGAATAAGAAATTGTGAGCTCTCTTTACTCTTCTCTTTACTTTTGAGTTTTGATTTCTTTGTTTTGATGAGGACATCAAAATGCTAAGTATGGGGTGGATTAGTAGCTCATAGTTTCATTCATGTGTAGTTTGCTTGTGTTTTGTTCTTGTTTCATTTAAGGGATGTTTTCTTTTGGATTGTGGCATGTTGTGGTGCAAGAATGATGATTGAATGCGATGGCATGTATGGATGAGTTTGTTTGTTTCGGTTTTGATTTTGAGAAAATTTTTGCAAAAATCCATAAAATTTTGAAAAATCGTGTGAAAAACAACAAAAAATATTTTATTTTTGGACTAGGAATTCCCATCTTAGATGTCCATATGAAGGATAATGATGATGTGAGCATGTAAGTTCCTTTGCATATTTTGGATAGTTTAGCCTCTAAATGGATGTTGTTTTTGATGTGATGTGATATCTTGCATGTTTTTATTGAGCACATGAGTTCTTGAATGAGTTTTGATGCAACTAAGTATGAGTGAACCTTACGAGATGATTTTTGGCCATTTTAGGGATGCTTGTTCATATTTGCATATCCCTCATTTTCTTGTGTGATTAGCTCATGCATGCTAAGTAATACTTGCTATTGAGGTGTTTATCTATTCTCCAAGACCAATATGAGAATTATTCTATGCATTGTCACAATGATTTGAACTTTATTTCATTTAGTCACAAAATGTTCCATATCCTACCATGAAGATAAACCGTTGTTTGTAGCCCCGTTTTAGCCTTAGACCTTTGTTTGAAACTCCTCAAAAATATGATTCCTAGCCTATATGACTTGACCCTTATGGGATTGGACTTTAGTGAGAGGGTTTTGGAAGAATATTTGGAGAGTTGAGATTCTCTTTGGTGAAGGGTAAAGAATGGAGTTATAAACCAAGTGGGTAGTGCATCTTTGTTGAGAAGAAAAGAAAGAAAAGTTGGAAAAGTAGTGGATTGAAAGCAAAGTGCTTAAGTGTAGAAAAAAGGGTTCCGACCGAGTTAAAGTGCACATCGGGCCCGATGTGAAGTGCAAGTCGATCCTAGTGGAAAAGTGAGAAAAATCCAACAAAAAGTTTAGTGCAAAGATGAAGTGGAATGTTAAGTGAAAAAGTGGGTTGAAAGAAAGAGAAAAATCAAAGTCTTTTGGATGAGAGAGAAGTTGAAAGTGGAATGATTTGGTGAAGTTGGTGAGAGACTAGAAAGTTCAATCCCCATTGTAAAGCACCACAAGACCAAAGTGATTCCCACCTTGACAAACACCAAAAGCCCCATTACAACCCGGCCGAATGGAACCTCTTTGAGGACCTCCATTGAGCCAAGTTCATATTCTTTGTGTGCATTGTAATAGGCATCTCTAGGTGGATGAATTGGTGATATTAGCTTCAATTGTAAAGTCTTTACTTGCATGATTTTGAGTATGAGTGTTCATTGCTATACCTTAAACACATGATGAGTGATACACATTTTCATATCCCTAAAGTGAGGCTTGGTTGCATTTGACTTCATTCCTTGAACACTTGATCATGTGTGATGACGTAATCTTGCTAGCATATCTATCACTTGTGCTTACTTGTGTTTTCATATCAGGCTTTACTTGAAGATTGTGCTTCGGTCTTGTTTGCATTATTATTGCTTGAGGACAAGCAAGTTTAAGTATGGGGTATTCTGATGTCTCTCATTTTGGTGGTGTTTTAGTAGTTAATTTCTCTTGTAAATATGTGTCTTTTGTTCCTTTCTTTGTTAGTTTCGTCCCTTTTTAGCTTAGTTCCCGGTTTTCCATGAGATTCGGAGACTATGCGAGTTTGTTGTGTTTTGTAGGTAAAATGGCGCGTTTGAGGATGTTTTGGAGGAGTTTATAAGAAGGAGCTAAGCAAGGGAGCCAAGGAGCGGAAGAGCCATGCAAAGAATGAAGAGGAACTCAAGGAAAACCAAGAAGAGAAGAAGGACCGAGGCCCTGGATCGAGTTACTATGAAGTCGGGCCCGAGTTCGAGCACCAGAGCACAGGACCGATGTTCCCAACGTCGGGCCCGATGTCTACCCGTGTCGGTCCGAGTCGGCAAAAGATTGGATTGGGCTCCAAGGCACAATGTTGTGATCTTCCAATTTTGCCCTTCTTCTAAATTGGGAATTCCTTGATCCCCAATCCAAGAGAGAGTATAATAGAAGGTGATTAGAGAGCATCTAGGGAGGGGGGAATAAAACACACACAAAATCACTCTCAAAAGGCTCAAGGAAGACTTGGAGAGCAAGGAGAAGAAAGGAGGAGGAGAAGAGAGAGAGATTGGTGGAGCTAGAGAAGAGATTAGTGAGTTTTGAACTTGTTTTGCTTTGGTTTAGTAGAATTGAGACTTGGATATTGTGAACCCCTTTAGATTTGAATGAGATTTGGCTTCCATTTGAGATTGATGATTGAGATTTGCTTGCTTTGCCATTTGATTGCTTTTTACTCTTACTTGATGGAGTAGATTCCATAATCTTGGGCTATGGGGGAATCCCCTAGCTAGGATTGGGTGTGAACCCCCAATTCCATAGCCTTTGAGTGCTTGTTCTATGAATCCTCTCTACATTGAGCTTCAATTCTCTTGTGAGAACAAAGGACCTAGGGCTTGTGATTGGTAAGAGTAAGCGGGAGCGATCTCGGACCCATCACTAGACCTAGCATCGAAGGCGAGTGGAAACTCCCTTAGGTCGAAGTGTAGAGTGGAGGGATCGAAGGCGAAAAACCTCGATCTCACAAGGATCAACACTTATTGGCTGAATTGGGGTGGAATCACCCAAGTCTAGTTAGGGAAGGAACCCAAAAACCCAAGACCGATCTACCAAATTTGCCTAGTTCGAGTTACCCAGTCATCGGGCCCGACGTTGTGTGAAGTCGGTCCCGGCTAAATCAACCTCGATCCACCCTCGGACCGAAGTGACCAGTGTCGGTCCGAGGTGTTCTCTTTGATTTTCCTCGTTTTTGCCTTTCTTTTACCTCTTTTTAGTCTTTTGGGTACTCTCAACGCACGAACTCCCGTGTGTTTGACACCCTACCTCTTTTACTACAATTGGGGTTCGGTTTATAAATTTAAATTTTGATATCATCCGATCCGGACGACACCCCATCAGGCTCCATCACCATCTCCCTTCACACCCCTTCTCTTGGTGGATGAGAGTATAAGGCGACAATCAAGTTGGTTCCGGAGGCGCATCCCGAACCCACCAAATCCGGACCAACAACGCCTAAGGAGATTGAGAAGAGGTCCCCAGTTAAGGGTCGGCCGCGACCAAGAGGAGGTCGGCCACGACCAATCTCAGCAAGGGGGAACTTCTCAGGAGCAGGTCGGCTCCGACCACCACCAGGTCGGCGGCGAGCCAGGGCATTTCGGTGGTGACCCGATGGACTATACTATGAGCTCCCACACCGAGCTCGTGCCTTGCTTCCCCAATCCATACGGGTTTGAATGGTCCGGAGGTCCTCAATTTGGCGGTTCTAGCTCCAACACTCCACCCGACATCAGTTCTCTTAATGCCAAGATGGAGACCCTTGCTCTACAACAACAACATCTCTATGCTTCTTTCAACAACCACCACACTCAAAGCATGGCTCACGACAAAGAAGTGACCAAAAACCTCAACAATCTCAACACTTTTCGGAACGACTACTATGAAGACCGACGAGCCCAAAACGAGTACATTGCTTGGCTCACCCAAAAGATATTCCCGGACTCCCAATTTCCTCAAAGATGAATCTTCTCTAGCAACGCCCCAAGTCCAAGTATGTTTCTCTTTTCCCTCTCTTTACTTTTTAAATCAATGGGGACATTGATGTCTTAAGTATGGGGTGGTTAGAGAAAATTACTTGATTATGTTCGTTTGCATGTTGTTTAAGTGATGTGTTTGCATGTTTGTGTGAGTACCTAAGCATGATTGAGTTTTTTCTTTTTGATTTTTATGATGGAAAAATGTCTTTGCTAAGATTTCCTAGGATAGCAATTATGAGCTTCATCATGTAATTCCTTATAACCTTCTTTGTAAGATTGCCTAACCATGACTTTGATTTTTGAATTTTGAGCATATAATGAACATTGAGCATGCATAATTCTAAGTGAAAAGCAATCCAACAAAATTTGAACCTAAGTAAGAAATCTTTTGGCAACAAGGATTGTATGTTTTATTCCTTGATTTTTCATGTGTGATTTTTACTCTTCCGTATGCACTAACCACTTGACAATGGCATGCTTATTCTAAATTTGAAACCAATGGAGACATATTCATTACTTGTTAGATCAAATGATATTGAACTTATTTTCATTAGCCTATTTCTTTCCTTTTTCCTATACATGATCCCTTGTTTGAAGCCCCCTGTTTGAAGCTTTAAGCCTTATTTCTAGCCCCACAAAAGTATCCTAGCCATTATAAAGCTTGCCCCCATTAAATCCAAGAATTAGGACTTATAATGGATTGTGATGTTATTGTGGATGAATGGGTGAGGACGAAGTGATTATGAAGGTGAAGATATAGGAGAGTTGTCATGAGAAAAAATTGAGTAAGAAGTAGTTTTGGCTCAAAATAGCACAATTATAGTGGTAAGAAAGTTCTTAAAGAAAGGTCGAGTACGACCTACACATGGTCGGCGCCTACCCATGCAGTGAGGAAGAAAAAAAATTATGTCGTGAAAAATAAATAAATAAAAAAGAGAAAAAAAAGTGAAAAAAAATAAAGAAAAAAGGGAGTTGTTTGAATAAGTGCAAGAGTCACGATCTTCTACATAAGAAGAAAGACAAGAGAATAGGTGAAGTGAAGAATGTGCTTTGAAAGATTAAGTGTTCGGTGTTTGGAGGAAGAAAGATGAGTTGGTTGAGTAGTTAAGAAGTCTAGGAGTCTAGGTTCCCGGATTTGTTAGCACCACAAGACCAAATTATGCCACACCCTTTGAAATATCGAGCCCCATTACAACCCGGCCGAATGAAACTTCTTTGAAGTCTTCATTGAGCCACCTTAAGTTCTTTTGATGATTTAACTTGTTTTGATTTCTTCGGTGGATAATTTTGAATAAAAGTTTCATTGACTATGAGGTTTAGCATATGGGATTGAGATTGAGTGCCTATACATTGACCCTTAACACTTGAGAGTGAGTGAAACACATTACCCTTGTAAGGTTGGATTGTTATTGCTTAGAATATATACATGTGTGCTATGATATTGAAGTTGTTTGCTCATTATTCTATCTTGTGCGTACTTTTCCTTAGAGGCATTCTTGGCCTTGTTATTTGGTATTGATGCATGTGAGTGATTGCTTGAGGACAAGCAAGTCTAAGTATGGTGTGTGTTAGAAAATCGAGTTCGTGATTTGATGGTTCCAAACCGAAGAGGTTGCCGAGAGGTCGCCGACCTCAGTTTCCAGAAGCGAAGCGCGTGCGGAAATTCAGAAAAGGAAACAGCGTGTTTTTCTGATATGGAAATCACGTCCAGCATATTCAGCAGTTCGTTTAAGGCAAGGACAAGATCATAAAGATGGAAAATCATCAAGAGATCAAGGAAGATATTGAAGATGATTTTATCATGGCTTAGGATTTTATTTTAGGAAAGATCTTGTAGAGATTGTGTACGATTCATGTCTTAGCCGATTTGGCTGAATTGTGCAGCAATATTCTTAGTCTTATTTATACATTTCGTGCATACATTTCTAGGACTAAGGAGGAGAGTGCGAACATTGTAATTGTGAGTGAGTGTTGTGTGAGATCGTGGGATTCGATCTTAGGAGGTTGAGTGTTGAGCGAGATTGTATTGAGTGAGGATTGAGATAAGGCAAGAGTACTTGCTAGAGTGTGTGGGATTCACATATAGGAGTAGGAACGCCTTTGTAATCCGAGAAAGCAATACAAGCGAGCGAAGTGCTCTTCAAGTCCCTCTAGGTTGAAGCTTAGAGGGCAAGTGGTTTTTCTCTATACAAACTAGTTGGTTTGTAGAGAGTTTTCCACTATAACTCCTTGTGTTCAAAGTGGTAACGTATCAATCTTTCTTGTGTCTTTATTCCGCTGCATAACACTAGTTGTTAACTCTGGTCGACGACATCGTAGGTGTCGACGACCTCTGAAGTACTAACGTAGATCCTTCAATTGGTATCAGAGCTTTGGCTCTAGATTTTTCTAGTACTTTGCAGGAAAGATGTCTACAACCAACACCCCTATCAATGACTCCTTCTGGAAACCTCCAGTTCTCAAGCCTGGAGAGTATGATTAATGGGTAAAACAAATGCAAACCCACATTTGCTCTTTGGATGGACAACTTTGGAAAGTAATTTCCATTGGCCCTGAGAAATTCCTCAAACCTGATGGCAAAGTGAAGGAAGTCACGGAGTATGACGACGCTGACTTCAAGAAGCTTGAAAAGAATGAACGTGCCAAGAAGGTTCTTCACCATGCACTTACTAGCAGCGAGATCAAGAAAGTCATAGGCTATGACACTACTAAGGATATCTGGGATGCTCTCAAACGTCTCCATCAAGGAAATGATGATGTCAAAAAGGACAGAATCATAACCCTTGAGCGAGAATATGAGAATCTATTCCAAGGGAAGAATGAGTCCCTCCATGAGTACCACTCATGATTCCAATCGGTGGTCAACCAGCTAGAGTTCCTTGGAGAAAAGCTTCCTCAATGGAAGCAAACCAACAAGCTGATTTCGGGTCTCAACAAGAAGTGCGACGGCATGGCGACTTCTCTCTTGTCTCAAAAGGACACGAAGTCGATGACCGTGGAGGATGTGATTGGTCAACTGACCATGCTCGGAGGTATCCAACAGAGAAGAGAGGATAGATTTGACTCTGAAAAGGTCAAAACTATTGCTCTAAAAGTCGAGAAGGCTTTCGACATCGCTCAAGGACAAGATGATGAAGAGGTCGTCGACGATGACGTTGCTCTTATTTCTAAGGCGATGAAAAGACTTTGGAGTCGCAACAAAGGTCCTACCAAAACCCCTGAAGGTGCAAAAGATCTAAAGGGAGTGATATGCTATCACTGCCATGATAAAGGGCATTTTGCCAAACAATGTCCAAAAAGGGAGGTTGGAAAGAGCATGATGGCGACTTGGGACATGTCTGACGAGGAGGAAGACGAGTCGCCGACCAAAAACGTCTTCCTTATGGCCTTGGGTGATGACTCCTCAAGTGAGGTAAATGATAATGATAATGATGTTTCTTCTCTCTTAGCCAAAAAGACACGCGAACAACTTTATGCTATCATTGAAAAACTTGGTCTTCAGATTTCCGAACTTAGCGAGGAAATTGATGAAAAAGATGAGAAAATTGCTAATCTGATAGATGATAATAAATTTTGGTCTTCAAAAGCTATAGATCTAGAGAAGAAAAGTGTTTCTAAGCCTGTTGATTGCTCTAAATGTTCTAACCTTGAGTCTCAGGTTGCTGACTTACAGAAACAGGTTGACGATCTAGACAAACAGGTGTCTAGTCTTGAAGGTCAAAACCTCATGTTGAAGCTGGGAAACGCTAAGTTGTCTAGTGATCTTGAAAATGTGAAGATAGATGACGAAGCTAAAAAACAGAAGTGGAAGGATGAGTTTGTCGTTGACAAGGTCCAAGAAGTTAAACAAGACTTCGGAAGAAGGTTTGTGAAGGTTGTGGAGCGACCTGGTCTAGGTTATGGGAAAAACCAAATTGAAAAGGGGAACGCCTCTACCTCTCAAACATCTAAGGGAAAATCTCCTATGCATGAGCGCAACGCAAGTTGTTCATCGCATGTGGCGGATCCCAAAGGCAAAGGGAAGCAGAAGTGGTATCCTTCTATTTTGTATAGGATAATTCTTGTATTTTGAGATGATTTAGAGAGTGTTTAGGTTAGTTTTGAGCGTTATTGTAATATGAAGGCCGAAGACACAAAGTGTGAAGAATCAAGAGTTAAAGAGCTTAAAGACAAAGATTCGCCACTGCATGGATATCGCGGTCGCGTTGTCTAGGACGCGGTCGCGGTGGCGTGAGAGACGAACCATGAAGACCTATGAAGGCCGCGGTCGCGCTGTCTGTGGCGCGGTCGCGGTAGAAGCCGACTGAGCATTTGACCAAAGAAGGCCGCCGCGGGCGCGGTGATGGTGCCGCGGTCGCGGTGCGACTGACTTTCAAGCGGACGAGATTTCACCGTTTCTATCTAGTTTCCTTTCTTATCTTTCAGTTTCCTATCTTATTTAGTCCGAAAAGGTTGATCTTTGGGGCTATATAAGGGGAACCTTTCTAGGTTTTTAGGAGATCCAACTTACTTGTCAATCAATTGTCTTTCAATAAAGATTAGAGTTTTCTTTGTAATGGAGAACTAACTCTCCTCTTGAGTTTATTCAATCAAGGAAGCTTTATTATGAAGTTGTGAAATTCTGGTAACCTCTTATCCCTAGGACTTTATTGATACACTTGTGCTTCATCCCATGATCTATGTTTGATTTTATGAGCCTGATCAACTTGTTTAATTGACTTAGATCTATTGTTTGATTTAGGATTGGTTGTTGTCTATGCATCTTTCCTATTTCTCGAAACAACTCTATTCTAGGACCGTGGACTAGTTTAGGGAAGAGTATTCAATGGTTTAATTGTGCATGAGACTCATAGCTTGATTGCATGATTTGATTTCCTCATATCCCTGTGCTCTATGCTAATTCTAGGTTAAGCGTCCTTGTCTAGGGTTATAGAATTGCTTGGACCGTGGACTTGCGATTGCTAATGATTGGGATTGGAATTGACCTAGGCATATAAAGAGGTGGATGAATTCATGATCAACAGATTAATAAAGTGGAATTGATTGGATAAACTCTACTTGATAACCTTTGATTGAAACCAACTTTCAAAACCCCCTTTGATTACTTGTATGAAAACCATAAAATCTGAATAAAACTGATTCCTTTGGGTTCGACCCCTTGCTTGCCTACTATACTGTTGTTTGCATGTTTGGGATTTATTTTTGATAAGGGAACAACGACTTTGCCCGAGTCATATCCAAATCAAAAGGTTCGTACCATGTGGGAAAACCAAGTCCGGAAAGCCGGCCCTTCACGAATTGACTTCCAGGCCCGGGTTGACAACAAACCTGTCTACCCAGGATATAGTAAGTATGTTGGGTTGAAATCTCACATCACATGTTGGTATTGTGGCAAAGGAGGCCATTATCAACATGAGTGTTTCAAAAGGTCTAGAGATTCTGAAAAAGCTAGGAAGTCGAGGACTTCTAGAAAGAAACCTAAAGTCACTAACTCTGTCAAGAATCCAAAACCTGTTAATGCTAATGTTTCTACTAATGCTGTGAAATCTGTTGATCGAACTAGAGGAGTTGTGAAACAACTCTGGGTTCGTAAAAACTAATCTTGTTTGTGCAGGTTGAAGTGAGTGTCGACGACCCCTGGTTTATCGACAGTGCGTGCTCAGCTCATATGACTGGAAAATCTGAAGATTTTGTCTCACTTCAACAACACAACGGAGGTAATATTACCTTCGGAAACAATAGCATAGGTGTGGTTTCTGGAATGGGTAAAGTGAACATCTCAAGTAAGGTTTCAGTTTCTGATGTTAGTCTGGTTGACAACCTTGGTTTTAACTTATTGAGCGTTGCTCAACTGTGTGCTAACGGGAAAAATAAGTTGTCTTTGATCATAAGCAATGCCAGGTGATTGAAATAAAGATAGGTAGGACGCTTCTGAAGGGATTGTGCAAGAACAATGTTTACAAAGTGGATTCCTGCTTCCAACCTGAAGAAAGTTTGTGCTTGAAGTCTGGTGCAGAGGTTGTCGACCTCTGGCATAGTAGATTCTGTCATGCTAGCCTGCAGTTTTTGGTCAAATTGCACAAAGAGGAGTTAGTTCGTGGATTGCCCAAGTTTGATGTCTCAAAGTCTGGTGTATGTGATGCTTGTGTGAAGGGTAAGCAAGTAAGGTCTTCCTTTAAGTCCAAGAAGGAGGTGAGCACCTCCAAGCCTCTTGAGTTGATTCATGTTGACTTGTGTGGACCGATGCGCGTACAAAGTAGAGGAGGAAATAGATATGTCTTTGTGATTGTTGATGATTATTCACGTTATACTTGGACTATCTTCCTTGCTTCTAAAGACCAGGTTTTTGAAGAGTTCGAGATATGGGCAAAGGCTGTTGAAAAGAAGCTTGGAAATTCTATAGTGGCTATCAGATCCGATCATGACACAGAGTTTGAGAACTCTGAATTTCTGGAGTATTGCAGTAAGAATGGAGTCAGCCACAATTTCTCGGCGCCTAGAACCCCTCAACAGAATGGCGTGGTCGAGAGGAAGAATCGAGCTTTAGAGGAGATGTCGCAGACCTTGCTCATCTCTAGTGGTCTCCCAAGGAATTTCTGGGGAGAAGCAATTCATGCAGCTTGCTACGTGATGAATAGAGACATGTTGCGTCCATTACTTGGAAAGACTCCCTATGAGCTCTTGAGAGGAGTTAAGCCTAGTGTCGCCCACCTCCGCATCTTCGGGTGTAAATGTTATGTTCATAACAATGGGAAGGACAGTCTGGGCAAGTTCGATCCAAGGAGTGATGTTGGCACCTTTGTTGGCTACTCTCCAACAAGCAAAGCTTACAAGGTGTACAACAAGAGGACCATGAAGATCGAAGAAAGTGTTCATGTGGTGTTCGATGAAAACACCATGGCAGGTTCTATGATTCAGGATCGTGATGATGGTGATCAAGGCTACTTCCTAGGCCTTGAGTATGTCTCTGACAAGGACAGTGCTAAAGGTTCGTCCGAGGTCGCCAACAGTGACAGTGTCGCCGACCCCAATCAGAATGCAGGGACAGGTCAGAATCAGGTTTAGGATCAGGTTGCAGATGTTGTACAGAATCAGGACATATCAGAGGCTAGTGGATCAGGTCAAGCAGTTCAAGAGTTTGATCAAGCAGTTCAAAGATCAGATCAGGCAGTTCAAAGTTCTATTCCAGGTAGTTCGTCGCAGACTCCAGTGGTCGACGACCTGACTCAACTACCTATCAGGAATTATCAGCAGAAGGATGCTCATCCGGTCACCAACATCATTTTTGATTATTCGAAGGGTGTGCAGACGAGATCCTCACTCAATCTCTTTGCATTCAACGCCTTCATCTCTATGTTGGAGCCGAAGAATATCGAGCAAGCCTTGAAGGACTCGGATTGGGTCATTGCCATGCAAGAGGAACTTCATCAATTTGAGCGCAATAAGGTGTGGCATTTGGTCCCAAGGCCGAAGGGAAGAACAGTGATTGGAACACGATGGGTGTTCAGGAACAAGCTGGATGATGAAGGAAATGTTGTTAGAAACAAAGCCCGGCTTGTGGTGAAAGGATACAATCAACAAGAGGGAATCGACTATGATGAAACCTTTGCCCCGGTTGCTCGTCTCGAGGCAATAAGGTTGTTGATTGCTTATTCTGCCTTTCATGGATTCAAATTACAGCAAATGGATGTCAAGACCGCATTTCTTAATGGGTACTTGAAAGAAGAAGTGTACGTTGAGCAAACCCCAGGTTTTGAAGATGTCTCCAACCCAGATCATGTTTACAAGCTTGATAAGGCTTTGTATGGGTTGAAGCAGGCTCCTCGTGCGTGGTATGATAGGCTTTCGCAGTTCTTAATCCAGCATGGATATGTTATAGGAGAGATCGACAAGTCCCTATTCTTGTTGAGGAAAAAGAATCACACTCTGGTGGTTCAGGTATATGTCGACGACATCATCTTTGGCTCAACAGATCCAGAGTTAGTGAAGGAGTTCGCTAACCTCATGTCGAGTGAATTTGAAATGAGCATGGTGGGGGAACTCAAGTTCTTTCTAGGACTTCAGGTCGTGCAAAATGAAGAAGGTACCAAGATTCATCAACAAAAGTACCTCAGGGAGTGTGTGAAGAAATTTGGTCTTGAGAGTTCTCGCTCTTTTGATACTCCCATGTCGACGACCACTTCACTTAGAAAAGATGAAAAGGACCCAAAGGTCAATGCTACTCTGTATCGATGTATGATTGGATCTCTCTTGTATCTTACAGCTAGTAGGCCAGATATTGTCTTCGCCGTGTGCCTTTGTGCAAGATTTCAGGACGATCCAAGGGAATCTCATCTGAAAGCTGTGAAGAGGATCATTCGCTATCTCAAGGGTAGTGACAACCTGTGTCTATGGTATCCACGGGTCAGCGACTTCGAGCTAGTCGGCTACACCGATGCAGATTTTGCAGGGAATCATGTTGATAGAAAGAGTACATCAGGGATGGCCCAGTTTCTTGGCTCGTGCTTAGTTTCTTGAGGATCCAAAAAGCAAAATTCAGTTGCTCTATCTACCGCCGAAGCCGAATATGTCGCCGCCGCAACATGTTGTTCACAACTCTTATGGATGAAGCAACAACTCAGAGATTATGGTGTTGAGTGTGGGTCCGTACCCATACTTTTTGACAACACAAGTGCCATCGATATCTCAAAGAATCCAGTTCAACATTCCAAGACAAAGCACATCGAGATACGACATCATTTTCTTAGAGATTGCGTGGATAAAGGCATGGTGTCCATGAAGTTTTGCAGGACGGATGAACAAAGGGCGGATATTTTCACCAAGGCTCTAAATCGTGAACCCTTTGAACGACTTCGCATGGAGCTAGGTATGATCTCACTTGATTGACTTGGTAATCACTTATGCTATCCTCTTATGACTGGTTGAAACTTGATTGATTATCCTTTTGAGAATTTCATGCTTATATAGTGTCAGCATAATGAGGTGTGTGTGCATTTAATCGATGAAATCTCCTGCTTGTGTGCATGTCGGCAACTTCCTGCATATTGTGTTTAAAATTGCATATTCAATTGAACTTTTTCTTTGAGCCCAAAAGAATCAACCTGATGACCCTTTAACCCTCATTACAAGCCCAAATGATGGTTGATTCTACAGCCGTCCCCGACCTATCATGCTTGAGAGTCTCTATGAGCCTATTTGCTTGTGTGTGTGTTTTAAACGGAGACTTATCAACTTGATTGACAAATTCCACAAAATATTATTTTTATGCTTGGTTTGCTTTGACACCACCCGGTGTAACCCAACCCCCAAGCTACTTCATGTGGTAAAAGTCAAGGCGTAGTAAGGTTGTTGACAGGCTCAGAATTCAAGAGAAAACAGGTTTGAGGTTGACGACTTCAGATATGTTAGTTGCAGTTGATGATTTGACAGATTTCAGGTTTGTGGAAAGAAAGTTTGAAGTTGAGGTAGTCGACAAGGTTGACGACCAATTTGTGCGAGAAGCGCACGTGCTATTTTGGGGCGAAATATTTGACAGGTTTTCAGTTTGAAATTTTTGGAAAGGGAAGATCTTCTAACGGGATCATGTACTCGAGTGGATCTGCAGTTGCCTTAATTGTGGAATCGTACTTCAATAAAAGAACCCCCAAAAGGTATTCCTCTTTCCATCTATCACCTATCCTGTCAACTCTCTCTCTTTTCCCCAAAAACTCCCAAACGCCATTACCGCCCTTTCAAGCTTTACCCAAGCGTCAATGGCTTCCCCAAACCAGTCCCCATTGTCAAACCTCACCCCCGAGCAACTTCAATCTCTTCTCATGACCCATCTCGGAGAGGAAGAGTTGAAGAACTCGCTGCCAAAACCTTAATCGAAAAATCCCAACCGGAACCCGCCATGGCCGAAAGCTCCAAAACTCAAAATTCCGACCCCATTGCCCATGAATCTCCTCAATCCAAGCCCAAATCCCCTCCACAAGAACGCATAACCGATCCCGAGCCTCTTCCGACAGAGAATGTGTCAGAAATCGCCCCAGATCTGGCGGTTTCAGGCGACATTCCTCTGGCGGTTGAAAAACCCGAACCGGAACCGGAGAAGGAGGAACCGCCAAGGGAACCGGAGGTTGAGGGAGAAAAAGGCGAAGAGAAGGACGAAGATGATACGTGATTGCCAGCGTCGTATGCTACGCTTGAGGGTGCGGAAGCTTAACAGGATCTAGGGGATGTTTCGCCTGCTGCCCTTGATCAATTTTGCTTCTTAGAAGAGAAAGGCTCGCCCTTGGGTTGGAGGATCCAACAAGGGTTGAAACCTTGATTTAGTGGTGGAACGAGAGCCTAGAGGACTTGGGTCCTCTCGGCCACCTGCGGAATTGCACACGAGTTACACAAAGTTTAGTATGATTCAATTCACGAGATGCAAGAACGTTATGTAAATTATTGGAAGACTTTTTCATGCAATTGAGAATTGAGAACAAGAGGAAGTGTGAGAGAAAGAGAAGAAAAGTCGAGGGAATTGATGTTGAGGAAGATCGATTATTGCAAGCAATAGAACACGCCAATTTGGTGTTAAGACTCCCAGGAAATCAACTTCAATAAGTCAATTTCCAAGGATTCAAAACTGATTTTTATTGAATGCAAACTTGAGTTTAAATAGACAAATAGGAAGCCAAAATTCTATCTCTAACAATGATCCTAAGATAGAATTTTGCTTGTTGTTCAAGCTTGTGTGAGGTGAGTGTTTTTGCAGCTTGGGTGGGATAGGAATTGGGTAGATTGTATTTGCTTTCCCCCTTGTGCTGCCTATAGCTGAGCATTGAGGGAGTCCCTAATGCAAGGATGCTTAGGAGACATGTCCTTCGATTGTGGCATCGTGTTGCCTTTGAGTTGTCCTTACTTTGAGGATTAACTCTTTTGCAACCTTGCTGGGAGTTTGGGGAAGCCATAGGTTTGTTTGTATTTTCGTTTTTAAATGCTTTGTTAGACTCATCTTTGGTTTAATAAAGTCTTTGACCATTTGCGAAAAAAAAAGATAGAATTTTGCTTTGCTTGGAAAAGAAGCTATCTAATTAAATAAACGTAAAAACTCAAAAGATATGAATTAAAGCAAGATATATTTCAGCCCTAACAAACTTCCTATGGCTGAAAATATCATAAAGACAATATCTAGATATGGATAGAATTAACGCTAAAGATAAGATTCCCGTAAGACTTGACCAGCTCTCAGTAATTCGCGATTTTGACCTCTTTACAGTTAGAGTTTGAATTTGATGTAAACTACAAAGTTGTAGATCTTTTAATTATCTATCCAACACAATTTTAACGGACTCGAGACCAATTTTCAAGCCAAAGTTATGGCTGTTTTACTGAACACTACTCAAGCTGTGACGGGATTTCAAACTTCCGAAAATATCTCCAAGTTTAATCCTTTTTCGGGGAGGCCTTGGACGTGTGACTTGATAGCATTGAAAGGATAATTTATCATACTTGAAGACCTTCTTGAACTTGAAAGCTCGTGACCTACGGAAAGGTCTTGGCTTAGCTCGTCGATTGACCTCCAACTCCCTCATCTTAGACATATATGTTATTCTTGCATCAGAAGAAGTGGAACCCGTCGCTGAAACAGAGTTTGAGGCCACAGAGAAGGTGGTCGATGCTTTTGAAGAGGTGGTTACTGTTCCCGCTGAAACAGAGGAGAAGGTTGAAGACGACACCCAGAAAGTTGAAGAGGTTGTCGACTTGGAAAAGGTTTCAGAGGTTGTTGCCAAGGTTGTTGACTCTGCCAAGGTCAGAGGCAAACGTCTAGTGTCTATCCCGTCTGACAGTGAAGGTACTGAATCTGATCCTCTTTTTGTTGAGAAAGAATCTTTGTCTAAGGCTAAAGAAGAGGTTAAGAAGCAGTTGTTTGGAGAGGATACCCCTATTTCTAGGAGATCCACTAAGAAACCCACTGTTGAGCATAGGCCTGTGACTAGGAGACTGAAATTGATGACTGGAGAAGATGTGCCCAATATCCCTCTACTTGATGAGAGTGAATCTGAAGGGAAACTTAGGAAGTCTAGGGCTAAGCGACCCAGGTCGCCGACCTTGATTAAGACTAAGGCCTCTGCTAGCAAGAAAAAGAAGAAGCCAGAAAATAGGAAAATCCAGTCTAGGGATTTTACTAAAGTGTTGCTGTGGGAGAGTAATTTTCTGAATGAGTTTAAGCTATTTAAGGTTGAGAGGTGGATGGAAATCCAAGGTTGGAAGGATTTGTTCTGTGAAGAAGAGAAGTTCATAGCTGATTTTGTGAAGAAGATTTATGAGACGTTGACCATAGAGGATTATGGCAACAAAACTATTAGGAAGTATGTCTGGGAAGGTAAGGAGTTTGTGTTCACCAGCCAGGAGGTCGCTGACCTTCTAGAGATCCTTCATGAAGGCTTTACTGAGTATTACAAGGGAGTGTGGCCAGAGAATATGGACGCCAGTAGTGCTTTGAAGAATGTACTTGATGATGAAGCTACTGGCACTAGTCCTTATCTTGTGAACTTCATGGCTGTTGACAAGAAAGTGATGTTCTCCTACCTCATTAGCAACCTCCTACCCCGAGAGCAAAAGAGGCATTGTGCTTATATTCAGGAGATCCTTGTCCTTGACAAGATCTTTAAGGGAGAGAAGGTGTGCTTGCCCAGGTTGATCATGTTGCATATGAAGAATGTCTTGGAGAGTCCCAATCATGCTTTGCCTTACGGCAGGCTGGTCACCGACATCTTCATCAATCATGAGAATTGGGATGATAAGTGTTCTAGAGATGAAGTGACGCCTGGACATCGCGTTCTCAACAGGGATACTTTGAGGAAGATGGGATGGAATTTGGTTGATGGAGAGTGGCAGAATAAGGAAGCTGAATCTGATGCAGCACAGGCTGAGGAGTCGCCAACCGAGAAATTCGTAAGAGTTGAAATTGCATTGATGAAGAAGTAGCTGCAGATTCAATCTGAGCAGATTGATGCTTTGACCAAGCTGGCTGAATCCATTGCTGAAGATGTGAGCCACATCAAGGAAGGAATTTGCTAGGTCGCCAACCTCTGCTGCCTTACGACTTTTTGCCACCACCTGCTTTCTACCCCTACCATATTATTCCCTATTTCAAAATTTTTTTTTCAAAGTTCGATTGGGTTGTAAACCTAAATACTCTATGTTTGGTTGTTTTGCTTGACATTGCCATGCTTGCATGGTTGACGACTTTTGATTGATGTTGCATGCCTTTATTATCTATTATATTTGCCTAGCTGATTTCTCTATGATTTTCAATCTTTTTGATGATGCCAAAAGGGGGAAAATAGCTGGGATTGCAGGTCTAATTAAGGGGATATACTGAATGTCTTGAGTTGCTTGAACTTAGGGGGAACTTTTGAAAAGTTAAGGGGAATATTTTTTGCTTGCCTTTGTAGTTTGTGTGTTTGAGATGCTGAACAGGTTAACGAAGACCCCAGAACCAGATTAGAGAAGATGAGTGTTTGTCACCATCAAAAAGGGGGAATTTGTTAGAAAACCGAGTTCGTGTTTTGATGGTTCCAAACCGAAGAGGTTGCCGAGAGGTCGCCGACCTCAGTTTCCAGAAGCGAAGCGCATGCGGAAATTCAGAAAAGGAAACAACGTGTTTTTCTGATACGGAAATCACGTCCAGCATATTCAGCAGTTCGTTTAAGGCAAGGACAAGATCATAAAGATGGAAAATCATCAAGAGATCAAGGAAGATATTGAAGATGATTTTATCATGGCTTAGGATTTTATTTTAGGAAAGATCTTGTAGAGATTGTGTACGATTCATGTCTTAGCCGATTTGGCTGAATCATGCAGCAATATTCTTAGTCTTATTTATACATTTCGTGCATACATTTCTAGGACTAAGGAGGAGAGTGCGAACATTGTAATTGTGAGTGAGTGTTGTGTGAGATCGTGGGATTCGATCTTAGGAGGTTGAGTGTTGAGCGAGATTGTATTGAGTGAGGATTGAGATAAGGCAAGAGTACTTGCTAGAGTGTGTGGGATTCACATCTAGGAGTAGGAACACCTTTGTAATCCGAGAAAGCAATACAAGCGAGCGAAGTGCTCTTCAAGTCCCTCTAGGTTGAAGCTTAGAGGGCAAGTGGTTTTTCTCTATACAAACTAGTTGGTTTGTAGAGAGTTTTCCACTATAACTCCTTGTGTTCAAAGTGGTAACGTATCAATCTTTCTTGTGTCTTTATTCCGCTGCATAACACTAGTTGTTAACTTTGGTCGACGACATCGTAGGTGTCGACGACCTCTGAAGTACTAACGTAGATCCTACAGGGTGTTTTGATGTCATGTTTTCTAGTTGATTTTCATAAGGTATTTTCTAGATTGATTTGCATATTTTCCTATATATATTTGTGTGTTTTGCATGAGATTTCAACTCTCTTTCGAGGGTTGAAGTCATTTGTGTGTTGTTTTTGTGTTTTGTAGGTATTTGGAGTGTTTAGGAGAAGTTTTCAAGTTATTTGGAGCATTCTAGGAGGTGGTGTTTTGTTGTGATTTTCAAGTGTCAAGTTATGAAGAGTTCTTCAAAGATTTCAAGAGACGGATTTGCAATAAGAGGTGCCTTAGAAGAAGTTGCAAGAATACTAAGGGAATCAAGGAACGAGAAGGAAGAAACACCGAGAAAAGATCAATCATTTTGAGCAAGTTAGAGGCAAAGGCAAGAAGAAACACAAGAAACAGTTGTGGGTCGGCTGCGACCTACCCTGAGCTATGAATGGAGGAGGTCGGCTACAATATGCCCATGGTCGGCCTCGACCTTCCCAAATCCTACCGTGGAAAAATCCTTGCCGCCCAAGTAATTGTCTTTTTGGGTATTTTAAATTTTGAATGGGTGTAGTTTTCGAGGGAGAACCTTTTTGACTTCTATAAGGACCTTTTTTGGGTCTCTTTGAGGGTAGGATGCTTCATTCTTCTTGGGGGGAGACTTGGAAGACAAGGATTTATAGGGAGGATTTGTGGGTTTGCAAGATTTGTATGTTGGATCTCTTTTCTAAATTAATTCAAGTTGTTTTCTTTTTCATGTCTTCTTCTCTTTTGATGGATGTTTGCATGAAGATGAGGAGTGAGTAGTCACCCTTTTCAAGGGTTGGGGTGAAACCCAACATAAACATGCATAATAAAACTTGAATCTTTGATCTATGTTTGACATTATAATCTCTATCCTTTAATCCAACTTGTATGCTTAATTCCTTAATGAAAATTGACGCATGTTCTTGTTTGCAATTGAATTGAAAGATTATATTGTGAATTGGAATGATTATTCGGGTTTAAAGATGAAAGTTAAAACCTTTAGAAATCAAGTAGGATTGCATGTCAACATCTTTATGAAAGTTGAGATCTTGATGTGTCCATTTGTGGCGAATGTCATCCATGAGATTATAGGTTGAGTTGATCATTGATTGCTGTTTTCGTGCATGATTATGTTGTGGTGAAACCTTGTCCCTAGGTATTTTTCCCATATTTTTGCAAGTTAATTTCGTTCCCAATTAAGGTCGGTTGCGACCTCCCTAGGGTCGGGTGCGACCCTCTCTTAAAACGTGTTGTTTGTGTTTGTTCGCCTTGTTTTGTTTTGTTTTCGTAGTTTGATTGCTAGACTATAGTTTCTTCTAACTCCCGTGGAACGATCTTGACTTTGCTATGCTCGGGGGGGTCTTGACAAATTTATTTATTCAAGAAATAACCCTTTAAAGGGAAAGATCGGAAAAATCAGTCACCAAGAAAACCAACATTCCCTTTATGTTGCAGCAAAGGGAAAGTTGAGTTACCATTGTTAAAGGCTCCACCACAATTGTTCATTTATATTTTGAAAAACAAAGATGCAAGTAGGAGTGGGTATCGGTCCAAAACCGGACCGGATCGGACCGGGAACCCCAAAACTTATGGACCGGGGACCAGACCGGGAAAATCCGATCCGGTCCGGTCTCGGTCCCGGTTCGGTCCGGTTTTGGGCCGGGTTTTTTATTTAAAAAAATAATAATTTTTTATAAGAAAAAATAATTTTTGTATATGAAAAATTATAATATAATTAAAGAAATCATATATGATTAATGAAAAACATAATAAGTATATAATATAAAAGTAAAAATTAAATATTAAAATTAAACTATATAATATAAATTTTATTTAAATTTAAATTTTTTTATAAAATTTTATAAAACTCCGATCTAGACCGGGACCGGGAACCCCCATTTTTATGGTTCGGACCGGATTTTGCCCACCTCTAGATTCAAGAAGCAGTCACTTCATTAAAAATATTATATCTTATAATATGATATTCTCATTTACCTCTATGGAGGGAAGGATTATTATTTTTTGGTCCAAAATGAGGGGATTATCCCGTTTTATTCATAATAATAAAAAACTTACATATTAATACTCATCCAGGAGTCGATCTTCAAGGACGGAACAAGACCCTCAGGCGGGTTAGAAAATAACTTAAATTCATCGATACAACTCTCACTAAACTTAGCCATCCAATCCGCGGATTGATTGGCGCTCCTAGCTGTATGCTTGATCTTGACATCCCAATTCTCCAGCCGAGCGAGGTTCCGACATCCTGACATGATCTCCCATAAGTTAGTCGGAATAGCAGCCTCCGAGACAACCGCTTGAACCACTTGCAAAGCGTCAAGCTCCACTTCCAAGTTCTGAATTTTCAGCTGCCTTGCCACCTTCAGACCTTGCCATAATCCGATTAATTCAGCTTTCAAACCCGAATCACCAGAGATTTTGACAGTGAAGCCCTTGATAAAATTACCATGCTCATCACAAATTAATCCCCCTGTAGTAACATAGCTCCTTCCGGTGGTGAAAGCCCCGTCCGAATTCAGTTCGAATTAGCCAACAGCAGGCCTAGTCCAATGTGATAGAGCTGAATTGCACCCAAGAAACTCCCTGGACATATGCAGATTCACATACTCCTTAGCCTTCTCCACCACAAACAAATGTTTCTCCTTAACCAAGCTTGAGCTAACATTAAAAATGCTTGCATTCCTCCATTTCCAAGCCCACCACACACCATAAGCAAATGTGGAAGGCCAAGACCCCTCCTCACACAGGTTCTGAAGCAGCCAGCTCCTAAAATCCCCACTAAAAAACACCTCCTTCTTGCTGTCCAAGAGCAATTTATCCCAAATTTCCCTAGCCTTGCAACAGTCTTTGAGCACATGAATAACCGTTTCAGCCGTTCCCACATAAGAGCTACACGACTCGTCCTCACAAAGACGACGCCTCTTTCTTACAGAGTTGCACATGATTGCATTATGGGCAACTAACCATAAGAACACGCGGACTTTTTCAGACGCTATCAACTTCCAAATTTTCTTCCAAAGATTATCATGATTGGAGCTAGTCTCAGCCTGCATAATCTCCAAAGCCGATTTGATAGTGAAGTTGCCCAAGGCTGTCAATTTCCAGTAGAAATTATCAACCACCTCTTCTTCCACAATTCTGAGCTTCTCAATGGCCAGCAAAAGGGGGGAAGGATTATTATAGGCAATGGTCATGGACCTTATAGGCTTAATGGTCAAAATTGTCACAGGATTGGAACTTTGCTACCAAGTGATGAATCTATACCAAAATTTTCTTAACTATACACATATGATACTGAGAATGAAGAAGAAAACTGCATTCGCGCTCATAGGTAAGTTTACATTATGCTTTTTTTTATAATTAATTTTTGTAGATTAATAATTATTTAGTGATAACATATACGAATCGCACTTTTTATGTTTTACAAATGCAGATCAAGAGATAAAGGATCTTTCAACACTACAACCATGCATGAGTTGAAAAATATGATAGATGAGAACAATCCAGTGTAAAAACATTTAGAATGGCCAGAGAAAGATTTGTAGAAAGTTCTCAACAAAATCTAAAGATAAGACTTATATACTAAAGAGAAACTGATGCAAAGAGGTATAATCGTCCTACATCGTCTAAAGTGACAGCTTTAATTATTGATGATATGGCAACCCATGGTGACTATAGAGATATTATTGTTAAGACAAGAGCATTTTCTTAAATGTATTAGTGAAGTCCATCCATTATACCTTCCATTACAATACCCTTTATTGCTTCCCTATGGTGAGGAAGGTTTCAGGATTGATATTGGTCTAGCTAAGCGATGTGGGAGACACCACTTCTAGAAAAAGAAACAAGTGCAACATGAGAGAGGTTTTTGCATTCAGGATTCAAGAAAGGCCTTTAGAAGGATCATTACTTATGTCATCAGAAAAGTTATTCTAGCAATTTTTGGTCGATTCGGATACCATGATTGAATCTGCAAGGCTCACTTACCTTCGAAATAATCAGTCAGACTTCTGATCAGAAAAATATAAGACCATCGTCGACGTAGTTCTAGGAGGAAATACTGATTCTTCATCCTCGGGAGAACGTATATGTTTACCATAATCTTTTACTGGCAGCTTCAGATATATGATCCGAAACTATCAAGATGCAATGGCAATTTCCAAGCGATATGGACTTATTTATTACATTCACTTGCAACGTAAAGTGGCCCGAGTTCACTAGATTTCTCAGTAGAAGAAATCTAGCACCTGAGGATAGACCTAACATGATCAGTAGAATATTTAAGATGAAGCTCAATGAGATGATCGAAGATTTCAAAATAGGTCATATATATGGAAGAGTGAAGGCTGGTATGATCATCTAATTATATATATATATCTATTTTTAACAAATATAAAATTACATGAACACTTATTTAACGTGTTTATCACAGCTCCTTATATACATATGTATGCCTACTTTACTACTCCATATCTTATTTTTGTTTTGTTTTACTATTGCAATGATCTATACAATTGAGTTTCAAAAGCGAGGTTTGCATTATGCCCATATTGTTTTGTTTCTTGTTAAATCTCGGTGGGCCATATATGACGTGGGGGGTACACACGTCGGTTCATGCGCATACGCGCGGTAAGCCCGACACATAAGCGCATGAGGTTCCACACTAAAACCAATTGGCAATAGGGGGAGTAGCCCATGTACTTATATGGTGGGTGGTTTCACATTTGATTTCCAATGTGGGAAGCACATCTTACTTCCACACGCCCCCTCAAGTGCAACTGCCTGGCCCCGCAATAAGCCAGTTGCGCTTGACGACTCATGCCTTATGGCCGGCCAGCCCATTAGACCAGGATAGTCGGACCCAGACCGAACCTGGCTCTGATACCATGTTAAATCTCGGTGGGCCATATATGACGTGGGGGGTACACACGTCGGTTCGTGCGCATATGCGCGGTAAGCCCGACACATAAGCACATGAGGTTCCACCCTAAAACCAATTGGCAATAGGGGGAGTAGCCCATGTACTTATATGGTGGGTGGTTTCACATTTGATTTCCAATGTGGGAAGCACATCTTACTTCCACATTTCTACATCGAGATCATAAAATTAAAAATGTCGAAGATATAGACAAATACATCTGTGCTGAAATTCCAAATCCTGTTGATCAACCATCATTGTATGAAGTTGTTACAAAATGTAAGATGCATGGTCCTTGTGAAGCAATGAACCCAAATACTATATGCATGAAGGAAGGAAAGTGTACAACCGTAAAATAGCGGGTGCTGCATGGTCCTTGTGAAGCAATGAACCCAAATAATAAAGAAGCTTGCTAATTGCTATGCAATGGGGCTGCTTGATGACGAGAGGGAGTACATTGATGGCATACTTGATGCAGCTTCTTGGAAATTTGCACACTATGTTAGGACTCTATTTGCCATGCTATTATTGTCTGGAAGTCTAGCAAGGCCAAATACATATGGGAGAAGACATATATGGCATGTTTTGTCCGAGGATATACTTTCTAAACAAAGTATTCTTAGTAATGAAAGTAAGTTATATTTTTTCTAATCTCAGTTAAGCTATTATGAAAGCATATAGTTCAAAATGAACCACTTAGTAAATATAAGGTTAAGTTGTTCACTACTACATGTTTTGTTCTCACCCATACCTACTCCTATGTTAATGAAGTTGTTTCTTATCCATCAGCTTGAAAGAAATGTTTGACAAATTGTTATTAATAAAGGGTTAATTATTACGAGATGAAAATTTTAGAAAATTGACCCCCTTTCTTTAAGCCACCGAATTGGGCTTTTTACAAGAAAGAATTACTTCTAAATTTCTCGAATTCTTTTTATTTGTTTATCAAATTTTTTTATCAAATAAAAAGAGACAAGAAAAATGGATTTCGAACTCTAAAGATAAATATTAGTCCTAACAGGCCACTTTCTTAAATTGAAATTTTATAAAAAAATGGCAAAAAAGAAAGCATTTATTCCCCTTCCAAATTGGTTGGACCGTAGGTGCGATGATTGTTTTAAATTATCAAGTTGCAAATAGTTCGTTACCAAATTTTTCTGCTAATCTAGCTGCCTGTTAATTTTTTTGATATATGCTGATTTATAGTTTGACAGGTGGAGATTTATAATTTATATTCTTGAGAAGAAGATATGTGATTTAATACTACATGTGCATGCAAAATCTCTTAATATGTGATCTAGTTTGTGTGCTTTACAAACGAAACCCTATAATAATCTAAAGGTGTAGTGGATCGGACCAAGTACAAAGGAGAAACACATAATAATATCTATCTATTTATCTACATGTAAAGTTAGATTTTTTGGCATTAAATGCCTTGAATTGATTGACTTTCAATTAAGTTGCATTATGTTTAATGTAATATGATATTTCTATTATTAGTTTATAAAATAATATTTAATATTTAATATTCTATATTATGTAATATAATTTACTTCTCATCTATCTAACATACATGTAAATTTGGATTTTCCCATTAAATATCTTGAACTGATATCATTTTACTTAAGTTATACTATGCTCAATGTAATATGCTATTGTTATTATTAGTTTATAAAATAATTATTATTATTTAAGATATATTATCTTATTAAATTTATTTCTCATCTATCTAATTTACTTACAAATTTGGATTTTTTCCCATTAAATACAAACAATTCATTTCATCCTAATGCCTTATAGTATATAGGTTATTACGTCATTATATATTATCCTACTGGAATAATTATCATAACACATCCATATTTTTATAGCATGTAATATTTTCTTCAAATATCATCGTAATGATATGACAAGGCCTTTGAAATTCTTTGCATTTAAAGATGACATATTCACATTAGCCTCAAGCCTTATAAATCTCCCTACATGGATTTTTGCATTTTTTCGACAATAAGTGCATTCATTTGATGATCAAATCCTCATTGCCACTAGGTGTTGATGCCCGTCCGATGGACGGGCGAAAGTAGTTCAGAATATGTATTCATAATATATGATGGGAATGTTGAAGTACGTAGTGGATGAACAATATAGTCCAGTGTCTTGCAAGGTTACATAACCCCCGACTTCAATATCAATTTTGTGTTATTTAAATTCATATGTAAACTTGAAATACGTATTGGATGAACAATAACATCTGATGTCTTGCAATGTTTCCAAGAATCCAAGTTTCTTTTAATCATTTCCTTCAACGTTCATATCGGACATTAAAAGTGATCTTTTCATTATATCAGTAAAACCCTGAAACCACAACATAAAGGTTTAAGATTTCAATCGATGTTACTCATAACTTTCCCTTAGATATTGAACATCCTTCACAATTAGAATTTTCCCATATTGGCATCGAATACAAAGAAAGAATTGGAATCAAGTATATATATAGGTGTGGATTTTTTTTGCAATGACATTCTCAAACGCTTCTCCTTCGCCTTCAACATCTGTATCTTTTCTGCCGAACCCAGGCCATCTCCTCTGCCTGCGTGTGGCTCATGGACACCAGTTGATACGTCTGGTTGATCTTCATACACCGATCATCCAAAACCTTCTTCTCGGCCTCCAACGCCTTCTCCCTCAACCTCCGAATAATTTTCAATATTTTTATATATTTACATTAAATGCAATTCAAGATCTATTATTTAAATAACATAACACAAGCTTACATGTTGTAAATTATGTAAACTCATAATTATGTCACGTGGTATTTTTTTTTCTTTTACATTGTATCTTATATATATATAGTCCTAATTCCCTTCGACTTTTTTGGGAACAGGAATCAACTCCTAATTCCTTCCTCTTTTCCACTCGCGTGGCCTTCTATTGATTCGTGTTTGTCGAGGCGGTTTCCGAATACTTTAGTTTCGGATCTGTGTCGCTATCAAAGATTGTTTCGGGCTTTTGAAGAGAATGTGGCTTCAATTGACCGATTGGCTTTCGTGAAATGTGGATATCGTGATCTAGGGTTTCTTGGTTGTTCGAGGTTGTTGGATTAGATTGAGGAAGACGGAGGAGTACAGGAATGAGATGGTATGTTTCATGTTTTTTCTACAGAAAAGATCCGGTTGTTTTTTTGTTTTCCTTTTCCTTGCTATTTCTTCACCTAAAACTCAACTAATAATAATCTGGTTAGTGTTTGGCTTGGTTTCGGTGAGGATTGTGTTTTATCTCATGCGCTGTGGCTATGCATTTCGCAATTGTGCTTTGAATAAGTGGTATAAGTTGTTTCAGACCAGAAAATCTGGTCTATGGACTTGTATGTATGGTTTGTGCCTTTGTGTGATGCAACAAGATTCTTTAGTTTCTGCTTTTATATTTATCCGTTTGATCAGGGTGATCCTGCTCTATTTGTGTGTTTACTATTAATTGCATCTATTTTCTCCATCTAGAGCTATCTATTTTGTGAAAAGTTTTGTCCCGAAACTTACCCAAAGAACGAACGAGAATTAGCGGAAATTTGAAAATGGAAACGACCCGATACCCGAGGTTTCACAACCTCTCCCTCTTAAAGGGGTTCGTCCTCGAACCTAATTCGAATCTAGGAATACTATCACAAGTACATGACCAAATAAAATCAAATAAGCTTGGACACCTACGATCAAACTAGCTAGTCTTGTACCATATGAGAGTCAAACAAACATATCAACTAATATAATTATCTAGTCAAACAAAATATGAATAGTATAACTTAGTTAGCAACACAAAATATGAATTCAACTCCAAATCATTCTTATACAAATTAACCACAAAACTACAATGTACTTAAAACAAAGTCAAACAAAATCGGTATCAAATCAAAGGAGAAGTCAACACAACAAAATGAACTCAGGTCACTACGCTTTAACTAATAATCTAAGGTCAATAATGAAGAAGACAACCCAGAGACAACCAACGAAGTAACAATCAAGATAATAGACCAAGTCAACAATCAAATCCTAGTTCTCTACCTCTAATCTACAAGTTAACTCTAGCATGATAACTACCTACCATTAGTACTCGAATCTATTCATCAAAATCTCTATAGATTGCCCTAAGGGATTCACTTCAACAGTTGGTGATGGAGGTGCGACGTGTCCTCTACCCCACCTAAATGCATACATGACTACCCAATTAAAACGTTTGAAAACACCGGCCGGATTTTAGTTCAAGTTGGACCTCGTGTACACTCGTTGGTCAGTTCCATGTGCCCTTGTTGTCAACCTGGCTCTGATACCAATTTGTAACACCCCGTCTTCCTGACAAGGCGTTACTCGGTAGTAGACCTCACGAGGCGCTACCAAGCTGGTTCGACAACAGAACATTCGGATCTCGCAACGCGGGCACGGCGAGAAAACATTGAAAACATCCAACTTGTATTACAAAATTAAACTTTTACAAAACAATTCATGATTCCAACCCTATACAGGACTAAAAAATATGAACTTTCCCAAACCTCATGCACATCAACTAGCAACTTACGATATAAGACCATACATGATAATTCAAACATTAACATAAAATTTAACAAACAACAACACTTCCAGATCCCAAACCAATCTATGACACGCATCATTGCCTCGCACCACCAACCTGCCAAGTTTCCTTCACGGACTACCTGAATACCTGGAGTGAAAAATAGTTCCCCGAAGGGTCAGCTGCTACTCTACCAAGCTAGACTAAGCACGGCAACCATAGGACGTTTCAAAACCATTTTATTCTAAGGTCAGCAAACAAAAGTCCACAATCACACACATAACTCTAAGTCCAATCCTAAGTCCAGTTAGTCACAACAGTTCCAAAGTCCACGTCTAGGTCTAGTTAAACTAAACTGTGAATCCACTTAGCGAGTCAGTCGTTCACACTCAACTTCACAAGTTACAACACAATCTCACATAAACTATAATAGTACACTCAAACACATGATCAAACAAAATCAAACAAACCATCACACCATGCACAACAGACCCACAATACATTCAACTCGCACACATATTGGCAACATCTGCTGCTCATTTTCAACTGGCAGTCTCCGCTGCTCATTTTCAACTGGCAGTCTCCGCTGCTCATTTTCAACTGGCAGTCTCCGCTGCTCATTTTCACTGGCCGTTAGCTAGACGACTCATTTTCACTGGCAGTCGCGAACTGCTCATTTTCACAAAATCGAATCAAGCAATCATTCACAAGACATGTTCACTCATAACACAACAATCATGAAACACACACAATATATATATAATATCAACTTTCAAAACAGGTTTCCAAAACGATTTACACCTAGCACACATATCCAAAACATTTTCAAAGATCGATCGAGACTAATGCCCAAAACCAATCCTACAATCACAGTGCAAAACCTAACAAGCTAGAATAGAACCGAGCAAGTCGAAAATCGACTTACCTGAAAGATGAAGGAATTTCTTTACGAATGAGGAACGATAACGGTCTAGAAAAATCGATCACCTAGAAATGGAAATTAACGCGTTCTTGGATTAAGACGATTATTATTATTTAAGAAAATTTATAAAGACCCCGAAAAAATAGTTATCGACTAATTAAACAGTTGGATCTCTCCCTGAACTACTATAAATATAATCCACCACTACCCTTCCTAAGCTTACGAAACGAGACACATTGATCAACCCCTTTTTAACCCAATCACCGAACCCGAATCACCTAGCTCTAATCTGAATTGCCATACACGTACTTACCATCCTACAACTATACACTAGCTAGCCATTCCACCTAAGATTTATCATCCTACTGAAAGAAGGCCGACCCGAATCACCTAGCTCTATTTATGTAAGAATTAATATAAGAAATTTGAATTTAAAAACGAATCTTAAAATGGAAGCCACTTTTTCTAAATAAAGTATTATTTTTATCTTTGACACTAAATCAATTTATATTTATTGGCTTTTACTTAAACTATATACTATCATGTCCCTAATAACTTAGCTTTTATCTATCATAATCAAACATTTAATTTTTTCATGTTATTTCAATAATCTAACTACATTCTTTATTATCAGTTTATGTAAAAGATATTTTTTGAATTTTGACAAAATATTCTATCATTTTTTATATATTATTTATCTTTTAATCTCTTTATGTAAGAAGTAATTTAAGTTTTTTGAATATAAAATAATCTAAAAATAGAATCCATTTTTTTATAATTAAATTAGTATTCCTATCTTTAGTATTAAATAAATTTGTATTTACTCTCTTTTACTTAACTTATATATTATCATTTTCATAATAACTTAGATTATATCTTTCATAGTAAAATAATTGTTGATTAATATATTTTATTTATTTCAATATATAAAGTCATTAGAATCATGTTGGACTCATTTTATATTTTTAAATTTTGATGCTATATTTTAATATAGTTAATTAGATAAAAATTCATAGCAATTATATCTCATACTAATAAATTATAGTATTAAGATCAAACCAAAACAATCAAGTAAAACATCTCATTTTACATTATAGTTGACTTATATTGTCTCAAAATTGTGATAATAGGGACAATGATATATATTAACCATTAGAGAAAAATTTAAAAGGATAAAAAAGTAAGCAAATTTTATTTACTGATTTGATCTATAATTAGAATATGTTTTATATTTTTTTGTAATCTCATACATGTTGTACAACAAATTTGAAAAATAATTTTTTTCGTCTAGCAAAAAATAACATTTTCATGTGCTAAAATTTTAGTTATATGCTTTCACTTATTAATATCTTATTTATAATGAAAAGTGAGTTATTGTCGTACATGACACGACGGGTACACCTAGTTCAAACTAAAACCAATAAAACAACTTAAAAACAAAAAATGTTGGTACCTATATCAATAGAACTCGATCAATACTAACACCACTATCCGAATGAGACAAGTTAGGATGACCCGAGCATGATGAACAACCTACAAAAGAAACGTAAAAGCTATGAGTGAAGCAACATGAAAACACATAATGAGTACTACAAATGGGCAAATACGAGTATTCTTTTGGTTCACAAAGAGTATCGGTATGGTTCATAAACTTTCAAATAAAGGTTCATTGGAAGCCATTGAACGGTTCATGTAAATTAAGGCACGTTGGTTGAGGCATTTTGTCGAACGCATGATAGGCAATCGGGCAAACGTACATAATCAGCTTCTATGTTCAATCGAAAACTTCAAAATCACTTTCTAATGCAATCAAATCATGTAAACACCAATCATACACCCAAATCTTATCTCAGATTCACAAGTTCTCACTTAACTTACTCAAGGAAAACCTAAAAACAAGCAAAGCATAAGTTCTCACTTTCAAAAATCCCAAATCGTTACCTACATCCATAAAAGCAATTGAACAAGAGCCAAAAGACGAAAATACAATTGAAAAGAACAAGAGAGTCGAAGAAGGATGTGGAATGAACAAGAGAGCCGAAGAGATTTGCGTGGAGGGCCTGGAGGCTCTGTGCGATCAACTGGGAAGAAGGATGAACAGTGCAAAGGCGTAAAAAGACGAAAATACCCCTAGTAGTTAAAAAGCCTTTAAAATCCGCGTGTACATCTGACCGTTAATTTTCCCAGATTTAACGGCCATGATATGTTCGCATTTTACACCCTATTAAGCGATCTCACCTTATCGCAAATCTAACTAGTAAAAATTAAACCGATCCCTTGCAGAGTACGGGTTATAAACTAGTACGAGTATATAGTAATCCAAACGAACCCTACATAGGCTCTTCTTCCAAACGAACCCAACTTTGCATGACTGCAGAAAACCTTTAGGTAGTCAGGCCCAGTTGGCCAATTGGGCTGGGCCTGCAGTGCACAGATCCAAAAACAAGAGAAGTAATTTAGGGTTTGTGGGTTTATAAGCTGCTTACTCCGCCATTTCCCACTCCTCTCCCTGTTTTCGGCTACTTCCATTAGGGTTCTCTCAGGTTGCGCTTCGCTCCCTTTCTTCTACTTCTCGTATATGTAATCTCTCCCCTTCTGTTCTCATCCTTTTCATGCTTGTATATTTACTCCAGATTAATCGGTGCCGTATTCGGACCCTCCTGAACAGCTGCCATGAGGTAATTCATTCCTCAATTTCTGATTTTGTTCATGTCGGGGTTTGATTCATGTTTCTAGGGTTTTACTGCATTGTCCTTTTTCAATTGTGTGCATTCGGTATATAAATGGTTCAATCTTGTTCTTGTTCTGTATTTGCTGATCCGAAAAATAGGGGTTTACAGATGCTAAAGATCGATGGATCGAAATTAGGTTTTGATGCATTGTTAGGTTGGTTAGTTGATGTGGGTTTTATATTGCGTGTGGAAATGGTAGGTCTTGTAGCAACATTGTGAACTTGTTGTGGATGTAGAGCTAAAATGCTGTTCAAAAATTTGATGCTTTTGAAACAGTAAGCTTCAGAATGATGCTCTGAGAGAGGCCATTTCGACAATCTCAAAGGCTTCCCTGGAGAAGCCAAGGAAGTTCACTGAGACCATTGAGCTTCAGATTGGTCTCAAGAACTACGACCCGCAAAAGGACAAGCGTTTCAGTGGCTCCGTCAAGCTTCCCCATGTCCCCCGCCCTAAGATGAAGGTGTGCATGCTCGGAGATGCCCAGCACGTTGAGGAGGTAATTAAAGCTTGTTCTTGTGTTTTTTTCAGTCACTAGTTTTGTATAAGAACTCAACTCTAAGACTTAATATGTTGTATGTATTGTATAGGAACTCAACTCTAAGACATAGTATGTTGTATCAACTTGTTTATAGAATTTGGAAGCTGCATCTGGCTTTAATTGTTTTTATTGCTTTGAAGACGGGTCTGTTTGTTAGCTTCTATTAAATAATGCCCATAAGTGCATTTCAACTGTATGAATGTTCTGAAGCTTTCTGAGATCTATGGGTAATTCTGATGTCTAACCATCTTGATTAATGTGAGTATGTTGAGCTAATTAGAGTGAAAGGAGGAGTTTATTCAGTTCTTTTTTTTTCTATGTGTATTGATCCATGATATGAATTTTATTAATAAGCATCACAAGTAGTTTTATTATGTGCATTTTTTCAAAGCATTATTTGATTTTGCTTGTTCTATGGCTGCAGTGTGAGAAAATTGGCTTGGACTCCATGGATGTTGAAGCTCTCAAGAAGTTGAACAAGAACAAGAAGTTGGTGAAGAAGCTTGCCAAGAGATACCATGCCTTTTTGGCTTCTGAAGCTGTCATCAAGCAGATCCCACGTCTGCTTGGACCCGGTCTTAACAAGGCAGGCATGTACCTCTACACTCTGATCCGTTTTGTTTCTTCACATGTGTGAGAGTTGGCTATGAGCTGGTGTAATTCTTCACTGGCTGTGAAGTGTGTTCCTAATGGAATGAAATAATTTGTACTAAATTCACAGGAAAGTTCCCCACCCTGGTTTCACACCAGGAATCTTTGGAGAACAAAGTGAACGAAACCAAGTCCACGGTTAAGTTCCAGCTGAAGAAGGTTCTGTGCATGGGTGTGGCTGTCGGAAACTGCAGCATGGAAGAGAAGCAGATCTTCCAGAATGTTCAGATGAGCGTCAACTTCCTTGTTTCTTTGTTGAAGAAGAACTGGCAGAATGTAAGCATGCTTTTCTTGTTTCTGCTCATGTAAACGAGCTCAGTGAATATGTTCTGTCTGCATGAACTAATTCATGTTTGTGTTTCATCCAGGTTCGTTGCTTGTACCTCAAGAGCTCCATGGGGAGACCCGTTCGCATCTTCTAAGCTATTGTCCTTGAACATCTCAGAGATGTTTTCTAGTGTTTCCTGGTGTAGTGAATTGCAAATTTTGCTTGGATGGGATACTTCTTTTTTCCTTATGTTTTTTTTGTACTTGTTCGAATCATCATCTGAATTTCAGTCCGGTTTTTCTACTAGAGTTATTATATTGAAAGATTTAGTACTATTTTGGTGCTTCCTCCTCGTAGCAGCTTTGTTTTGCACCGTCGGCTATTCTGTTTTGTGTTTAGAAAGATTGCCGCCCAAAAAATTTAACTGTTCTCAATTGGTCTAATCAACAGCACGCTTTGATGTGTTGATGTGTAGATTTAACTGAATGAACTTCCACAGTTCCCACCTACACATCAACACATCAAAGCTAGCTTCAACAATCAGTGTAATGACATTTCCTGCTGTGTTCTGGGAAGTACTGTATAATACTCCCTCCGTCCCATTGAGTTTGTCTCATAGGACAAATTTTACGGTTTTTAAAGAAGTGATAAAGTAGGTATTGAGATATGGGAAAGTGGGTAAAAGTTGAAATTGAATGAGGGTAGTTTTGTAATTTTATGTGTAAAAAGTTGAAAAGAGATAAAGTAGAAGGAAAAGTTGGATTTTGGGTGTAAAAAGTGAGTTTGAATAAGGGTAATATTGTAAGAAATTGTTGATATAAAAGGAAAGAGGACAAACTTAAGGGGACGCCTAAAATAGAAACGAGACAAACTCAATGGGACGGAGGGAGTAAGTAAATAATGATTGTCATTACACTGACAAGTTCTAATTTTATTTTTATCAATAAGATTTATATCAGTATACTAAGAATAACTATGTAGGAGTACTGTTTCATATAGGATTTTAAATTAGTACTCCGTATAATTTAATTGTGAATTGTTAAGTTCTTAAAAAAGCACGTTGAATGGGTGTGGTTTTTTATACAGAGGCTAAAGTATTGAAACAGAATTATTCACAATGCAATTTCGTGTATCTCTCATATTTTTCCAATATCGAAAGTTTTCGAGAAGTTCATACTTTATATTATTATATATACGGGCAAATTGCATCACTTATATATTCAACCAAAAAAAAAAATTGCATCACTTATATAAGATAGAGATCTACACACACATACATCATATTATCACACACTAAGATCACTCTCGAATTGTAAAGACATGTACAACCTGCACGGATCCGTTATTGTTTCGTGTAATTGCATCCCATCACTCTACTTTATATATAGTTTATGATATGATATGAAGCTTGTTTAGGTTTATATTGGGAGAGTGAAGCTAAGATTTGCAAGCTTGGAACGAAGCCTGAGCCATCTGGTCCTGGTCTATACCGGCGTTGCACATGTTCGCAAATGCTCGCATATACTTCATCCCGTACGTCTCGAGAGACCCACAATGTCCCTTGTAGGTCCTAACCAATGACTTGAGACAGTCCCAATCATCCACCAGCGACTGCCCTTGTGGTCGAACCCACTTCATCACTCGAAGACCGCCTTTGGAGCCGAAAAGAGCCTCGCTTATCTTGGCTATGCTTTGGTCGACATGTCGCCTCTGAGCCAATGCGTCGTCCAGCTCTTGTTGTGCTTCGGCCTTCTGCTTGGATCCCTCGGGAGCTCGTTTCACCTGATTGATTAACATTCGATCAGGATTAAGATTAAGTAAAACATATCTGATGAACTCAACGAACGTATATACGTACAGAACCTTTTGTTGAAGGTACAAGATGTCGGCCTCGCGCTGATCAACGGTGGCTGCAACTGGGGCGGGCGCTGCATCGCTGGAGCCGTTTCTGGCTGGGTCGAAGGCGGATCCGATGTAGTGGGCGACGACATCCTTGGCGATGAGCTTGGAGTCGCCGTACTGCATGACGTGGGAGCCCATATCCTTGACGCTGATGGTGCGCCTCCTGATGCTCTGATACTGGGCGCCGAGGGTCTCGTTGCGGGGGTCGTGGCGGTCGCTGTCCTCCATCCAGGAGACGCTGTAGAGGTCGCCCAGGCAGGTGCCGAACTCCTTGGGGACGGTGGGGTCGTCGTCGGGGCAGTAGGTGGCGTAGCTGCTCTCCTTGGGGTTGGACGCCGTCGTCACGTAGATGTTCATCCCGGGGTGTAGGAGCCCGTCGAAGATGCTCCCTGACTCGCACGCCTCTACGTATAGCACCTGCATTGCATGCGCGGTACGTACATATATATATATATATATCAGAGTCATCATATTACGTCACGTACGTAAATGCATGATACGAACATAGGGGTACGTACGTACCATGCGATTGTATGCTTTGGAAGCGTGCTTCTTCTTCAAGGCGTGGACCAAGTCGTTGGCGTAGAGCTCGCCTCCAGCAGGCATGCCTGCTCGATCGTACGTATACGCGCGCGCATATGCATGTAACACATATATAAGTACATCGCTAACGGTTAGTTTGATGACACACTAATTCGGTATTGTACGTACCGAGGATGCCAGGGCTGCCATGGTCGGCGTAGTAGAGGAAGACGTTGTCGTTGGGGCCGCTGTTAACGACTTTCCGGGTGCCTCCCTTCACCTTCTTCTTGTCCCCTAGTAGCACCGCTATCAGGTTGCTCGCCGTTACATTTTCTCCAGTATAGTCCTACGCACCAAATCATGTATTTGCCATTATTAGTTAGTTGCTACAATGCATGAGTTGATTAATCAGATAAAATAGTATATATACGGACCTTGGGAACGCCCTTGTAGACGTCGGAGCCACGAGGATGGTTGATGATGGTGCCCTGCCTAGGGTTTTCGGGATCGTTTGCGATGTCGTCGTACATGAACACTACGATGTGTTCATCCTTTATGCCTCCCCTCTTTAATATCTGATATGCATGACATATATCCGCCTGCCCCCATAGTTTCATTTATGTACGTCCATCACACATTCATCATTAATATACAATTTTCATATATACTTAGATTAGATGTATGCATAGAAGCACTATATACTATATATAGAAGTGACGTCACTTAACATTATAACATATATAGTTTGTTGGCGTGCATATACTAGTAAGACCAATAAATGACATTTTATCACATTGTACTTAGTTTTTAAAATATAGAATATGTTGATATATTAATTAATTAATAGAAACATCACTCTTTCACGCAATAAAATTAAAGGCGGATGCACCCATATTGTATATTATATTATATGATTCCCAACCATATAATTGCTATTGTGCTCTATCATCATATATAGTGTTTTTTACACACTTTAATCATGCATTCGGATATATAAACTCAAAGGAACAATAAAACTAATTAGTCTTTCAAAAGGTTTATATTATTGTCCACTTTTATCGGTTTTTCTAAATAGAACATGATTGCACATATTATGCCTTTACAACGGACTCTACATATACGTACCTACTCATATTGGAACTTATAAATTCGATTATGTATTAATTATTCATGATAAAACGACATCTAATAAATAAAACCTTAGAAAAACAGTATATATCGGTGAAAAAAAGTATCTTGTTAAGAGCAGAATTAACTACGTACATAAGTTGGGGAAAAGACCTTTAGTAATTTAAAAACCATAAATACATAAAATCGAGTATACGTACTTATATATACCAAGTCTTTTCTTATTTAGTGCTTGCAACTTTCAGCTCCTTGACCAAAAAAAATAGAAAATGCTTGAGAAACTTTGCAAAAAATAATTTTTGTCTTAACATAACGTACGGACTAGGGTGTTGGAAATTAAAAAATAATATATATATCCTCAGCTATGGAAGTACTTAAAAAAAACATCTTTTGCAATCACTCGATCAGATATTCAGGTGCTTAATTGAAAACAAAGCCAGCCATTACTAATGCGGATCTTGCTTATAGTTATGTTCTTAAATACGAGACAACAAACTTTTCTTCAGAAAACTAGTGAAAGAACTAAAAAAAAAACCCAAAACTTGGCAGAATATGTTGAGCTCAAAGACTAGCATGTACATATATAATACAAGGAAATCGGCGTAACGGAAAGAAAGAGGTGGACACGTATCAAACCAAGGATAGTCACAACTATCACGATGTTGTTGATCAAAACAATGCAAAATGATGAGATCATGAGCATGATCAAATTAATTTGAGAATCGAGTCATTCACCTGATGCCTGTAATTGCCATAGCCTTTGGAGCCGGCGACGAGCACGGCCCAGTTGGTGCCGTTGGTAGCGGTGGTGCCGACGCCCTTACCCTTGCGGGTGTGAGCTCGGGCGGTGGTGGCGCCTGAAGACTCTGCAGGCAGCTGGGAACTGAACGTGTCGATGGCGGCGAAGCGGCTCTGGGCAAGATTAGACGAGAGGACTATGGCTATAACAAGTGACTTAGCAACTAGTAGCATGATTGAACTGCTGCTTAATTGATGAGAAGAAGGCATTTTTGTATTATTTTTTGTGGTGGTGAATGTGGAAATTAAAGAATTGATGAAGGAGCAATCCGATTGGCTTGCCTTGTGTATTTGGTAATGGAGTGTATGGGGGGTGAACGTTGGACGTTTACTTATATAGTGGCATGGGATGGCCCGGCCGGAGGAAGTTGTGAACCGGGTTCCTACTCATTTGGCCGGTTCGTTCATTTGTAGCTTCTAATCTACTATAATACAGTATAAAGCGGAACCCAAGTCTTTGTTAAAATTTGTGCCACGTCATCAACCCTGAATAAAATAATGATTTTATTTTTTGCATTGATTTTCAAAAAATAACTTATATATCTTCTTGATATCTTATCCAATTTCCTTATGTATACTTAATATCTTACTCAATTATATATCCTTATACGAATAAGGAAATTCAAGTGATTTTCTTTTATATTCTTTAAAAAAAATTTCTTATTAATTAGTATACATTTATGTCATTATTGAATATTGAAGAATAGTGAAAAAATTTCACATGTGTCAATAGTATATTCATTAATAATATAAATTTGAAAATTTGAATAGAACTATTTTAGAATTAAAATTGTATGAATAAAAGTACATATATAGGTCAATAGGTTTGGACTTTGGTCTATCGGATTTGGATTATAAGTTCCTGAGTTAAAGCGTATTCGTATCAAAATTCGATCTCAAATTAGTTAATTCGGTTTTATATTTACATTACCTGTAAATGGTACGGGGTTTGTACTAGTTTTAAGAATTTGCGTGGGACTTGTTGTTGGAAAGATGCTTAATCAAAAGTAAAGACTAAGGGTGCGTTCGGTAAACCCAAAATAAGTTACTTATTTGTTAAAATAAGTTAAATGATACTTATAAGTATCTGAGAGAGTTGTTCGGCAATTTAAAATTTTAGATACTTATTTGTTCAAATAAGTATTCTGTTACTTATAAGCACCTAAAAAAATAAGAAGCTATACCCCATCTTATTTCAAAATAAGTATGCTTATTTTCTAATAAAATAACTAATCAACAAATCTTCCTACCGAACACTCATTTTCAGCATTAGTATCATTTAACTTATTAGTACCTTAAATCAGTATCAGCATCAGTACCTAAAATCAGTATCAGTATCAGTATCAGTATCATTTAACTTATCAGTATCTTACTTAATTTGCCGAACGCACCCTAATTAATTCCAGACCGGGCCAGCCAAGTTGGTTATGTGTTGAGTGACGTATTTAATTTGGAGTTTTAGATCAAGTGCAAGAGATGGGTCATTTTGAGTTTTGGGTTATTTCAAGTTTAGATACCGGTTGTTCGATTTTACAGAAATATATGAAGGTCGATTTTACAAAAATATATGAAGGTGTCATGGTTGTTCGATTTTACAAAATTGACATACCATTGAAAAATAGATTAAATTTCAAATTATTGAAAAATAGATTAATAAGTTTAGACACCACTCTTTTAATCTCATTGAAATATAGATTTCATATGATACATTCTGAACTTCTTTAGCAACATCAATATTTAACAAGGGAAGTACTCCAACCAATTGAATTGTACTAACATCCCGGCTAATGTGTTTCTAGAGGTACATCATAATTAAAATTAAAACTATTTTTATAGTATTTTCTAAATTTAAATGGATAAACCCTAAAAAATGAATTACAGTTAATAAATAAACATCGTATTCTTCAAACTTAGTTTTATTAATATTACTAGCAAATTCCTTTTGAAGGCATGAAACTGCTTAGTTTAAAATAATAATAAAAAGGCCTATGTAGAAAAGTTAGGGGATTGAATTTCTCTTTACTTGATGAAATGGGACCATGGAGTCAATATTGACCCACATCAAAAGATTCATTTTGTAAAATATTGCCACAGAGTCATTCTTAGAATGTGGGTTATCACTAAAATATTGCTAAATGTGTCATTGTTTTTCATTTGGTATGATAATTCTGTTTCATTATGCTGTGTGCCTAATAAATGTAATTTTATTTTACCTCATCATGTGCTTATGGATAAATTAAAGAGCCATTATTTTTTTGATAGTTTCCTTGGTCCAATGTGTCGTACTTTTTGTAAGAATTCATTCATTTAATAGTCATAAGTTTTTGGTGATTTATTTTTGGTTCATTTGGTGTCACATAGACCTATTAAGGAAGTAGAGCAAAATGAGCAATCCCTCACAAGTCACAAGTTTTAAAGCTGTTTCATTTCCGAAATTCCAACTTGAGACTTTTGCTTAATTAAGATACTGAGTCATCTTCAAAACTGAGAGATGACATAAGGGATAAAGGGTTTCAATTAATTTTAGTAGTGAACCCATTATTATATGCACTATAGATGTAATGGATACAAAATTTCAAGTCTTTATCCTACTATTAAAAGTAAATCCAATTGATAAAAATCATGTGATTTCTGAAATTCGAATGGTAAGAATTAAGGAGGTAGAACACGTACTCCCTCACGAGCTTTAAAACTGTCTAAGAAAATACATGTAAAGTGGGGCAACTTTTTTTCTATATTAGTTTATGATGAGGTTCCTTTCTGAAAAAAACCATGTAAAGTGGGGCAACCTTTCAATAAATCAGTCATCAAACTACACTTGCTCATTTGCACTAAGAATATTAGATAATCGTTCATTTGAACAAATTAGTTTGCTAGATATTGATCGAGGTGAATATATAATTTTCCCACTCAAACTTATAGCTAAGTTTGAATTTTTTTAGCCATTTAAGGTATTTCTTGTTCGAGTTGTTTTTTGGATTCTAATGTTTTTAATGTGCATTATTGGAGTATGAAAAAGAAAACCACTTGGTCCGATCATTCCTCACTAGCTAGTGTGGTGTGTTCTTCTTAGTCTCCAAGAAATGATTCCAACTAAAAATGACATGATATTAATTGCTTTTAAATGGGTTGTGACTTGTGAAGATGAATGACACATAAATCAATACTTCAACTTAATTAAAATGATGTATGCGTCAACACACCGAGTGGAAATTATGTACGTAAGTAGTTGTTGCCTGTTGGATGCTCCATTTTTTCGATTTCCTTTCACACTGATTTCTACGACGTACACAATGGATTGAAAAAAATGAAAAAATGAACAACTTAAAATGTTAATTAAGGGGTCGAAATTTTGCAAAAAACAAAACAAATGTTCAAAAAATTGTAAAGTTATCATATTGCACCCATCATTATAGTTATGACTTAGCTGATAAAAAGGACAATTAACACAACTAATTCACCATCAAGACCAAAAAGATATGTCAGTTCATCATTATTTGTTTCATTTTGGTTTTCTAATAATAGAACCGTACCAATTTTGATAGAGATGGGGAAAAAATTAGCGGGATTTATAAGGCAAGACGGATAATTGGGATAGGTAATTGGAGATGATGATGATATACACCAACTATTTAAGGAATAGAATAATTACATATTTAGATGGGAATCAAACAAATGTATCCATCCATGCATCGACATGCAAACGATTGATTGGATTTAAACGTGAAAGAATTGCCCTAATGAGCACGCTATTGGCAATATTCCCAAAGCAAGGTTTACTTGTAGTCCCTGCCAATTAAGCACACTATTATATATTTGGTTTGTATACGCTATGTTTGTCACACTCATAATTCATTCATTCACATAATTAATGAAGTCTATGTTATGTTCAATAATGACTTGCCTTGTTGTATATGTGAGCAAGGATGTATGGGAGCATGACCAATGACTAGTTTGTCTTGAGGAGTTATAGGATTGAATCATTATTTCATGTGCTTGCCAATGTGATATGGAATGGAGCTGAATCACTATCATTTTTAGATTTATATATCGATCACTTTTAACTTCGGTTGTTGTTAATTATATATACACCAATAGTTTTTTTATTATTGAAAAGATGTTGGTACATTAAGCATTGTGTATACAATGGTGTTTACTTCCAGTCTTCAACATAATAGAATGTACGAATGACTTCACAAAAATGGCAAGTCCTTGTCTATTTAGATGATGTACTGAAGAGGGCTATATTTCATTTTAATACCCCTCGGCTTTTTGCACATCGTTTTTTGACTTTTTGCACCACGCCATTTAAAGGCGTAAGATTATTATATTAATTAAATTATGCGAAAGTAAAAGTGCGAAAAATTGCTCGCGTCACGGGACGCCGTTGGACGGCGCCACCGGACGCCGGTGGGCGGCGTGGAGGGACGCCGGTGGGAGGCGTGGAGATTTAAAATATATTTTTTCCAGATACCCATTACTTAATGAAGTCCATTTAGCCCAGTTGGCAATTACTCACTTGTTTTTTTAGACCTACTCATAGGTTCAAGGTTCAAATCCTCTCAACTGCATTTGCACTTATTTACTATCATTTATGTGCAAAAAGTGTAGCACAGTTGAGATTCAAACCTTGAGTATCATGTACACAATCAAGTAAGGTCAATTACCAATTGTGCTAATGAAAACATGTGATATTTCTTATTCTATTAAATATATATACATACAAAATTAGGACCCAATGCCTTTAGTCGGGACGCCTCCGCACGCCGTCGAACGGCGCCCCACCACGCCTTCCAATGGCGTCCGACGACGGCGTCCAATGGCGTCCGACGACGGCGTTTATTTTTCCCGACTTAAATTTATTATTATTATATTTAACGCCTTTAAACTGCATCGCCTTTAAATGGCGTGGTGCAAAAAATCAAAAACGTTGTGTGAAAAAGTTGTAGCCTTTTAATAAGATCCTCAAGAAAAACTTATTTTTTGTTCAATCAAATCAGCTTCTCCTTCCACCAATATATAGATATATTTAACCCAACATTTAGGTATCTATGTCACATAAAAAATAATGAAAAAATAGTTGATTTCATACTCATCTCCTGTGAAAGAAATGCGCAGTTGAGTGCATACTTGGACAAAAGGCACAGAAATGACTGCAATTTTGTGTGTAACCAGAGGCTCTAGTGGAAATTTGTGGCTGCTTTCACCTATTGTGTGAAATTCACCACACAAAAATGAAGCAACTTGTTTTAACGAGACAAAAAAAATCATACATTCACTCTCTTCTTCACATGCAAACTGCAGAAATTAGCAAAATTAACGTATAAGGTGATAGACAACACGCTATCCCTGAACAAACAAGTACAAAACAAACCATCCCTTTTTCATACGATTACAACACTTGGCATTGCCAAGCACAGACTTTTTTTAGTATTCAAATCGAGGATTTATTCTTTCGTTTGCCAAGCTTACCAGACACAAATCGAGGAGCAAAGCTGAAGAACAACTTGTTCACAGATTACTGGGTCCACCAATGCAGAAAATCCTTCCTCCTGTTGATCTTCTTCTGCAGCTGGAGGATTCCATACAGCAAAGCCTCAGCAGTCGGGGGACAACCTGGGACGTAAATGTCCACTGGGACGATCCTGTCACAGCCTCGGACCACGGAGTAGGAGTAGTGGTAGTACCCGCCTCCGTTGGCACAGCTACCCATTGATATAACCCACCTTGGCTCTGGCATTTGATCATACACCCTACACGGATGCAGAACATGAAGAATTAGTTACACGACATAATATCATCTAGTGAATCTATTTGCTTCCCCAAAAATGTTATTGGATTTAGCCAAATAGATCAGTTTGATCTCAGCTTTAACCGAGTTAAAACACAATTTTGCCCCAGAAGTCATCAAACCTCTGGGATGTGCCTGGTGAAGGTCTTGAGCCTTATAGAGCTTCATGAGAAAGTTCTTCAACAAAAATGAGAATACAATTTCTACATACCATACAACTTACGGTCATAGTTTACCCACTAATATTTCCCAAGAAGAATTCAAACATTTAGGCAAAAATCTATCAACACAACAGCTGCCAGGAAAACATGCCCTTGAACATAGAATGATGAAGAAACTAAACTAAAAACATGAGGAGTTATTCAACCACCTGTGCCTTAGAACTAAGTCTCCTTAAGTGCAGAACAATAAAATTTATCATATGAATAATCAGCTAAGAACATGTTTCCACCGTTCAGTCAGCATTGTCATTCGCTACACATTTCAAAACAGGACAAATTCCAAGCAACTCAAATCCAACCACTGTGCCTTAGAACTGAGTGTCCTTTGTTCAGAGCAATAAAATTTATCATATGAATAATCAGCTAAGTACATATATCCATGTTTCCACCTTACATTCAGCATTGCCATTAGCTACAGATTTCAAAACAGGACAAATTCCAAGCAACACAAATCCATCAATTTATCTGAATAATAAGGTTTCCCCAACAAACTATCCCTCAGTGAATTCCAGCTTTAGCAGAGCAGAAGGTCCATTTCTAGAGAAGTAATCAAGACCAGAATCAAGGAAACTTAAATCATCCACATAATGTATTTGCCAAGTTTTCAGCAGAAGTGAGTTTTCATCACCAAAAAGCCACAATACTCCAATGAAAATGTTGCAACTATCAATTACAATTCACCATCATCATCTTGAGTAATCTAGCAATTTAACTCAATACCCATACAACTCATCAGCCAAATGATCTCACTCAGTTACCAGGTATTGGCTCTCAGCCAGACTCCTTTTTAATCTTAACACTATCCCTGCTTAAGTTCAGCTGTATATATCCCTAAAATAGCTTTGATAATCACTTTTCAGCATTCTTAACAATTCCATCAGTATTCAGCCCCTCACATTCGTTCCTAGTATTCTTGAAGGGATCTTAGACCTACTCCCCAATTGGTCCAGTTATTTGACCTCTGGTGTTCAAATTTGTGTACAAAACACATGCATTTTTCCTCTTTCCCACCATGACTTTAGTGTATCCACAGATGGGAGAGTTCTCTTATTAGAGACAATATTTCAACAATCAATTTATGGCATTTAAAATGAAGAGTGCTGGTAGCTTATAGAGATCCCATAAACACAAGAAAACACCCTATCGACATGCTCGAAGTATGCATGCGTACACCCGGACCCCAGACCCTGCTCTTGTCCGCATGCACTGGGTAATTGTTGAATTGATCTAACTTTCATGTTTTTTGTTTAAGAAGTCAAAGGCAATACTTGGTCATTAGCTCTCATTTTTTAGCTGTTACAAATTTAGTACATTAAACAAGAATCTGATTTATGGTAATTATGTTATTCTTAGGATCTAGTACAGAAGACCTTTGTTGTTAGAAGCTTGTAAGGTTTACCACAAGTCTAGATATAACACACAAGAGAATAGTTAATTAACTTTCTACCATGCAGCCTAGTAAACCAAAAACATAAAAGAAAAACTTCCGTTGACATTCTGGATTAAATGAATAGAGTGACACAAGCTTCTTATAAATAAACCAGGCCAAAACAAACAGCATCAGCATAATACTTGTGACAAGATTGCTTAGAAGAACATCTGAAGAAGTATATTGAAAAGTATTTTCCAAGGAAACTCAGAGATTTCAACACCTTGCAGGCTATTTAAAGGTGTTGAAAGTCATAAAAAATTAACAATTTGACAACCAGCCAACCAGTTCAGTTCATGGATGAAGAAACAAGAATGTCAGGACATGTCAATTGTCAAATTGTCAATCACCATTCTCAATTTCTCGTATTCTAATAAAAGGATCCACCTTGCAGCCATTAAAAGTATAACATAATGATTCACAAAAGTTAAACTTTCAAAGAAAGAAGAAACCATCAGACCAGAACTAACATCTCGATTGGTGGTAATTTATAATTGTCAGTGTATACTCGCGCAATACATTTTCATGCATCGAAGTGTCTAACGTTATAATCTAGAAGCACAGCTCAACATGATATCAAACATCTCCCATATAGATCAAAGGGTAGCACCATCACTACATACGATATGAGTACCTTCACCCCATCTTCTAAATCTGATCCATTCATCAATTGCCTCACTCTCATTCATTTATTAAAAGCTCAATCAATTCAGACTTGAACAAGCAAAGTTACTTCAATCCTTCAAAATAAGGATGCCATTTTCATTTTTGCAATCCAAAACCACTACGAACAGTCCAAGGCCCCAAGCATACCACGGTCTAAAAGCTAATGAACCTTTAACACACACAAATATTTTGCAAAGGGCTACCCCCATTGGCTCATTCATATCCATGAAATCAAATTGAATATCAACCAGACAACCTTTTGTTTGTGGACAGCCAAACATCAAAGGAACTAAATCCTAGCATCACTCAACACAGAATAACAAAATTGATAAGCACACACAATAGAAGAATGGTTCCCCCCAATTCGGAATCATCAATTTCACATCCCGACAGCCGTATTCCATCCATTAATAACAACACAAACCCTAATTCACACGAAATCAAATTGATCAGAAAACATCAGCGAATGGTGCCCTAATTAGCGAGAAAGAGAGGAAGGAGGCATACTTCCTAAGAGCAGGAGCCATCTTATTGGTGAGCGTGCCGGCGACGATCATGCAATCGGACTGGCGAGGGCTGGGCCTGAAAATAACTCCGAATCGGTCGAGATCGTATCGGGAGGCGCCGGTGTGCATCATCTCGACGGCGCAACAGGCGAGGCCGAAGGTCATGGGCCAGATGGATCCGCGGCGGGCCCAATTCAGGAGATCGTCGACCTTTGAGATGACGAACTCGGCCGTCTTCGACACCCCAGGGACAGGGGGGGCAGGCGGAGGGGCGCCGGCATAGGGCGCTGGCTGGGCGTCCGGGGAGAGGCGGGGGAACGTTGTGTGGATCGAGCGGTAGGCGGCTAGAGCGGCCGAGCGCGTTGTAGGGCGGGCGAGCATCGCCATTTTCGGGGGAGAAGGAGAAAGAGGGGATGGGTTTGTCGGCGTTTGTTTTCAGGTGTCCGGGTTTCTGGGCGTTGTTATAAGAGACCGTTTCGTCCACCGCCTAATATGACGTGTACGTTCATTTCATCACTTATGTGTTAGGGAGGAAATCGGGCGAATTGAATTGCGTAGTCGAAGACCCGTTACCATTTATTAATTCTCATATATAAATAGATTAAAATGGGAATTGAAAAGTTAAACCCTCGTTACCAAAAAAAAAACTTCCATTATTCTCGTCCAAGAGGAGGTTCTCCGGCTTCAGATCGTGGTGGAAGATCCCGCGCACGTGGCAATAACGGACGGCGGAGATGAGCTGTTGGAAGTAGTTACTGCTAAGGTCCTCGCTGAAGCGGCCGACGTTTGATTTTGGTGAAGAGCTTGTCGCCGCGGGCGTAGTCCATGACGAAGAGGATTTTGGAGCGCCTAGCGAGGACCTCCTGGAGGCGGATGATGTGGTGGTGGCGGACGCGGTGGAGGATGGCGATCTCCCGCTTGATGTTGTCAGCGTGGCCGCCTTTCACGATCTGTTGCTTCGAGATCGACTTGATCGCCACGCTCCCGCCGGTATTGGTGTGCGCGTAGTAGACTTTTGCGAAGGCGCCGTATCCGAGGAGCCAACCGAGCTCGTAGCGGTTGAAGAGGAGGCGGCTGTCGCCGGCCGCGACCTGGTGGAGGAGCGGCTCGTCGCCGCCGGAGTTTGTTTGTGAGGCCTCCGGCATTGTGTGGTGGAATCGGAGCTGAGATTTGGACGTTGTCGGTGCATTCAATTTCACCGAAGATGGAATTGGGGGGATTTTGGCGTAGGATTAATGGAGTGTGGATTTTGAATGGGATTAGGGATTTGGTATATTAACGGGGCTTTATGGTGACTTGTGTTGTGATGTTTCTGTTGGAATTATAAAAGTGTTCTTATATTGGAATTTTAGATTTTTATGGAAGGGTAATTCAGTCCAAAATATATGAAATGGTGATGTTGTATTAAAACTATGGTGATGTTTAGCATTTGTGTTCTTTCTAATAGGTTTTACTAGGGGTATGCTGGTTAATTGAATTGACAGTTTCGGTTACCTGTCGATATTCATTTTGTCGGTTTTGAAGGGTTTGGAAGTCGGTTTCGGCTTCGATTTTTTTATTCAAAGGCTAGTTCAACCATGATCGCGGTTTATAGGTCGTGGTCACGGTTTGAGACGAAATCATATATAAGATATTAAGATCATACTGACAGTGAAATGGATGGCTCGTCTGATCGCGGTCATAATCACTTGTTTGATCCACATCAAGACAAATTATAAAATTGTTATGTGTTCACACGTGGAGGCAAAACCATCTCATGGAAATCAACAAATCAAATTGTGACTATTAGGAAGTAAATGTGTCTCTACAACAAAGCACATATCGCCAAAGTTCTTTTTTACTCGAGAATTGGAAAAAGCTAGTGAAGTAGAGATCCAATAAATTTGGTCAAATGACAATTTGGCCAACCCGTTTACAAAGTTTGTGATCCTTAAGGGATTTGGAGAGCTCATATCCAAGTGGAATGTGCAGGCTTCGAGATATAGGCGGAACCAGAACGAAAGTAATGAAGGGCCATATTTTTTTCCACTAAACATAATCGAAGTACAACTTATTAGGGTTGGGCAAAATCCGGTCCGGACCGGATTTTTGGACCGGAGAAATGGAGGTTGCCGGTCCCGGTCTAGACCAGATTTTTATAAAAAAAGTAAAATTAAATATAAATTATATTAGTTTTAATGTTATATAGTTTATTTTTAATATTTAAGTTTCACATTTTATATATTTAATAATATTATATTTTTCAATAATCATATATGATTTCTTTAACTATATTATAATTTTTTTTGCATAAGAAAAGTATTTTTTTTCTTAAAGAAAATATTTTTTTAAAAACTAAAAACCCGGTCCGGTCCCCGGTCCATTAGATTTGGGCAATCCGGTCCCGGTCCGGTCTTGGACCGGTGCCCACCCCTACAACTTATAGTAGAAACATAACAATTACTTAAATTGAACTCTATGCTCTTTCAAAGAGAAAAAGTCATCAAGTATACAATCAGAATTAAAACTCTTAGCAATCTCCTGCTCAATATAAATGCTCATACTGTCTGCGAAAAAAATAATCCTCAGATCTATTTCTAAGCCTTGTTTTAAGGATCTTCATTCCTGAAAATGCTCTTTTACGAGTTGTTGTAGACACATGAAGATTCAATACAACTCTAATCAATCTATCAATAAAATAATACCTACTTATCCTCTCAGTCTCCACTAGTCTCCGACATAGTTCAGAAATTGACGACGATGATTGCAATTTTTGGTGGTTGTGCACATCAACCTCAAATGACCTCAATTGATATCTCAAATTAACTTTCTCTTGATCAGTAAAATCAATTGGATAGTAGCTAACATACATATGTTATCAACATTGTATGATATGTATCCATTTTTGGGATCCAAAGCACTGTTGAGAATTAAGAGTTCCATAGTATACTCACCAAACCTACAATTCAGCTCCTCAAGTTGGACATCAATAACAACATAAAATATATCAGCCTCAAAATGATGTTTCGCTATCACATCTCTTTTGCATCGACGACTCCGACCTTCAAAATAAGGAGCACTCAAATCGGGTATATCTATTTCATATTTGCTACAAAATGAAATGACTTCAATAAGAAAAGCTTCCTAGCCAACATTTGTAAGTTTGTGGATCAATGCCTTTGTATCTGAAACCAAATGCACCGCATTTAAAATATCTTGGTTTTTCTTTTGCAAAGCTTGACAAAGATCATTTATGATGCCCACAATCTCTTTCATCAAATGTAGAAGAAACACAAATTCAAATGAAGTGACCCTTTTGTAAGCAACATTAGCATTTCCACGTTGAGAATAAACAAGACTGTCTTTCTCAATATTCTCAAGCACTACAAGTGTTGGACCATATAATCTCAGTAGGCTGCTTAGAGAATGGAAGTGTGAGCTCCATCAAGTATCTCCTGCTCTTGTCAAACTACCTGTCTGATTTGCTCCCTTTCTAGTTTCAAGTTCATCAATAAATAACAGATATGCAATTTATTCCATTTGAGCATCTTGCAATTTATCATGACGTTTACTAGAAGAAGAAACCACATTAATAACAAAGCTCAAAATTTGTGAAAAATTGATGAATTGGGATTACCTCTCTAGCAGCAGCAACTAGAGTCAATTGCAACCTGTGTGCAAAACAATGCACATAATATGCATATGACATTAATAAATAATGCTTCCAACCCTTTCCACTCACCGCATATATTGCTTGCTCCATCATACCCTTGCCCGCGAATATTTAGTGTTGTAGCAATAGTGTCTGGAACATGAGAGACATCAAATATACGCTCTTGTACAAACCCATCTTTATCGACAAATCTCAATACAAGAGCCATATGCTCTCTTTTAGATTCATCTCTTGCCTCATCAACACTTATACAAAACTTAGAGTCCCCTATGTCATCTTTGATCTTGCTTAACTTACTTTGCTAGCAATGACTTGTAGAAGCTCCTTTTGAATGAGAGGTGATATATACTTGGCAATTTTAGGAGCATTATCTAAAACCGTATGAGCAACTTTTTCATCATAAGAAGCCAAAAGCTTAATCAACTCGATAAAATTACCATGATTATGTGACTCTTAGTTTCATCATGACCCCTAAAAGCACAATCCTGAGCTGAAAGAAAAAGAATTGCATTAATAAAAGTCTTCAGTCGCAATTGATTACTCAGAATCTACTCACGACTTTGTGCAATGATCACTTTGTCTATATGCTTTGATTAGTTCATCAAGTCCTCACAAGCTAGCTTGCACTACTTTATTATAAGGCGATAAAGAATCAACTCCAATGTGCATCAAAAAAGCACAACACTTTCCATTATTCACTTTCTTCCAACTTTTGAATCCCTTCACACTAAACAGTAAACACATCCCAACAACATCTACCAGCGGGTTTCTAGTAGCCATATATCATGGCAAGCAATATGCAACATCTTTAGAAGGAGAATACTCAAGCCAAGAAGAAAATTGTGTACTAGGATTCTTGAAACCGACGAAGATGCTTCTTTCTAGACTTAGGATATTCAGAAAGACGAATCTGATATGGGTCTAGATTCAAATAAGCTCGTTTGATCTCATCGTGCTTGTTGGGTGGATACTCCCAAATCTTTGGACGTTTTCCTCGACCCCGCTCAATACCAGAAGCATCAACTTTATTGTCATTGACTTCACATCATATAGTTTCTAACTCAGTTTCTTCAACAATTGGAGGATTTGAAGAAGGATGGTCCGAAGGATTGGCACTAGAAGTTGTACTACTAGTCTACCATCGAGTTCTTTTCTTTTGAAGAATGGGTGAATTGTTTTCATCTTAGGCTCCTTACCCATGATTCTACAATTAAATAAAAAAAAGCTAACTAGCCCATTAAAAAAAGAGAATGATAGCAAACTTAACATTACAACATACAATAAAAATAAAATATTTTAAATAGCTTTTACAAATTTCACTTACATTGAGTTGCTTAATTATTTGATTTAAAATTATCTGATGGAGTGATGATGATCATTTTTAAAAAAAAATTGTGATCATGAGCAGTGTAATTATGAACTTATGATGAAGATAAACATAATTAATCTTGACCAAGAGAAGATATATAATTAATTTGATAATGTTTCCGTAAAATTGGAGAATTGAGCATGTGGTACAAGATACAAACCATAAAGAAAAAGTTACTTTAATCAATTGATGATGAATAGTAAGGTGTAGTCAATTTCAATAGGGAGGGAGGAGTTTGGAAAGATGAGACATGATAAGACGATAGAGGACTTCAATAGTTCAATTAAGGAGAATGGGAGATTAATTGGTTTCAAACCTACGACACTTTATCAAATTCTCCCAATTTTCAATTACTGATTTTTTTTAGCTTTCCTTGTGGGGACACTTTCCTAATTTTCTCAATTTTAAGTTTAATAAAATTTTCTTGTTTTCATTGTGGGGGTCAACTATACTAGGAAACTTCTTATTTAATTTTTTTTTCCTCTTAGCTATTTACTACTAAATTTTTTTTCTTTTGGAGGGGCCATACCCCTACTGGCCATAGAGTAGTTCCGCCTATGCTTCGAGATATGTTGAAGTCAAGGAAGCATCATACTTATTGCACTCCTTTTTTCATTGATCAAGTTTTTTTCATTTTATTTTTTTGATAATGCTTTTAATAAGGCAACATCAAAGCGTATAATGATTTTTGTTTTAGCCAAAATTTGCTTATAGATCTAGCAAGCTCTAGCCAAGATCGGACGAAAGTATTGCTTGAACGTAGTTTGATTGAGATTTTTGTAAAAAAGAGAGTGTTTTTGATGATTACAAAGTTTCTCTCCCTTGGATTGTGTCCCTTCTTACAATATAGAAGCCTCCTTTTATCCTAAACCTCCCCCATCTGTTACAATTCCTCAAACTCATTATTGAAGATGCTAATTAAGCTACATGGCCTCTTCACTTTCCTGTGGGAATTTATCATGTGGGAATTTAATTGTGCAACCTTTAATTCCTATTTCATGGCCTCTTCACTTTCCTGCCTCTTAATATCCGTTGAGAGCCCTATTCACATGCTTGATCTTGACAACCTCAAAACCCCGGAGGAAAGTCCGGATATCTGAGATTAACAAGTCAATCTGCCAAGGGCATTTTCTCGTTCCCTTGGTTGCTTAGATGACTGTCAAGTTGTCACCTTCAATATCAATTCTTTTCAAGCCACGTTTAATGGCCTGCCTGACTCCGTCACGAAGGCTGAGTGCTTCGGTGATTAGGATTGAATTATGACCATATTTGGTAGTTCCCATCTCAATCACTTCTCCTTTGTGGTTTTTGAGAACAAACCCTGCTGATGTAGAGCCGCTTGTCAGTTTTGAGCCATCGAAATTAAGTTTAATGGATCCATTTTCTGGTTTTGCCCATGTTGCATTTTGGTTTTTCCGCTTTCGCTTGCTTTGTCTTTTTTCCTCAGATTCCTCTTCTTCTACGAATTTTCTTGCTCTTTTCCAATTACCGATTTGCTTTCGAATATGTTAGGGCATGTCTGTGATCACACTATCTTGGTCTTGTTGGAATACCTTTAAACTTCTTTGATGCCATAAGCACCATACAGTGGCAAGTTCCTTGAACATTTTTGTGCCAACGAGTTGATGAATTTCTGCTAAGATGATTCTGGGCGTTTTATCCGTGGTATCGTAGTTTTGTAATATTTCCGCTGTATTTTGGTTAATTTGTTGAACTATGTACTGTGTATGTGGGCAATTTACAAACAAATGTCCGATGTCCTCATTTGTTCCGTCGCATAACATACATGTTTGGGGAACTGCCACTTGTTTTGCTCGCAATCTGTCCTTGGTTGGTATACCATTCATGTCTATTTTCCATAGAAAGTTCCTGATTTTCGGGGACATGTCTAGACTCCAGGTCCATCTATTCTGGTGCGGGTTAAGTGTATCCGTTTTGCTACAAGGTTAACAGTAGAAGTTGTTGAGAACCATCTATTCTTGCTCAGCAACCGATATAAGCGGTCTCGTAATGGATTATTTGGAATTTGGATTGTGCTGATTTTGTCTACTATATCATGTGGAAGATTTTGTGAGAGTTCTTCCGTTTTTCATTCTTTGTTGTTAGTTATAAATCTTTTGACCTTAATTTCCTCGATTATGTCGTTGGGGTTTAGTGCATACTTCTTTAATGGTTTGTTGGCCACCCAGTTATCCATCCAGAAATTAATGGTTTCTCCATCCCCAACTTGCCAAAATAGCCCTTCAAAAAATTCAGATCGTAGTTTCATTAATTGTGACCATTGCCACGATGTGTTTGCTTGTTTTTTATAGTTGAATAGCATATCATTCTTCAAATAGTTCTCCGTGACTATTCACACCTATACATTGTTTCGTTCCGCAATAATTTTCCATAGAAGTTTCATCTGAAGAGCTTTGTTCATATGCTCAGATTTTCTTATTCCCAGTCTACCAAATTCCTTTTGCTTGCATATTTTGTCCCATCCGATGAGGGGCTTGAACTTTCGATACTTGTTCCATAGGAAACATTGATCTATCTGGTCTAGCTCATTGTGGATGCTAGTGGGCAACATAAAACTTTGCATAACGTATCTCGGTTTCGCAGCTAGGATTGATCGGATGAGGCTAGGGTAGCACGCCCCTCTTGTGAGAGGCCACTTGCTTTCCATTTTGTGAGTTGTGCTTTAGTTTTTCCTGTGACATCCCTAAATGTATCCTTATTAACCTTTCCATTAATCATAGGGCAACCAAGGTATTTATCGAGGTCTGACATTTGTGTTATTGTTGGATCGTTAGTCTCACAGGGGCGTCCTTAACTCTGTTAAGGGCGTCCTTGAGTGTGGCGTCCTTAATGAAAATTAAGGGCATCCTTTTGTTTGCAGCGGAATAAAAAACTAAACAGATGAAATGAATAAGTAAGGAACACGTCTATTTATAGAGAAACCACTCAAGACCAAAGTAGTCCTTGAGTGTAAACCTCTACCTCCTTGGAGAAGTTTCGAATAGCCTTTTTCCTTTCTTATTAAGCGTTCTTACAGTTATACTGGCGAGTGATTACACTTCTCTGGCACTTAAAATGCGTCCCTAAGTCCACTAGTAACACTCCTTTAAGCCTATAACAGTAACCTAGCTTAACTTCTAAAGGACGCTACTCACACGTCCTTTCAGTACGTCGTAAGAACTCCTTCTTTCTTTTGGTTTTCTTTTACAAACAACTTTGTGATTTTGGTTCGGCCTTTCACTCGATCTAACACCTAGTCTTGAGAGTTCTTGACTTGTTCTTGGTGTTCTTGATCGATGTCGTATTCTCTCTGAATATTCTCTGAAAGGCTTAAGTCACCATAAATGCCCAGGGGGTATTTATAGCACTTGGGGAAGGGCGCCTTTTCCTCTGACGATCATGCCCTTCAGGTACGGGGCTACAGAATCTACTTCCACGTGTTGATGGCGGTGATGAGGAAAGCTTCCTGGCACCAGCTGTAGAACTCCGCTACAAGATCGGCTTCCATGTGGTGATGGACTGATCTACAGGATCGGCCTCCACGTGTCCCGGATGATCAAATCTCGTCGAGCTAGTGATGTCATCCTGTCAAGTTGCCTTGTAAGGACTCCAGAGTTGAAGCTCGCGTTCCTACTTGCTTGGGACTGCGTCCTTGGCTTAAGTAGTAACTTCGCTGGTCCTTACATTAGGAAGGGGGCGTCCCTTCACCTCAGGGACATCCACACACTTGTTGTCCTTTTCATCACTAGCGTTCTTGAACACTTGGACAACTTTATTAGATAAAATTGAGTTTGTCATATCAAAACTAAGGGACGATTGCATAGACACAATGTTAAGTACAAGGTAGTCCTTAACATCGTCCCAATAGTTATACTAGTATTTGTTGGACTCTAATTCTTCCTTGGCTGTCAACTGTTTTGGAAGGGTGGAAGGTAGACTTGTGAAAATTTACTCTTTGCCCTAATATCGCACAATACTCGTCAATTAATTCCTTTACCTGATCGCATGCATTTTGGTTTGCTTTACTGTATATGATAATGTCATCTGCGAAGGCGAGAAATGGAATTGGAGTACCGCCACGCGCAAGGCTGAAACCAATCGGGCTCGTGGTCAGTTGCTAACTTGTTGTAGTTTTCTCGCTGGGATTTCCATTCCTAGGATAAACAACTAGGGTGAAAGGGGGTCCCCTTGTCTGAGCCCACAAGCTGGAGTAAACGGTTCGGGGGGACCGTTATTAACAAGCATAGAAAAGGATACAGTTTGAGTACATTCCTTAATCCAGTTAAGAAAGATGTTGGAAAACCCAAATTTCTGCAGAACCTTATTAAGAAACACCCAGTTAATGCGATCATATGCTTTTTCCATATCTAGTTTGATGGCCAACCATCCATCTTTCCCTTTTCTACCCCTAAAGGAGTGGAGGATCTCATGTGCGATGAGTACGTTGTCTTGAATTGCTCGATTGGGTACGAAAGCACCTTGTAGTGGGTGTATAAGCTTCTCCATGACTCTTTTAAGCCTTTTAGTGATAATTTTTGCAATGGTTTTGTAGATAGTAGATTATAGGCTTATGGGTCGGAAATGGTTAGTCGACTCTAGGTTGTCTCTTTTTGGAAGTAGTGTGATGAAAGTATGGTTAATCTGTTTTAGGATTTTCCCTGAGTGGAAGAAGCTTTTGACTGCTTTGATTACAGTGGGCTCTACAATGTCCCAATATTTTTTATAAAATCCAGATGACATCCCGTCCGGTCCTGGGGACTTGTCAGAACCAATTTGCATTACAGCTCGGTGGATCTCTTCGTTCGTTACAGGTTTAATGAGCTCTTGGTTGTCTGCATCAGATACCTCGCAACCCACTAAGTTAAGGTAATCATGTAGTAGTGTTTCATTAATTTGTTCTGATCTGTATCGATTCATGAAGTCCTTCCGAATCTCGTTTATGATGTTCTCTTCCCCGGTTACCTAGGTGCCAACATTTGTTCTAATTTCTTTTATTAGCTTTCTGTTCCTTCTGCCATTCGCAATTTTATGAAAGTATCCGGTGTTTGCGTCATTGAATTTAGTGTGGAATCTTAAGATTTTATCCTTTTTCTCTATTAACCGGATTTGTTTCTGAACGAGGCTTGGTGTTGGTGTTGTCTGTATGCGCTGTTGGATGTTTGTTAAGTCGTGTTCCACAGTTTTTAGTTGTTCAAAAGTGTTGCCAAAAGTTCGTTTGTTCCATTTCTTTGCCTGAGTTTTGAGCAATTGAGTTTTCTTGACGAGCTTGAACATGTTAGAACCTTGAAAGTCGACCCTCCAGGCTTGCTTAACAACGTTGCGGAAATCATTTCGGTGCATCCATATTCTCTCAAATTTCAATGGGAGCGCTTTTTGGGTTTGGTCGTTTGTTATTTCTGTCATAATTTGGCAGTGGTCTAACGATGAGAATGCATAGTTTCGGGTGTAGATGTTAGGGAAATATTGGAGAATATTGTTGCTAACCAGAGTCCTATCCAACTTTTCATATATGTTGTCGATTTCGGTCTTATTTTTCCTCCACGTGAATCTATTTCCAAGGTTTGGGGTGTCGAAGAGTTCACATTCAATTTTGAATTTGTGTAATCGTTCAAATCCGCTGGGTTCCGGGTGATGCCCACCCATTTTTTCACTTGAGTCTTGGATTTCATTAAAGTCACCCATTACAATCGTTGGGAGGTTTATTTGTTTTATCGTCCCAGACATTTGCTTCCAAAAGTTATCTTTATCAGTTTCATGGGGCGGGGCATAGACTAAACAAATTATCATTACGTATTTAGTAGGAAGGTTTTTACATATTAAAATGATGAATCTAGGTTCATGTACTAGTGTCACGGGTTGAGACTCGCTCTCTAACTCGTGCGGCCCTTAGCTATGTCGAACCCTTTCGATGAGCTAAGTCAGGCCTTGCCCCGATGTATTAGGATGGTTATTTTGGGAAAAGAGGACTTTGTATTACACAAGAGAAGATTACAAGTGTGATTTTATGCCTAAGTGTTGGTGGCTTTCGGTGGTGCCTTGGTAAATGGGGGTGAGGCCTATTTATAGAGGAGGCCGCCCCTTACAAGGAGAATTCTGGACACACCCGAGCCTAGACCCTTCTAGAGCTCTCCCACAAAAGTTGCCCCATGTGAAGTATCCCTCGGATAACTCTAGCCCCCGCTAGAGAGTTCCGGAATGCCCTAGTGGGGTGCCGGCCCTTGCCCCTCTCTAACGAATTCTAGCCCGCGCTAGAAGGACCCGGAATGTTCTCGTGGGGCGCCGGCCCTTGTCGCTCGCTAGCGCCCTCTGGATGGGGCGCGGCCCCTCCGGAATTCTCCGGAAGGCACACCCGCGCGCGCCCACGCCCGGAAGAGGCGGGATGCCTCTGGACCCCTCTAGAAGTTTCCGCCCGGGGCGCGCTTGTGCCCGAATGAGGCGCGGCCGTCCTAGAATTCTCTAGAAGCGGCCCGCCTTGTTCCGCATGGGGTGCGGCCCTCCTAGATGCCTCTAGAAGTGCCGGCCCTGGCACGCCTTGCCCCGTTTGAGGCGTGCCGGCCTCTAGAAGGCTCCGGTGCGTCCCGGCCTCATCCTGAAGGTCCCGGAAGCCTCTAGACTCACCTAGGCTCCGCGCCTGGGTGACTTGGTCCGCGTCTATTTTGGCCGAAGGAACGCGGAGCGTGACACCCTCCCCCACTGGATCTAGCGACGCCCTCGTCGCGTTCCTCTCGGTTGCCTCGTGCAACGCTTTTGTCGCCTCGGTTCCGTCCACCTTGGACTTGTTCCCTTTTGCGCCATCTCTGACTTCGACTCCCTCGGATGGTTGTCGTGCCTCCCCTCGAGGCCTACCATCGCTCCCCTTGGCCGTCGTCTCCTCATGGCGTCTTGGTCCCTCTTCGATCTTGGAAGTCCCCTTGTCGTGGCCCCGTGCCTCGGACGTCGGATCTTCCTCCCTTGGTCGCTCCCCTAACCGTATCGCGCCCAAGCTGAGCACCCCGTGTCTCTCTTCCCCTGGAGACTGTGCTGCTTCGCGGATCCCGGCATTCTCTGGACCTTGGGTTGATCGTTCTTGTGGCCTTGGCGACCCCTCATCGCGTCCCTTCTTGTAGCTCAACGTTATCGCCCCTAGCCGATGCGGTGTCCCTCGCTCGGCCTCTTCGTACCTTAAGGATATGATAGCGTTGAGTTTGCTCCTTTGTGGGCAATCCCGCACAAGGTGATCCCCATTACAGAGGAAGCAAGCCAGGGGCTTCCTCTCCTTGCGCTTGCCCTTGTCTTGGTCCCCTCCGGACCTCCATTTTGGTCGGGAACGACGCCCATCGTCGTCTCCCGAGTCGCTGTCCCGGTCGGCCAACGAATTCCTTCGTGGCTTTGATGTGCGCTCGTCGTCGCTACTCGAGTCGCTTTCATCTTCATCTCCCCCACTTTTACCCTTGTTACGGGAGGAGTCGTGTCTATCCCGGCTCTTGAACTCGATGAGCGACTCGGCCGCGCTCATGGCTTCGTTCAAACTCTGCACGTTGCGCCTCTGTAGCTCTTGCTTGGCCCACGGTTTGAGACCGTCCATGAATTGGAAGAACGCCTCGGTCTCGGCCAAGTCCGATACTTGAAGCATGAGCTTGGAGAACTCCTTCACGTATTCGCGCACCGTGGCCCACTGTGTGAGTCGGCGTATCTTGGCTCGGACCTCGTCGTTTGCGTAGACGGGGTCGAATTGCTTCTTAAACTCCGCCTCGAACTCGGTCCAAGTCTTGATTTGAGACCCTCCGGTCTTCTCACATGTGCGGCGCCTCCACCATAGTAAAGCCGTATCCTCAAGGTAAAGTTTTGCGGTGCTTACCTTGCGTTCGTCCTCCTTAATGCCCACACCATCGAAGTATTGCTCCATGCCGTAGAGAAAGTTTTCTACGTCCTTCGCCGATCGTTCCCCCTTGAACGGCTTCGGCTTCGGGATCTCTAACTTATGCGCTTGGGTTGTAGCTATCATGCCCGCCCCCATGGCTGCCCGGCATGCCTCAAGTTCCCTCTTGAGCTGGCTAACCTCGTCGCGCAACGCCCCCATGGCTTCCCGAAGGACGGCGTTCTCCTTGGCTAGCTTGTCGTTGGCTTCATTGAGTGTGCGCAGTAGCTCCCCCTTGAGCTCTTCCATGGAGGATTCAAGGTCTTCCCCAACCTTGGTTGCGTCCTCGATGGAGTCGCGCATCTCGCCCACCGACAGCTCCACTCGCTCCAAACGATCCTCAAAGCTAGTCACATGGTCCTTTGAGACGCCCCTAGTCTTCTTGCCTCCCCACTTGGATGCGGTGCTAGGGTCCCCTGCCTCTAAGGCTCCTCCGTCGTGGCTAGACATTGATTTCCCCTTGGATCGCTTTGCTCTGATACCACTTGTCACGGGTTGAGACTCGCTCTCTAACTCGTGCGACCCTTAGCTATGTCGAACCCTTTCGATGAGCTAAGTCAGGCCTTGCCCCGATGTATTAGGATGGTTATTGTGGGAAAAGAGGACTTTGTATTACACAGGAGAAGATTACAAGTGTGATTTTATGCCTAAGTGTTGGTGGCTTTCGGTGGTGCCTTGGCAAATGGGGGTGAGGCCTATTTATAGAGGAGGCCGCCCCTTACAAGGAGAATTCTGGACACACCCGAGCCTAGACCCCTCTAGAGCTCTCCCACAAAAGTTGCCCCATGTGAAGTATCCCTCGGATAACTCTAGCCCCCGCTAGAGAGTTCCGGAATGCCCTAGTGGGGCGCCGGCCCTTGCCCCTCTCTAGCGAATTCTAGCCCGCGCTAGAAGGACCCGGAATGTTCCCGTGGGGCGCCGGCCCTTGTCGCTCGCTAGCGCCCTCTGGATGGGGCGCGGCTCCTCCGGAATTCTCCGGAAGGCACACCCGCGCGCGCCCACGCCCGGAAGAGGCGGGATGCCTCTGGACCCCTCCAGAAGTTTCCGCCCGGGGCGCGCTTGTGCCCGAATGAGGCGCGGCCGTCCTAGAATTCTCTAGAAGCGGCCCGCCTTGTTCCGCATGGGGTGCGGCCCTCCTAGATGCCTCTAGAAGTGCCGGCCCTGGCACGCCTTGCCCCGTTTGAGGCGTGCCGGCCTCTAGAAGGCTCCGGTGCGTCCCGGCCTCATCCTGAAGGCCCCGGAAGCCTCTAGAATCACCTAGGCTCCGCGCCTGGGTGACTTGGTCCGCGTCTATTTTGGCCGAAGGAACGCGGTGCGTGACACTAGTACGTCTATGTGTTTATTTAGAAGCTGGTATGCTTTCCACATAACAAACAGACCACCTACTCTACCCGACACGAGGGACCAAACAAAGTTGTCGAAACCCGCTTTTCTCCATTTACTTTCATCAAGTTCTTTGTCCGTTTTAGTTTCCATTATTGCCATTACATTAATCCTTTCAAATTTGTCATTACATTAATCCTTTCAATTTTCAGAATGCTTCAACCTCCGGCCAAAAGGATTTACGACCCATCTCACGACTATTCCAAGTGCTTATCCTCAATCTAACTTGACATGATATGACATTTACGCGGACTAGTTCGTGGATATGGCCGGGTTAATTATTGGAAGTGTAATAATGATTTTCTTGAAGGAGAAACAATTCTACTTTCAACCGTTGATTCCTTTGTATTTGACACGCGTCTGAAAATGATATGCTACTCATCTTTCTAAGTTTGCTATCCAAATTCAACGTCATCCGTCACCACATAGCACTAACAAGGAACAACCCAATGTAAATTTGTAGGCGGCCTTAATGGATATATATCTCACACACACCTCGGATTTACGGCGCGCGCCATCTCTCTCTCTCCTCTATAATTTGTGATCTGTGAACGTGCAGAGAGAGAAAACCAAAGCAGAGACGTACACGAACTCACGAAGACGACCCCGTGCTAGGATTTTCCACCGCCTTTCGTCGAATGATTTGCACTCTTTCGCCATGGATTTCCCAATTGCTTCATCGGTGAGCCTTCCGAATCACAAATCCTCCTCCTCCTCCTCTTCTTCTTCTTCGTCTTTCTTCTGGTCTATTTTGAACCTACGGTTGCTCAAATCTGGACTGAATTTCGAAATCCGCACAATGCTGTATCCGTCCAATTCTAGATCTCGATTCTTTCTCTGGCATCTGCTTTCTGTGCAGAATTCCGTGTGTGTAATTTAGCTGTGTGTTTACTCGATCGCGCAGAGATCCAGCTCCTTGACGCTTGGCGAGCGGCTATGTGCTGCCTTCATTCCGTTCATTGTGATTGTGGAGACGCTCATCTTCGCCGTCTCTAATTGCTTCGAGGCCCGGTCTCTCTCTAAAGCCCGCGGCTGCAGGTTCAAAGAGATTCAGCGCCTCGCCAATGAGTCTCCCTGTAAATTCTTCTTCTACTCACTTTACGGCGGAATCTTAAACTACTTCTTCTTCTTCTTCTTCTTCTTTTGCAATGATTTCGTGTTGGATTTATGATTTTTGGTTGAATTCTCATAGTTACGGTGAATGAGGTTGAGGCGCTGTATGAGTTGTTTAAGAAATTGAGTTGTTCCATCATAGATGACGGCCTAATTCACAAGGTATGTAAACCTCAGAGTTATACTTAAATAATGCTATATCTTTTCGCATTTTGAGCCTCAAAATGGAGCATTCATGAACATCAGGTCTTATATAAGACTGCACAATGTTTCTCTCAAGTAACACATAATAGTAAATATTATCCAAATGTTATATCTAATCATTAAGTTAGTATCTGGCCTATGTTGATCATTGATGTAGTATCCAATGAGAAAATCTTACTGTTGCAATTCTTTCTACTATGTTATAGACAGCGAAACTTGAACAAAGCATCGACTTCCAGTTGGTTTTTGAAACCACTAGCTGCCAGCCAAGTGATTATTTTTAGCACATTTCAGACTTAAATCTTAGTTGGTTTCTTTCTTATGTTGGTTCGTGAAGGATCTACCACTTTCCTGCTTGTTCAGTGTCTTATATGCTTCATGCTCTAACCTCTATGTGATTTGATGAAAAATCTGCAGGAGGAGCTTCAATTAGCACTGTTTCAAACTCCATATGGAGAGAATCTTTTTCTGGATAGGGTGAGTGCAGCTTTTTGAACCATATCATTTGTTCAACTTTAGTATTGTTATAATTTCCGAAACTGTAATTGTGGTGCTGCTTCTATTTGCTTCTTTTCAATGTATTTCTGGCCGGGTTTTCTGCATCGTCGTCTAGTACTTCCTCAAAGTGTAGTTACTTTTGATTGGTTTTCTTTATTTTCCTTATGATGGCAAATGGTTTGTTTTATTACTAAAGAACTTGGATCAGAGTGTTTGGTGCTCATACGTTGAGATTACCTGTGTGGTGTTATTGACTGATTTTCTAGGTAAAATGTATTATCTGTTTGACTGTTTGCTTTGAGTTGCTAATTTGGAAGCTGTACAGCAACATGAGATTGCTGTCGTATATTTGTTGCTTTACTGCTTTGGTGTTTTAGCAGTCATAATCAAACACGGAACATAGTGGCTACATTCTATGTAGATATCCCAAGTTTAGCCAACTGGTTTTTATTTTTTACTATTTTGAAGATTTTAAAAACCTTAAGGATTAAATAGATGGATATGTTCTCGTGATAATTGAAATCAGATAGCTTGGGTTGAAAAGGTGCCTACCAACTATTTTTGATGTTGTTTTTGGACTGTGTCACACAGGGATTTTTTTTGCTAATGACTACCAACTATTTTTGCAGGTTTTTGATCTTTTTGATGAAAAGAAGAATGGGGTGATTGAATTTGATGAATTTATTCATGCACTTAGCGTCTTCCACCCATATGCTCCTATCAATGACAAGATCGATTGTAAGAGCATGATTGAGCCTGTATCATGACTATGAAGAGATTCAACTTATACCACTAGAAGCATGTGCTCGATCATCACATAATAGTTCTATTAACTCTTTGCTTCTTCTGTGCAGTTGCATTTAAGCTCTATGATTTGAGACAAACAGGATTTATTGAACGTGAAGAAGTGAGTGCTCTTTATATTATGTATTGATCAAGCTTTTGGTTTCTTTAGCAATACACTAAGGAGCAAGGACTTACGTGCATCTCAGGTAAAGCAGATGGTGATTGCTATTCTTTCAGAGTCGGGTTTGGATTTGTCAGATGATCTTCTGGATTCCATCATCGATAAGGTAAGATCTGTGTGTAATTGAAAATACAATCTTACATTAGGTAACTGAAAAGGCAATGCTAAGTTAATGAGTACGGTGTATTTAGCTTTGTTAGTAGGTTTCTTCTTAGATATAGTAACTACAAAAAAACTTCACTTACGAATTTGCTTTCATTTCTTCAGACATTTGCAGATGCCGATACTGACAAAGATGGGAAAATAAGCAAGGATGAATGGGAGTATTTCGTCCTTCGCAATCCTAGTCTTCTGAAGAATATGACTCTTCCTTACTTAAAGTAATCTCTCTTTCTCTCTCTTACATGCGTGCACACACTACCTTGTGTGCACATACAACTATCATAATTTGTCTTGCCCCTTTTATCACCGTGCCTAACATATTTCAAAGAAATCTTAAAACGGGCCTATATTAGCAATACATACATCTTCTGATCATATAAGCAAAACAATGTCGTGAACCACAGGAGTTTTCTCAACCTCCCTGCCCAACTCACCATATATATACTAATTCTGTTTTCGTTTACTGTATGATAAAACTGATCAGGGATATCACTACTGTATTCCCAAGCTTCGTTTTCAACACTGAGGTTGAAGATTGAACTCTTAATCATCACTATATGATGATCCAGTGAAGAAGTGAAGTCCAACTGTGAGCCCGAGTTGTAATTTACACATCCTGAATCGTCAAAGACCTCCGTGTTCAAGTATGGGATTTCAATCTTCAAACTGAATCTTGCTATTTCACGGAAGAAAGTAATTAAGGAAGCATTTCTTGGACAGCCACACTCAGGATTAAGCGTGGTTGTTTGCCCAATATGCTGTTGTGTAGTTTAAGTTGTATTTTGATTGTACAAGGGAGTTTTTTGATTGTTTTGATTCTTGGGGCGAACGGGAAATGCATAGTGCTTAACTGCTCATAGTATATAGAGCTGTAGAAGGAGCAATGTAATTGATCGATTGTGGGGTGAGGGGGTTAGAGGCAGCATTTCTGTGATTGTATTAGTCTGCGAGTGTATATACGCTTGTTCTTTTCTGTGAAATGTAAAAAAAAAAAAAACTTTAACTACTTAAAAAGGAGAAACCTTGTCAAAAAGGAGAAATATCATCATTAATCTTCCTCTAAGCTGATGATCATTATTAAGCAATGAATCAATACACACATTAAAAGCTGTCTAAAATTTTAAGTTGTTATGTCAAATTTTCAATCCTCAAAGCATCAATTCTATCGGAAAAGGCTTTCAAATCGTTTTTGATTAATTTCATGATAGTTCGGATGGTTGGTGATGATTTTAAGACTTAAAATTATTTTTTAGTTGAAAATTGATACTTTAAATTATCGTAAGTGAAGGAAAAAAAACGGAGAGTAGAACCAAAATAAATTGCGAGAGGGCGTGTGTGTGCGATCTCCGTTGAGTGGAATATTGATGGCGGACAAGCCAAGCAAAGCGTTGGTTGTGTACGGCGAGGGGTTGGCCCCCTCTGTGAACCGATCTCACGCTCACCTTCACACCGTGGCCTCTCGGGGCTGTTGTGGCTTCTTAGCCCTCGACATTTCCGCTTCTTCAGGTTCTCACTTCACCTTTCTCTCCATCTTTACGGAACAATGGAAAGCTGTTTTGCACTGAATCTATCGATCAGTTGACATTCACATGAGGGATTTGCATGCCATCGGACATGACTCTGTGCGTGCTTCCCGTGTTTTTGTTGCTGGTTACTTGATTGGTTGAGAGATTGGAAGATGATTCTGCAGGTTTTGGTTCGTTTGCTGTAGTATTTGTACAAGTTCTTTCTTTCTGAATTTGCCGTTGCCATGGGAGTACTCTAGTATTAAGAAATCCGATCAAAAGCGAATTTGACTGTATAACTAAGTGAATTGCTGAGATTAGCTCCTTGTTTGTTGTTTTGCTCATTCACAATTGCTGTTTGGTTCATATGCTTCGTCTTGCTCTTCAGCCATTTGACCTGACCTTTAATTGACTGTATAAGAAACGTCGTTTCAAATGCCTGTCAATTCTTTTGAACACAAGAAAGGAAAACGGATGCGTCTTGGAATGGTTTCTGGTGATAAATAGGACTTTTTGTGTTCGTATGATCGTTATTGGGAGCATTTCTCAGTTGAGTGGTGTCATCATGGGTGTATCAAGGATGCAATTGCATATTGAAGCACTATTTCCAGCTATGTAGACTTGTCTTAACCAATTAATTGTTTACTGGTTATGCTGTTCACTTGCTTCACATGGCCGTTTTTCTATTCGACTTCTTATTTTTAGGGAAAGATCTCTTCTTGTTGATGAAGAAGAAGTAAAAATGAATCTATCAGGTCAGGCTAAAGTTTTGCTTAGCCTAGACCGACACAGCTTCTTGCTGGACTTAAAACTTGGGTGTACAACTGTTCTGCATGAATATGTTATCATCTGCTTTTCTTCAATTTACTGACATTTATTCTTTTATTTTTGTAACAACATACAATAGCATTTAGTTTAGTGTAGGCCAGTATATCTAATGGCGGTCGTTCAGTGTCGGCCAGTATATCTAATGCCACCCAAGACATTCAAGTCTTATATATCCTCCTTGACAGGAAAATTCAAGACAGGATTTCTTTCCTCTTCTATTTTTTGTGTGTACTGTATAACTTGGATAATCATTTATATAGTGGCTGGCTACTGCTACTAGAAAGTTTGGGGCACTATGGTGTTTGCAGTTAGGAGACAATTAGAAGTCCGTTGACTGCATTTTTAAATATTTCGGCCAGAACCGAAGTTCTTTTTTATTCTTTTCTGAGCGAGCCCAATGCCAAATCAAAGCTGAAGTGTAATAGTTTTCAAGTTTAAATGGCTTCACCTTTTACAATAAATAGCGTTTATTTTTTTTGATCAAATTACAATAAATATCATTGTTGGTGCTCTTAATGTGCTTTATTTGGTGGAATAAAATGCTTGTTTAATTTGCTTGACGGTGGGGTTCTGGCAGTAGCTCTTCTTGTTTTTGATATGAAGTTGCTACAAATTATAATTTAATTTGCATTTTAATTTAGATGTTGAAGATGAGAGATTAGTAAGAGAGTTAGCCCTACTGCTAGATGCCCAAGAAGCCGACTACAGAGTGAGATTGCTGCTTTTGATGTTCAAAGCTAGGCTTCTATTTCACAGGACATCTAACCTTTTTCAGTTGTGTTTTTTCCATTCCAGGACAAAGGAGAAGATTCTGACTTGCAATGCCAGAAACCAGTTCCAACACTATCAGAAAGGTAGTCATTCTTCTTTATACCTTGGACTTCTTTCTTCTTTTTAATTTATATTGTCATTTATGAACTGTATTGAATCTATACGTGATATCTATAGGTTTATGGGAATGAGATCAGCTTTAGTGACAGATAACCCTGCAGCTAAAGTTTTTGGAGAGAAGCTTGGTTTAACTGTCATAGAATCGGACAAACTTAGAAATGGCAAAACTGTTGAATCCTCAGATTTGCTGAAGCTACTAGGTTTTGAAGATGGGAAATTATCAGAGACCAGCCAATTTGATTTAGTCCTTGTGCATCTTGGATGTCATATGAAAGAGACAAATGGACAAAGTAATGATGCGGATTGTGCCAACGATTTGGTTGGGCAAATATTAGAGAATGCTCAGCCTGGTTCTGAACTTAGGTCCCGTCTATATTTATCTGTTATTATGAGCTATGGTCAGGCCTCTGAAGGTGATCTTAAGCAATTACTTCCATCCATGCAAGATCAAAGGAGCTCTAATCTTCTTGATCTTGTTCCAAGACAAAGTTATACTCTGAGAGGAGTGAACCCAAGGAATGGCATCAGGTATGTAAATCCTTAAATTTGTGTTTTTAAATGCAAAAATGCTTCTCAATTCTAAAATAGTGTTCTCTTTGTAGGCACGAAGCTCCCATGTTGATAGCCCAATGGCAGGAGGCGGTAACCCGAAAGGATAAGGCAGAGATGTTTTCTTTCAATGAGTTCATAAAGGTATTTTAGTAAGAGTACAGAATGTGCTCACAAGGATATGAATTTTTTAATAAGGACTTCAAATCCAAATTGATTCAAAACATTTAAGCAAGGTAGCAACATGTTTCAGATGACTTTAAACCAACCCTTTCTAGTTTCTAAAATACATTTGTCTTTCTGATAAGAGGTGAACCATTAATAACCTGAAATTGGTCACCTGCCTATTTTACCAGATCTATTTTCTAACTCTCAATGCCCTACCTCTTCAACTGACATCTCTATCATATATTATTACGTGCCCCCCTTGAATTCAATGCTTGTACTGTGCTGTTTTCTGTAAGGTTCAAAATTAATAGTATTAGTTCATTTTGGCAGAATAGTGGAAACCTTGCCATACCAGCTGACAGGTTTTTGCACGAGATTGCTTTTAAGCTTTGGAAGGCACCGAAGTATGGAGCATGATCCCATCAAATGCACCTCTAAGAATCGGCATTCGACACTCTGATACATGGAAGGTTTGATTACAAAGACACAGTGCATGTTTCGTGTTTGCTTTTGAGAGTTGACGGTGAATTTGGCTTACAATCAAAGTTGTATCTTTAATAGAAGCCAAGGCCTGCTATCTTTATGAATCGCCTTTTATGCCCAAATTAAGCTACTTTGCACCACATTTTGATCCTGCTTTTAATAAGTGTAATTTGTGTGGTGTCATTGAGCTTCTTATGACCGAGTGACATGTGGGTCACTCCCCTTTAGTTGTGCCATTGCCACATGTTAACAAGATCACACCAATGGGAGTTTGGTCATTGGTAGGCCTTTTTGAGACCCTCTTTAACTATTGCAATTAATTTATGATTTATAAATTTGAATGTGGCTGCCGCTAACGCTTTGTGTGATAACCAAGGTTTGTGGCATGGTTAGTTTGTGCATACACCATTTATCGTGTTCCGTTTCGATGGTCGAATTATGGGCGGTCTCAAAAGATTGCGTTAGGCATGGTTTAAGGGATATAAAAGGTCGCAAAGCTATAGGTTGTTGTCACCTTCCTTTTACCACCTTCTTTTTACCATGGTATCTCAACAATGCTGAGATGGACTCCATACATGTCTTTTGCCAAACAAATTCGCTTGTGAATACCAATGCATCTTCCTTATTTTAGGATTTTATGTTTTTGAATTAATACAAGTCACTGATCTTATAGGGATAATGTGAATATAAACCCCACTTAATCAACATGAGATCGAAGTTTGATCCCAACCTGCTTTTGACCTGACAATATATGACTCAAACCTAATAAATCTACGTCCGAACTTACTGACCTATATATTTGTACTTTTATTGATAGAATTTTAATATTACGATAATTTTCATATTTAGATTGCTTTTTAATAATTTAATTAAGAGGGAAGGATATCTTATATAACAATAACTAGACATCTTAATTAAGCATAGCATAATGCACAAGATTTTGCGGGAATAGCAAAAACATCCTGAGTAAGCATGGTTAACACAATTAGTGGCGGATCCAAGATCCACTGGATGGGGGGGGGGGATTTCGCCTAGTTTCATTATCCGATCAATTGGTACGCAAGCTAGAAGGTACAAGCCATGAGTCATGGTAGGACCTCAAATCTTTAGCATAGCCTTAGTCATTTGAATCGGACTTGATCCCAAGTTCTCACTTGCATCAAATTAAGTGTCGGGAATGAGTTTTATTACGGTAGAATAAATCTAGATAGAGTTATAAATCATTCACTAATAATAATAATTAATAAACCCATCATAAAATTTCATTGACATTTTTATTGATTAAAGCTAGTCTAACCTAACTAAATTCCAAAAATTTATCGTCCTACCATTTGATTTATTTCTTTGTAACCTTTTCACACAATTTTAGTCACTAAAATCTGATTTTTTATTTGTTAAATTTAGATAAAGAAGATTAAAAAAAAAGGTTAGGTAGACCCATATATATCAAAAATAAGGTCCATATTTGTAATTTGGCCCAAAGTCTGATGAGATCGTAAAAAAGAAAGTTAAGTCTTCTTCAACCTCCCCACTACCGATTTCAACCTTCTTCAACCGCCGGAGCTTCTTCAACCCTAGTTCTCTCCTCTTTCGATCCGCCGCCCAAAGTCTCCCTGCACCAAAAGCTCGCCCCATCCCGCCCCGCATCACTTCCTGCTCATCACTACTCTCCATACTACTCCGACAAGATGGGGAGAGGCCACCACCCTCCGCCCCCTAGATCCGTCGTTGAACACAATACACAAACATCATGCAAAACTGCATATTATATATCACGTATTAAAATCATACATATAATGTGTTATAACTATGCATATAAATAATCTATGGCACTTGTCGCATCAGCTCACTAGTTGAGCACTCATGGGGTCTCGGGTTTGAGACTCCAGGGCGGCGGTTCTCATCCCTTGTAGATGCTCTAGGCGAGCCCAAATAGTACTTGCGGCAACCCTAATCCTATTCTTATAAAAAAAAATTTATTTTTGGTTCTCGTAATTTCTGGATTTTTTATTATTTTTTTCTATAATTTCAAGATTGGTTTATTCATTCTTTCAGATCAAACATTTTATATCTATCCACATTGTAACAATAGTTATTTGAGTAGAACCTATTTCCATAAACATAAATAAGAATAGTACACAGTTGTAGAGATGTTATAGCATCAATATCATTAAATAAATGTAACTGTGGATCATGACCAACAAAAAATGTAACTGTGGATTTTGGATATTGGATATAGACTTCTTTTTTTTGAGCAAAATTGGATATAGACAAAATTGGATATAATAGTGTACAAAGGAGTAGTAAATACAATACGAATAGATTTTTTTATATTGAGATAAGAAGAGGCAGACGCGTAACGGTAATACAAAATTGACCTCGTCCAGTAGTAGCAGCAGCAGTAGCTGTGACGTGGAGGCTTGTCTAGGAAGACTTGTTCCTTCTCCTCATCTTTCTTTGTCCCCTGTGAAAGGAAAGTAAACATTCAATTTCAAAACCAGAGAGAGAAACTAGAGAGAGAGAGGGAGATCGGTCGATCGATCGATCAATCAGTCGATGCGAATTCAGCGATGGCGAAGATGAAGCACCTTCTCCGAAAATTCCACATCGGAATAGACAACAACAACAACAACAACCACCATGCCGCCGCCGCCGTCAGAACCCCGCCTAGTCAAACCACATCCTCGCTTTCTCCGTCGTCGTCGCCATCGGAGTCACCGTCGACTTCATCTTCATCCCAGGGCCAGGCTGGTGATTTGAGCAGCCGGTCTTCATCTCAGGCCACGCCACAAGAAGGCTCCACCAGCAATGGAAGCCCTAGCGATTTTTGTCTCTATGAGGAGGAGTTCCAGGTTCAGCTGGCCTTGGCGTTGAGCGCTTCCGATAACGAAAGGCCCAAGGATCCGGAGTCCGACCAGATCAACGCCGCCAGGCAGTTGAGCCTCGGCTGGCCGCTGTCGGTGGCGGACAATCAAAGGCTTGGCGGATTCTTATCTCATAAATATTGGGTGAGCACTTTCTCCGATTAGTTTTAGGGTTTCCGTGATTCATATGCGTCCATTTTTATTCCGGCTGTGTTGATTTGAGGAGTTTGATTAGCAATTCGGCGTGAGATTGGTACATGTGAACTAGTTGATCTTGAAGATTGTACTCACATTAGGTTTTTTGTTGCTGCTTCCCATTTACATGATTCATTTAACTTAATGAGCACACCTCTTGTCTTGAGAATGAGTCGTCATTGGTGGACAGTTTTGTAATAACAAGTGTTTGTGTGTCTGATGCTTGGCTCTAGATAAATTGTATGCTAATTTTTATTGGTTCTGTTGATGTATATGTTTCTTTATTATTGGCTGATTTGTCATAATTGAGCTGTTTTTGTTTGCAGAATTATAATGTTGTTCATTATGATGAGAAAGTCGTCGATGGGTTTTATGATGTCTGTGCTACCACATCATCTTCAGTCACTCACGGCCAAATGCCAGTTCTTGCTGATCTTCAAACTGTCACCATTTTGGATACGGCTGATTATGAGGTCGTATTAGTAAACCGGGCACTTGATTCTGAACTGCGATCCCTTGAGAATATAGCATACTCTATTTCAACTGAATGTAGAGTTCTGGGACAGAGTATATTTTTTAATGGCTTGATCCAGAAGGTTGCCGACCTGGTTGTTAATAGAATGGGTGGTCCTGTTAGTGATGCCGAAGAAATGACCAAGAGTTGGCGGATAAGAAGTGATAAATTGAGGAATACATTGAATACTGTTGTCTTCCCTCTTGGTCTACTCGATATTGGACTTTCACGCCATAGGGCATTGCTATTTAAGGTGCCAAATTTATATCTCATATTTCTACTAAGTTGCTACCATAGACTTTGTAGATATTTTTAGTGCTTGTTAATCAGTGCAATTTCAATTTTGCAGTAGTACAGCATAGTTTTCTCTTTGTTACAGTAGTTTTTGCATTTAGTATACTTCATCTTAAAATTGACAATTTTAAGTTAAGAAAAACAATAGAGGCTAATAATCTAACCCCTAGGGAAAATAGAAGTGTTTACAAATATCTCAAATTCAATTGCTCCTAGACGTTCTTATATGGATTAAAGAGTGTGCTCAATCTGAGTGGGACACTGAAGATATAAACACAAACTAAACCATACTCCGTACCATTTATTTCCAAAAGTCTAGTTCTTTATATGCACTTGTACACTAGATTTCCGAACTAAACCTTATTCTTTTGGTGTATACATGCTGTCCCAGCAGTCTTCCTTATTTTCTCCAACATAAGGAAACCCCTTCTTCAATATAGAGAAGTACTTTTCTTCTTCTTTGAAGAAAAATCCATTGGCAAATTGCAAATTTAAAATGTTTATGCTTCTTCAACTCTTACAAATCAGTCTTCCACTCATGAAACCAAGATATGACTCCTGATATTGGCATCCACCACTACGTTAAAATAGAAAGGGAAAAGTGGCTCAGCGAGCTCTAAACCTTGAAAGGAACTGAATGATGATTTAGAAACCACCACAATAATTACCAAAAGAACCTCTAAGCATCTTCAGGGAAGCCAAAATCTTTACTTGACCGCCACAATGGTAAGTTTCATCCCCATAATCTTCCCAGATCTTCCAGTCAAATCATTTCTAATTTTCTAATCACTTCCTTGCAAAAGATTCACTAAAGAGCTATGTAGTCATGGCAACTACACTCTTTACCGTTGTTGTTTATTAAATTTGCAGTGATCTACATTTATCTCAAGTGAAAATTTCATCTCTTGCATTGAAGATGCCCTAATTAGTCTTTGGATCTTTGATGTTATGTTTAGTGTTTAAATTAGGTGGGCATAGTGAGGGAAAATCTGGCTTCAATCTAAGGATTGCTCTTTTTCTTGCTATTTAAAGTCGAGACATTCATTTTGTTAGGTGTAACCTTTTTTTTAAACTTATTTTCTAAACACTTGCAAAATAGCACTCTGAACATTAAAGAAGTTATTACAACTCAAGTCCTCCTTTGTTCTGGTTCATTAAAATTGCAAAAATAGTACTCTGAACATTAAAGATGAAACCTCCATTCATATTGAATGGAGGTTTCATCTCCTGTTCTTGTTGACATTTGTAAATGTCAACAAGAACATTACGAGTGACCAAGAGAAGTGAAAGATCTGGTTTTAAGATAAGAATTGCTATACGCTTCCTACTGAATGCCAGTAGATCTATGGTTAAGCTGTAGTACGAGTGACCAAGTCCATAAGGATTTATAGTGAATGGAGTGGAGATATCTGTATGCTTTAGATACTTTAAGTATTAATATTGTAAAAATAGCCACTTTGATTCATACGTGTATAACATAATCAGGATGGAACCAAAAATAGTGTTGCTGGGTACCATGTTGTATCTGTATTATAGAGATAGAGATGCCTGCTATGCATAAATATGACATATTTTGGTGTTTGTGTTGAACTGTAGATTAACCATTGGTTAAAATTCGATTCATATACACACCTAATTCCCTTAATATCTAATTTTCCAAGTTAGGTGTTTGAATCGATCTAGTCTTGGATTTAGGGTTTGTTAATATCCTGTAGTTTGATAACCAGAATATGTCAAAAACTGAGTGACCATTCTACTATAGCTAAGATTCTGACTGTTCTGCTCTTAGAAGTTTTGGTGCTGCACATGAAGCTCTTTCGTATAGTTTCACATGAAGTTTATTAGCATCCATTTGTATTTGAGGCTTTGTAAGGGTCCTGGGCTGTATGTGAGTGCCACTGTGTGTTATTGAGAAAGTAAATTGTTGCATCTGTGGAGAAAGATGAAATTGTGGAATAAAAATGAATTTTTAGTGACTAGGCTTGGTCTGTGTTTGGCAAAAATATTGGTGTAGTGTATTATATCTTCTCATGAAAAAAAGGAATATGAAAATTTCAACTGTTAACCCCTCATTTCAGCTTATTGTCCCAATGAAGCCTTAGTTTCATGTTTGTGCAAGATGGATTGTCCATGTTGTGTATGGTGAAGTTTGAAAGGACAATTGTGTTGATTTATTTACCTATCATGTTTGGATCTGCATATGACTTGCTTTTTGTTTTCTATTCCATGTTTTCACTATTTGTCTCCCATTGTTAGCGTATATTGGACTTCTTGCATTCAATAGCTTTAATCCTTCTATGTTGGGTGTTGGAGGCATTATTGATATCTAAAACTTGTTTTATCAGGTGCTAGCTGACAAAATCAATCTTCCATGCATGTTAGTCAAGGGGAGCTTATATACGGGCAGTGATGATGGAGCTGTAAACTTAGTCAAAACTGGTGATGGAAGGTATTGAATTTTCTCTTACTTTATTTTTCATAGTGCATCGTCCTGTGATAACTCTCTTGGTCTTGACACAGTATTCATTGGAACTTCATGTTATCATCAATCTATTATGTTCTTCATTGGAAATAGTGCATGGGCATCATGTGTTATTGCTTATGAATTCTCCAGTATACTTGTTCAGCTCCCTTCATTTGACGCTTTTTTAGTCATTTTTATTTGTTGAAACTCTTTCTTATTGAAATACAATTGGATAAACTTCATACAATTTGTTATATGATGCAGTGAATATATCATTGATTTGATGGGTGCTCCTGGAGCTCTAATTCCTGCTGAAGTACCTAGCAATCTTCTCCTACATGCTGTCGTTGAAACAAAGGGTGTTACTGATTACAATGAATCTATCAATGATTTGAGTTTGGTACTTGATACAGTAGCTGTAACTCAGGACATTAAACCTCATTTTGAGGAGGTACCCCTTGTCTGTCGGCCAAGTCTTGAAGCATTCAGATCTTATACTGCTCAACCATCTAGAAAGAATGAGTTTTTAGATACAATAACAGCTGAAGATGTTATTGAGATGGCTTTACACGACAGTGTAAATGTAAATTCAGCATTTGTTTCTGAAGAATTGTCGCCAGCTCAGGAAAAGAAGGTCAAAGATGTTTCCAAATATGTTATTAACGCAGCTAAAAACCCAGAATTTGCGCAGAAACTTCATGCTGTTCTGCTGGAAAGTGGTGCATCTCCTCCGCCAGATTTGTTCTCAGAAATGAATCGTGACACTTCAGCTAAAACAAAGTTTGTTGACAAAATACAACCAAACAAGGGGAATCCGAGCATCGCTGATGTGTATTGGTCAAACAATGAACTCTCTCTTCTCCCCCCTTCTGGAGCACAGCCCTTGAATGCAGCTAGCTCTGATATTGAACTAGACAAAGATGCATATGAGAAAGCTGAAATCCCACAGCTGCAGCTGCTTCCGAACCTTGACATCAACCAGTCATGTTCAAAACCTACTGTAGAGGGTATTTGTGGTATTAATCCTGAAGTAAAGAAAGTAACTCCTTCTGCTGGAACAGGTAATGTATTAGTCATAGTTTTAAATGAAGTCTATGATATAGCTGGCTTTCAGGCTGTAAGTAAATGATGTATTTCTCTCTGTTCTCTGTAGTCGAATCTTCAAACCAGATGCTGCGAGGTAACTTTGATGGTAATGCAGAGATGATAACCGATGACAAAGAACTCCGTAAGCCATCTGCTACTCATTTGCCAGGTACTGCCAATGAGTGCCTCACTTCATCTGGGAAACATGATGAAAATGCTAATGTGGTCCATGGGAAGGAATTCAATCCCATGCTTGGTGAGGTGGCAGAATGGGAGATACCGTGGGAAGATCTCCACATTGGTGATCGTATTGGCATAGGTAAGGTTTTTCTTTGAGACACTCCTGCTGTCTGTTCTGGAAGTGAAACAGGTTTTTCCTTCTATAGACACCTTTTGCTGACTGATTTTATCCATAATGACCCAATGGACTTGGCGCTATAAATGTCCTGGTAAAGTTTCCCAATGATTCATTTTGGGAAAAAATTAACTACAAACTCACAATAACCTTGCTGGAGTAGTCCTATTTGTTTGATACTTCCCCTGCTCAGATAAATTTATCATTTTATCCCTTTTATCTTGTTAAGAAATGTTTGTCTTTTTAGAGTTTTAGGTAATGATTAATTAATGAGTTAAGATGATTTTTCTTATTGAAAACTTTACATAATAATTGTTTCTATGCAAGCTCTCTTTATCCGATGGCTACAGAATTGTTTTTGTGCTAATCATTTATATGTTTTGAATAAGAAATCAAGCAGAATCTTGGCCTATGTATGTAGGTTATTTTGCATTGGACATTCCATGCTGCCTATTAACATGAGCCCAGCATAGTTGAGAAGGAGGAGGCAGTCTCAATTCCTCTTTCACCCTACCTTCCCTTTTAAATTGATTTTCACACCTCTGATTCCCTCACTCCAGTGACCATGGACTGTGAGTCTTCTTGGTTTGAGCTGGTTGGAAAGTGAAACTAGAACGTAGCAAAATGGTTAGTTTATTGGTGGAGGACAATTATTGTCGAACTCCAACAATACCCGTGCATGACCTTCCAAGGTTTTGCCACGTGCTCATGTCACCAAAGAATTTAGCGCACCCCATTGCGAGAGATCAGATTTATAGCGACCGGAAAAATAGGCTCTCTTAGTGGCATTTGGGTACTGTATGGGCACCCCACTCAGATGGAGGATGTGGTAAAGAAAATGTTTTATTTACCTTCTCTGTTGCTAGAATTCCAATCTCTCGCGAAGGGGTGCGCTGGCGAGCACATGGAAACCCTTGGAAGGTCATCCATGGGACTGTCCTCCGTGCAGATCATACCCCTGGTTCTAGACTTCCCTTTCAACCAGCTCAACCAAGATAACTTAGACACCATGGTCGCTAGGGTGCGGGAAGCCATATTAAAAGGTAGGAGAATCAATCTATAAAAGGGAAGGTAGGATCGAAGAGGAGCAGGGACTACCCTCATGACCATTTTTCAAACGTGCCCCATCCTAAACTATGCTGGGCTCAGCTCCGGCTAGAATACAGTCACCTTTCTGGAGTTGAATGGTTGATCTTGTAGGACATGTCATTATAATCTGGATCTGCACATGTTTCTGAGTTGTCTGATTGATTTCCCGAATTCTGATTTCAGGCTCATATGGTGAGGTATACCATGGCGATTGGAATGACACAGTAAGTTCACTTGTACCTAATTATTTAACCATTTGCCATGTAAGTAATCTTTGGGGAGTTCTATAAGCAGGAAGGAGAGCAATGTACAGTTCATCTAACAAAGCAGAGAAATGATAATTAACCTTTGTGTGCATCTCATTTAAACTTGAGCCTGTATCTGAACAAGTCCTGCCGTTGTGCATGCTTCTCTGTTTTATCTTGCTTCCTGCTCAAGATCCTCTACTCCATCAAATTGACTACTTGATAAGTAGTTCTTGTTCTACGGGCATAAAAGTTCCAAGATCAAGTTATTGTAGTGTTCTTTGAATGGTATTATGTTGTGTAATCGATTTGTACTGTCATACTACATTTCCCCGTGGTCACCTATGGTTAAAATATGGATTTGTCTGATTACAATAATCCAAATCAAAGTTTGTTGCAGATTCATGGTGAAGCCAATCAATTCATGATTTTCTGTTTTCATAACATCTAATTAGCTTGCAGAATTATGAAAACTTCTTACTAAATAATGAAATGTCTCTGAGTTGTGCTTTCATGTGGTTGGAATATCCCATTGCTATTTTTGGTGTGCTATCACGTACTCTGAGACCAATATATACTATTGCATCATTAAAATATGAAATTTTGTTTATTGTAGGAAGTTGCCGTGAAGAAGTTTTTAGTTCAAGACTTCACCAGCGATGTGCTAAATCAGTTCAAGTGTGAAGTAAAGTGCCAATCTGCTACTTGTGTTCATCAGTGGACTTCAAATATACTTCATTATGTTATTCAGCAATTCTCAAATTGCAACTATCCTCTCTGTGCAGGCTGAACTGATGATAAGATTAAGACATCCCAATGTTGTTCTTTTCATGGGTGCTGTAACTCGCCCCCCAAATCTTTCAATACTGACAGAGTTTCTTCCCAGGTCATTACCTTATGCTTCAGATTGAAAGTTTTTATTATATTCAGCAAGGTTTTTTTTTTATCTGAGTAGTGTTCTTTTATGTTTTTTTCGTAAATTCGGTTCATTAAGTTAGGAGAAGCAATATTATTTCAAAAGAAATGTACTTTGACTTCTATTGCATTTTGGAATATAGGACTTATCTTAATTAATATTAGAAATTTGCCATCTTAATATGTTTTTTTTACCCTAAGAGTCATCTAGAATGCCATACTAGCTCCATCTTGTGCTTCACTTGTCCAGGGAAAGGAGTTTTTGAGCTTTCTCCTTTCCTGCTGTCCTGATCTATATTTTGTCTTCTGGGTAACAATGTTGTGAGCATGATTTGGAGTGGTTTGCTATAAGGATGCTGATGACATTCTTTCTGTGGATCAAATTTTTGGAGTTTTATTTTCACAAATTTTTTAACCCAAATTGTTATGCAGGGGAAGTTTGTACAAATTATTGCATCGTTCTAGTGTTCACATTGATGAAAAGAGGCGAATGAAGATGGCCCTTGATGTGGTATTAATTGGAATTTTCATTATTCACTGTGTTTACTAATTCCCAGCTCAATCAAATCACAGAAAGGATGATGATTCTTACTTTCAGGCAAAGGGAATGAATTACTTGCATACAAGCCATCCTACTATCGTGCATCGAGATCTGAAGACTCCCAATCTTCTTGTTGATAAAAACTGGGTTGTCAAGGTCTGAATTGACTGAATACTGCAACTTTACAATTAATTTAGATTCTTTTTTTTTTAATGATCCTTCATTATTAGAAATATACATTTTTAGAACTCATTTCAGATAATGCTGTTTTACTTACCATTGCTGTTAACATATGCAGGTTTGTGATTTTGGCTTGTCAAGATTGAAGCACCACACATTTTTGTCCTCCAAGTCCACAGCTGGAACGGTAATGTTTGTTAAAGAGTTTAACTCTGTCATTCAATGATATTAAGTTGATTGACTGACCCTCTATACTTGAATTGCAGCCTGAATGGATGGCACCTGAAGTCCTAAGGAATGAGCCATCAAATGAGAAGTAAGCGATAAGAATGTGCATAATGAAACATTTTAAGAAACTTCCTTGCTGAATTTGGGTTGCTGCAGATGTGATGTCTACAGTTTTGGTGTAATCTTGTGGGAGTTGGCCACAAAGCGTATACCATGGACTCGGTTAAATCCTATGCAAGTTGTAGGAGCAGTTGGATTTCAGAATAAACGACTTGAAGTTCCTAAAGAAGTGGATTCTGCAGTTACACAGATTATACATGACTGCTGGGAGAAGTAAGTTTTTCTGGACTTCATATCAAACGCTTCTGAAATTTCCCATATTCTTCAAATATTGCACCTGTTTCTGGCCCCTTCATTAACTATGTTTTTTTTATTTAAATCATCTGTAGTGATCCAAGTTTAAGGCCATCTTTCTCACAGCTGATAACTCGTCTCCGTGCCCTTAAATGTCTTGTTCAGAGAAACTAAGATTCTTTAAAAACAAAGACTTTGATAAACGTATCAAAGCAATATGTTCATAGTTGATAGGTGTTGTTGCTTTGCTCAAAGAGCCAGAGCAGCAAAAGCGGCTGAAGTTAGCTGCTACCAAGAGAGAGAAAAAGCTATTACAATACTATTTAAAGTAAAACGGTACAGAGAATTGTTGGACCGGAATTGTGCTGGTTCATTCGAAGTGGGGATTCTGCACAAACCCGGGTCAATGCAAGTGATGGATGTCCTCAAATTGAACAGCTGCTCAAAGGTGCAGGTGAGGATGCCATTGGGGTATGTAAAAATGTAGAGTTTTTCATGAATTGCATTATAGCAACATATACAGAGTATTTATCCAAGTGTAAAAATCACCACAAGGTGGTTTTTGTTTTCCATTTACTGCTATTGAAAGAATTTTCTGGAAGCAGAAAGAGAGATGAATAAATCAAGACAACAGTTTTCCTTTTCTGTGGGTTTTTCTTTGTGCCTGCTTGGCTTTGCATCAACTGTAAATATCCGTGTCACCAGAATTGAAGGCTTCTTTTGTAATTTATAGTAAGAACTTCATCGTTCCTGAGACTTGCTCTCTTGGGGCGTTTGCAGACTCGCTTTGTGCTATTTGTAGTGTGATGAAGAACCCATAATCCAGAATAACTTGCTGTCAAAGTTTGAACAAAAAAACGGCCTAAATTGCTTAAACTCTCGACTTGTAACTTGGACAAAAATGCAATTTACTAAGAACTGGGGAAAGCCAAATGTATTTTGCGGATGTTGGTTGAATAAGATAAGATTCTAAACTAATAACTGGAATCGACTAAAACCATTTGTATTTCAGCCAGGTTTTTGATTCCATGAACTCGTCATATCATGGCAGCATGGTGGCAGTACTTAAATAGAACGAAATATATAGTCATTTCCCATATAGGTATTAATTAATTTCTGCATATATAGAGGCAGTTATCACCAAAACCACACAATAGCATCCAATCACTAGAGTAAGGCACGTAAGGTTGTCACTTACCATACAAACGAGAGACTCCCTTTCATATGGACGTGTAAACAAATACCCCACATGCCACCACAGCCATCCCCATTCATACATATAATAATTCAGAGAAAGAGAGAGTACCCAATTAAGAAGCTGCAAAGGCAACAAGAAACACCACCAACAACAACAAGAACAAATACCAAAACAAGTGAGAATGAAGAAGCCCATTTGGTAGAATCATGAAAGAAGAAGAACCCATGTTCCAAAATCCTGACGATCCACCCCTTACCGAAGTAGATGGCGGTAAGGAACCGGAAATGCTAGATGGCGGCTTGATGAATGAAGCGAAGACAGGCGAGTGTGAGGGCACCAAAGCAGAAGAGTTGTTGGCAATGAAGGAGGAGAGTGGGAGGGAGAGGCTCAAACGGCATAGAGTTGAAGTGGCGGGCAAAGTTTGGATACCGGATACATGGGGCCAAGAAGATCTGCTCAAGGGCTGGATGGACTGCTCGACTTTCGACTCCGACTTGGTGCCTAAAGGGATCATGTCAGCCAGAGCTGCCCTTGTTAAAGAAGGCAGAACAACACATTCAGGTAGGATTGGAGTGGAGAATAGTTTCTGATGGCCTCATTTTTCAAAATCTAAAGACTTTCTTAACCATGATGCATGCTGGTGAACCTGTATATCGATCTGTAATTTGAGAATAAAGGTCCTAGGTGATTTTTTGCTAGGTTGCCCGTGTGATTACTATCAAATAAGCCATCTCATGCTTGTTATGCATGTACATGAAACCTAGGTATGGCTAGTGTTGATTAATGTTCACATTTGTTGCTGTTTCCCTGCTTCAAATTCCTTGTTAACTGTTATACGAAGAGCTCCAAATGAGGCCCTCTCTTTTGCTAGTTTAGTTTAAATCAAAGGAAACATGGATGATGGCAGCCAAGAAATAACTATAGCAGAATGGGTATATATTTTTTTTATGCCTCGATTCAATTCTATGATTTTGGCGATCCTTCCATCCAAAAATGGCACAACGATCTCATAAATCTTACTATTAAAGGTAAAATGATATAAACATAATCAATACGTACGTAGTATATTCCTGTGTATGATCTCAATTCTAGATACGATTCTAGCAATAACATCAATGATCGCGTGTCTATTATATGACATTATTTCATTAGAAAATGAATGTATAATTAACATAAAATATATACAAATTTGATATTCTATTGATAGTATATCACTTCTAAAGAAAAAAAAAAGTTCCTTTTCTGGACCGTCAATAGTCAATACGTTATACATTCTTAATATTTTCACTTCAAATATAAAATGTTTACATAATATTTTCACAATTCCATTTTACATTTCAATTTAGGGAGAGCCTTACGCACGATCCGAAAATCTTAGATCCTAACAAGATTGGAATGAGCCGGGAAAATTTGGTCATATGTTTGAAGTATATAGATACTGGCACACAGAATGACCTTTAAACTAGAGGTCCCCATGATTTGAAACGAAGCAACCCGCTTGTGCTGTATAAGCACCTGTACAATTATAGTACAAATCAGTGTTAAATGGCATCTCCAGGGTGTAAAGTAGTGGCAAGTGTTCACAAGGAGGAAAAACTAAGGGCAAGTTGCGTTGCATCCCTTTTAAACACCTAAATCCATGGACCAAAATAAGCCAGCATCACTCAGAGATCTAACATTGGTACGTCAGGAATTGCATCCACACCTTAAGTAACCAAAGGCAGACCTCTTTTTATATGGCTATAAATTACAACTTCTGTCCTGGCATCGGATGACAATTAAGGCAGCTGCTCGTTGCCTAATTAATAATATAAACACGAATTTCATATTCTCTATCAAAAAAACAAAAAACAAAACCATACAAACTCCAACAATGTTTTACATAGTGATGTGTAAGATGTTCGCCTTCTTGAATGTTACGAAACTTCAGCTCTTTGCTGATCAACTCAATGCTGTGTACCGCGATGATAACAAAACAACATTGCAGTTGGGGCTGACGGCTATGAAATCAAAGCTTTACCTCCCATCTCCCAGATCTTGATTGTTCCATCATCACTTGAAGAGGCAAGCAATTGGTTCTGCTACCAAATAACAAAATGAAGGCAGGGTCAAATAGCAAGAGATTTTTTGCAAAGAATCCAAATTTTTACAAGATTAGCACACTGTAATTTCTTGATTCAAGAAAATGACAAAAAACACACAAAGATACACACCATTCACTTGTTAGAAATATTATGCATCTTACCGTCGGGCTCCACTGGACACAGTTTACATCCATTTCATGAGCTCCCTCCTTTTGTGTAAGCAAAGTGTACATGGGCTCATCTACCTGTTAACGAGGCAGAAATTCTGAAACATGACTAAACAGCACAAGAATTCCTACTAAGTACTAACATTGGTGCTCTAATAAGTGGAACGGTAATTCTTTTTTGGTCGAAGGAGAGGCGACACTCTCCATGTGGAACGGCAAATCTTTATTGTATACAACATGCACTTGGCCCAAATTCGGAGCATTGTATCTTTGTCATATCAAGTGTTTGAGCGAAAAGTAATTAAAATTCACAAAACATATAGGAACACAAGTAGGAGCAGAAAGAGACGGCACTCTTACCCCGCCATTGTTGTTTTCAACAAACAATCTTATGCCATCATCCGCACCCCCGGTAGCAATTATGCCATCACTTCACATGGAGTTCAAAATATCACAAAGTCAGTACCGGTTGGTAGAAACATGCACATAGATTAACACTAAGGCAAAGAAACTAGATGATGATCATCTTTCTTTCACCAAGTTTACTTCTAGTTTTACTTATAAGCTTAACTTTAACAATCTTACACTAAGGCTGACAATCATAGGAAAAAAACTGGATCGCCTTTCTATGCTCTTGAGAATAATATTTAATGCATAAGTGGCCAGAATGACATGCACGTGTGCACCCCCGGCCCCAAACCCACCCATCAATTAACAACCCATCAGCCCATCCAGCCACACCGCATGCCAATGTGAGTGAATCAGATCATACCATGCAAATACATAAGTAATCTAAGAGTTCTCCTACCTTGACCAATGAACTGAAAAGATAGTCCGGTCATGATAGCCTGAAAGAGTGCACAAATGTGTCCTGATTATGTCAACAATGAACAGTTAGAGTTAGCACATTGAAACAACCGGGAAAAATTACACAGCAATGCCACCTTCAGCAAAATAAAGTCAAAACAGGAAACAAGTTAGTTTTGCAAAGTAGCAATCTATCTAGATTTCTCTTTTCTCAACTAAATGCTTTTCTGGTGAAAGGTTTCAAGAATACAGAAAGCAAAAAGTATTTTCCAATAAAAAGTAACCATGTCTATACATTTTTCACTATACAAACATAGTAATTAGACGTGTTTTTAAACAAATGAAGTAATGCAATATCTTTTTCATGTACTATAAGAAGGTCAAACAGTAAGCACAATAAGGATCACTACAAAGAAAACAAAACAAAAGGGAGAATAAGAAGATTACACCACTTCCTTTGTCACAGGCTTCTAAGCTTAGTTTACTTTAATCAACACTACACACCTCTACTACTCTCCAACCTCTAATGAGGGAAACAAAATGATTGCTAGATATCTTAAGTGAAACTTTATATCTGATAAAACTGAGCGTAAATCAACTTTGAAGCTATTTCTCACCATGGCACATAGTCATTGCTGGACTCTTGAAGATCATTGTCTGTTCCCCATATTTTTATTGTAAGATCATCACTGTAAAAAGAGTCAAATCAATGTTGGTTACACATATCTTTTAGGACGAGACCATAACTTCAAGGATAGGACATGATCATACCTACAGGTCACCATTTTGTCCCCTGTGGCATTAAATGATAAAGCCCATACTGTGGAAGTATGTCCACTGAAAATAGTAAGAGCACGTTGTAAGTTGGTAAGAAAAAGTTATGAAATATGTGGCACTCATGTTCCATGTCATGGTATTACATCAACAGAGATAAGGTCAACATCAATCCTTTTTATGACATTCCATCACAGTTAATATTTCACCTGCAGGAAGGGATAGTCTTGCAGGGTAGAGGAACATAGGATTATAAATGAAATGTCCAAATGTATACCCATTAGATGCATTTAGAGTTTGCACACAGTGCCAATCATCATCGCCATCTTCAGCCCATACCTGCGAATGAAAAATTCTTTTTTAGTCTCTCTTTTACTACAAGCAAGAAACAAAGAGAGAAACTAGTACCTTGATGCTATTGTCATAGCTACAAGAAAATAGAAGGTCCAAGTGAGGATGCCAGGCAACCATTTTCACATCCTGCGTATGACCTTGCAGCACTGAAACACAATCAAACTCATTCCCTGGTTCAACTTCCCAGATCCAAACTGACTTATCTCTACCACATGTTGCTAGCAAAGAACCAGATGCATTCCAAGACACACTCTTCACTTCATTCTCATGGCCCTTGGGAAAAGGATAGCTCAGCATTTATACATTACAGAAAACGAACGATGTAGAATAAACAGTGCATGTCAAATTATGCATCTAGAAAATTATTGTCCAATAAGCTTCTGATTACAGCAGTTAGGACCTAGGTTTAAATACAAAAGGTGATACTAGAGCAGACCCATATCTGGTGAAGATTGTAAACATCCATTTATTTGCAGTAACTTTAATAATATAGCTTGAATGCAAAAGCTTATAAATTGTAGGTACCTCGAGAGTAGAAACACATTCATAATCACCACCGACATCTTGCCAAATGGCTGTAGTAGCATCAAAACTTGCAGTTGCTAACATCTTGCCTGATGGAGACCAGGCACATGATCTAACTGTCCTTGTGTGTGTTTCATCTAGAACTGCCTGCATTATTAATTTGAAGATCACTACTGCCTCCTCCAGCACATAACCCCTCATAATTGCAGCATGATCGCTACTGCTAGTAGTAGTAGTAGTTCAATCATTACTATTAATTCAGATAGAAGAGACAAGCACGCTATTACATATGAATACATGGAAGAAACCTCTAGTATGGAAATGAAAAATCAGTCAAGTTGACAGCTTGAAGCCTTCAAAACAGACAAGCCTTGCCCTATGGAAACCCAACTACCAAGAAGCACACACTGAAAATCATAAGTTGGGAATCGAAACTGGTAGACAGTAACGGATTGCCTTGGTTTACAAGTGGAGCAATAAAAAGAAGCAGCTGAATCCAGCGATCAAAGCAGTTTGAGCGACGAATTGACAAACACAAGCAATAGTCATGAAAGCACCGAGGAAGAAGGGAGAAAAAAAGCACCCTGCATTCGAAAGAGCCAGAAGAAGACTGGTCCCAGATGCGGACGGTCTTGTCGCCGCTACAGGAGGCGAGAAGGGCGGAAGTGGCGGCGGGATTCCATGCGAGGCCCCAAACGCGATCGGTGTGGCCATGGAGCGTCTGGATTTCTCTGAGTTTCAAAGCTTCCCCGTTTTCGAAGGGGATCGCCATTGCCGGGGGAGAAGAGTTCTGGAAGGGTGTCAGTGTTTGTTTGATATGAAGGGGGTCTTAGGCGAGGAAGGAACCCCAACTTTATTCGGCGTGACCGGACGAGGTCGAGGACGGCGTCACGCCTCGGAGGCTCAGGACGAAGACTTGCGACTGCTAGGGCTCGTGGAAGGATGCTCGGCGAGGCTCGTGAACGACGGGGTCACCACATTTGGGTAACACCAAACTGGAACAGAGTTGGAGCTTTTTGTGATAGTTGATACGAACTGGAACTACGGGATTTATTAGCTGGGACTGGAATTTCATTTAGCAATCGAATAAGTAAAATTACGAAAAAGGGTATAAAAATTTAATAATATATATTATTTAATTGATATTTGTGAGATTAAAAAAAAAGTGAACTGTAGCATCGTCTTTCTCTTTGTGGATGAATAACCCCCATTTGGTGGAATTGGTTTCCACCGCCGACACCCATGGCCGGCACATATTCCACCACCACCGCAACCGGATTTGTTATCTAGAACTCCACCGACACCTCCACCGATGCAGTCGCCAAGAGCGGACTTGGATCTCGCAAGCCCCCTTCGACTCTGCCGTCACCTCTTCCGCCACTGTAGCCCCCGGATCTGGGCTTTGGAAGCTTCATTCGACTCTGTCGGCACCTCCTCTGCAACCGAATCTGGTCCTTACGAGCGGCCGGTGACTCTGCGACACCTCCCCAAACCGCCGTCACTTGCCCAGATCTGGTTTGCCGGCACCTTCTCTGCCACCATTGTGAGCTCCCAACCCTCCCACCATTGACGACGACGGCGAAAGGTCGACGAAGCCATCAACAAAGTCAGAGATATTGGATTGGAGATAGGGGTAAAAGTGAACCAAAAAAAATTAAGAGTTGATTTGCCGAGAGAAGCTCCTCTGAGGAGCTCGTGAAATTGGGGTTGGATTCCCAAATTTCCAGGCGCGGCCAGCTACTCCAAGCTAGTCCAAGCTCCGCCACCGAACGCTTTTCGGAAGCTTGAGAAATGCCCACAAGCCACGGTCAGCTCCCAAAAAGCTCAAAACGAACGGAGCCTTAACTCAGCTTATGTTACGGCCATTTCTATTGGAGTTCGATTCCTTAATTTTGTTTTTCATCACGTTCGACTATCATTTCGATTTAATGTTCTTACTGATTCATGAATGTTGCTTTGGATCGAGAGTTTATTCGGTTTGGATCGTATTGGGCCTAATGGGCTTATAGGCGCAATTCGAGTTCGATTCCTTAGTTTCGGTTCTTCATCACGTTCTACTGTCGTTTCGATTTATGTTCTTACTCTTTTATGAACGTTGCGCATAGCTTAGGCTCACGGTGTTTCCATGGACGGTGATTTTTTCCCCATTTTACCCTTGTATACTTATCTTAGGCGCATCAAACTACACTTCTAAGATAGACGCACCATTTAGTGTACATTTAGCCAAAAAATTGTGTACGAATAGCCGCTCTGTTTACGGTTTTTTATTGTGTGGCCTAAGTACATATTAAGAGATCCTCTTTCTCTACCCTCAACACACAACAATGCTCCATCCAGCTCTTTCCTCCAGCTCTCCTCCATAAATCTCATGAAGTCCGGGTGATGAGTCGAGGCAGCCTCAAAGGCCTCCGTGACCTATCCCCATCAACCCGGCTCTCCAGACTCAACATAAGGGGGTTATGGTCCGACGACAAGGCAGGGAGGTGTTTCTCCACCCGCGTACTAGTCGTATTACCCCTCCTCCACGTGAATAGAGGTCATGCGTATCCCAAACCAATAAGCCCTAGTCTGTTCACCCACTCCCTGAACACACCCGAGTCCCTTGTCAGCCCCCTGCTCCTCCCGCTCTCTCCTCGAGGCTCAAGATACAATTGAAATCACCCCTGATGAAAAGAAGCTCCAACCAAAACTCCTGCCTCTCCTGCATCCGAGGCATGGAACCTCTGTCTCGCCACCATCACAATAGCATGAATATAAGAGGTTCCTTTCTTGCAGACATAGACTTCAGTGCTTCGGCTATTCCCCCTGGCCTCTACCCTATCGCTATCCGAGAACAGCAACTGCTGGCACACTTCGTCTGCCCTCGCACCCCATATTTTCGGCTCCAAAATTGCAAGAACATCCACTCTATTTCGCTTTGAAAGGTACCTGGCGACCCTTCTAAAGCCCTTGCCCCCGGCTCCCTGAACGTTCCAAAACATACAATTCATCGGACACTAATCAGGAAGGGGAACACACACACATCCAATCAATTCTGCCCTTCGGTCGGCACCCCTGTCGAGGCGCCGCCGCCGCCGCCGTCTGCAATGGCGGTATTAGGCACGGTGGGATGATTATTATGGGGAAGCGACCGTCGAAACTGAACAAATTGGAATTCCAGAAATATTCGAGTCACCAAATGCGCTTGTTTTTCCTCCATGGCTAGCTCTCCTAGTTTGATCATAAATGAAAATGATGGAGTTGGGCGGTGTCATCCCATCCATCACCTATATATCTACTCCTCCAACAATGACCTGCAGCGTGCGGAGGACGATCCGCCGGAGTCATTCATGGTGTGCAAGGAGGCGGAGTTGGAGCGGAACGCCTTGGTGACGGAGGCTTAGGACTCGGTACGTGAAGATAAGGAAGTCGTCCATCATCGGCCTCCCCAAGTCGTAGAAGGCCGCCTACACAGAGGCAAATAATTCAAAGCAGCCAGCCCCCCGCCATCAAGCCCTCTAGAAGCACTAGGCCTCATAACACTCTGAATCGAAGCCGAAGAAGAGTACTACTAGAAGCTCAAGGAAGCCAAACTTGGCCAAACCAGACTGCTCTATTATACAGGTGGCCTAGACCTAAATTACAACTCTCAACGTACTCATCCTTGTTTATGTGCATTGCATGGTTATAGTATAGTAGCCTTTACGACCATGTTCCATCATTACTCTTCTTCTTATAATCCTTTTATACTTAACAAATTTACTAGTGGAGCATATGATGAGTAGCAGCAGAGCATGTAAGTTACAGCAACATGGAAAGAGGCGACCATAATTACATTCATTTTGTTTGCGAGCTGCAATGTACGTATGTCATTCGTGATAGTAGCAGCTGATCATCAACAAATACAGAGCCCGGAAGATGGGAAATGAAGTGTGTGTATGCAAATACAGAACCCGAAAGTGAAACATTTTGGACTTTGCGAAGAGAACACCTTGGACCTTGATCTTGCTTTTGCTCCCATTGTAAAGACAGGCCTTCTTTTGTATCAAGCTGATGCCGCAGCTTGCTCTTCCGCCATCTGAGATGGCGAGAGAAGAGTGCAAATGAGGTTTCTGTCACCATACACGTTGTCGACACGCCCTGCAATCCAAGCGGCAAATAGATCATATCAGTACTCCCCAAATCATTTAAGTCTGTTGCATTATAATGCAAGATAACGTATTTTCCAGCTGACGCAAACACGCAACAAATCACCAAGGAAAAAGAGAACATGAAAAAACAGTTGGAAGAGTACCGGTAGTAGGCCAAAACTTGGAGGAGCGAAGCCATTGAGCAGGGTAAGCTGCATATTCCCGCGTGTAAGGCTTTGTCCATGCGTCCGCCATGAGCAGCGATGGCGGGTGAGGAGCTCCCTGCACAAGAAACAGTCTTTATCAGTTCTGACCTTCTGGTACACTTATTTGCCCAAGACAGTATAGCGTCTAACGCACCTTAAGAACATTGTTGTGAATATCAGCTTTTCCACTCTCAATCTGAGCAATCTCCTCTCTGATGGAGATAAGAGTGTCACAGAACCTGTCTAGCTCAGCCTGCAAGAACAAACCAGATCCAAATCTTTAAGGACAACCAAAGCCTTTTCGTTCACCTGTTAAAACACCATAATCAATGAATTTATTCAACTGTTATATACCTTGCTTTCACTTTCCGTGGGTTCAATCATGAGTGTACCAGGTACAGGCCATGACATGGTGGGTCCATGGAAACCATAGTCCATCAGACGCTTCGCCACATCTTCTGGCTCTATGCCAGCAGTGTTCTAGAATGACAATATGAACAAGTCAGAAACCATACTAACATGTTGGCCGTATATAGTTTGGTTTTATAGACCACATCTTACATTACATACGACATTTTCTATTTGATTATCTGATAAGTTCTATATAGTGCAATTACATCCAAACAAACCCAATTGATGTTACCTTGAAGCTTCTCAAATCGATAATGAACTCATGAGCAACTGTTCCATTGACACCACGGAAAAGCACAGGATAATGGTTCTGCAATTATCAGAAAATGTTAAGAACACAATTCCAAACGCATTCACAAACATCAGGTATCTTGAGCATCGAGTGAAAAACTACCTCCAAACGCTTAGCCATGTAGTTAGCATTGAGAATAGCTATCTTGGATGCATCAGTCAGGCCCTTTGACCCCATCATAGCTATGTAAGTGTATGAGATTGGCAAGATCAGAGCAGATCCCCAAGGGGCTGCAGAGATTGTACCCATTGGCTCTAGCTTTTCAGGTGCAGGAAGCCCACCGGTTGCCACCTGATACATTCCAAAGGTGAACCCAATTAATAGTACGAAACTTTTGTCAAGCCTTAATTATAGCCAATTCAATAACAAGCTCCTGATTTCTAAACCTTGAATTGGAGAGCTTACCACTGGGTGTGAAGGCAGGAAAGGCGCTAAGTGCTTCTTGACACCAATAGGACCCATACCGGGACCACCTCCACCATGGGGAATGCAAAATGTCTTGTGCAGGTTAAGATGGCAGACATCTGCTCCAATGAATCCTGGGCTGGTAAGCCCAACCTAGAATAAAAATGTAGAATGCTTTTCAGTTTGACTATAAGATATATAGATTAATGAATTGCAATAACTTCAGCTGAAGGATATGAGAATGAATCAGGTAATTTGTCTGAAGATGGCAGCAACCGGAAAGTTAATATTGCTTTCAAGAAACGATTTAAGAGCAGTGAAGACCGTAATAGGCAAAAGACAAAAAACAGACCTGTGCATTCATGTTTGCACCATCCATGTAAACTTGGCCGCCATTATCATGGATAATTTTGCAGATTTCATCAATCCCTTCTTCATAAACTCCATGGGTTGAAGGATATGTAACCTGAATTTCATATCCCAGAGAGCTATCAATCAAAGTTGCGAAGGCTAAAGTTGATGTAGTTTTAAGCTACATGGGTTGATCATACCATGAAAGCTGATAAGTTGTCCTTGTGCTTTTCAGCAGCCTTTCTCAACTCTTCAATGTTGATGTTTCCCTTGGCATCAGTTCCAATAGTAACAATTTTCATCCCACACATGGCAGCACTGGCTGGATTTGTCCCATGAGCAGAGACTGGGATAATGCAAACATTGCGGTGATTGTCTCCTCGGGACTGCAACATAATTGTCATCATTAAAGGAATATTATTAGAAGATGTCTCAGGCACAAATAAATTTCATCTGTGCACTCACTAACAAATGCCAGCAGTTACTTGCTTTGGGTAAGAAAGTATTGCCATGATCTAATAACTTTAGGATAAATTAATCAAATCATAGATATCAAGTTCGAGAAAAATGATAGCAGAGAATTTTCCCAAACAGCAGAATAATCATTAAACTAATTTCACCCCATGGATTTATATCTTACATAGGTTCACATTAGAATGGTGATTAATTATATTTGCAATGTCAAAGCAAGCAACCAGCTCAATATCAAACATTGACACCATATATATTCTGGACAACATAAGAATCACAAATCTATGCATTGTTCTTGAAATCACAGGAAAATAAGAGACCAGAAGGTTTTTTTTATGGTGAATAAAAAAGGAAAAAGACATCAGTATATTGACAAATCCATCGTGAGAAATATTTAAACTAAGGTTTCCTCTTAAGTTTAGTCCTTTGACTCATGATTCAAGCAGAATACAGTGATAGGTCGAAATGTGATAATAGGTCGAAATGACTTCCAACGATCAGAAAAGCAAAATGCCTCTACATACCCCCAGGAAGCTTTTCCATGAAGCATAATGCATAAACAAGATACTTCAGCAAGAATCTATATTTTTCAGCTAACGAATATGCAAAACAAACATAGTACAGTACCATGTGATAAGCCCGAATAACCATCAGTCCAGCATACTCTCCAGCAGCACCAGCATTTGGTTGCAAGGAGAAAGAGTCAAATCCTGTAATTGTGCATAAGAGATCACCCAGATTCTCGAACATTTCCTACAAAAGTGCATAGAAAACATAATAAGCTTTATGAGATGTGAAATCTGGATATTTACAAGATTTGAAATTGACAGACAAATCCAAGGAAACAAACACAAGTTTAAATTATGTACTTGATATCCCTGAGCCTGTTCTGTTGGAGCAAAAGGGTGAATCTCTGTGAAGCCAGGCCATGTGACCGGCATCATTTCACTGGTGGCGTTCAACTTCATTGTACAAGAACCCAGAGGAATCATACTGTGACACAATGACAAATCTTTTGCCTGCAACCTATGTAGATATCTAAGAAGCTCATGCTCCGTATGGTATCTATGAAAGGAAAATGAAATCAGTATTTGTAAATATAGATTAGATTGTAAATTTTCAAATTTGAAATTTTAGATCCTTACGAGTTAAATACAGTGTGTGTCAGGTAGGGACTCTGTCTCTCAAGGGAAGCAGGAATTACATTTCCAACCTCGGATGCAATAGATGCAGCAGTGAATCCCACCTAAAAACCATGTTGAAACAAAGCTTTGTCACATATGCATCCCAAGAGAGTAACTATTGTTATAATTTTTGAAGGCGTGAATGAGAATATACAAGCACTTACAGATTTTCCACAAGCAAATAATTTGAACAGTGAGTCAACATCCTCTAAAGTGGTGGTCTCATCAAAAGACACGGTGACCTGTACAGGAAAACCAAATTTTATGTTACAATGAGTAAAAAACTAATGCACCAAAGTTGTTCAGAACTCCTAAAACCAAACTTACAGTGGTCGAATCAACAACTCGCAAGTTCATCTCACTCTTGCAAGCAGCATCTGCAATTGCCTTTGCATCAGCACACTTGATCTTCACAGTGTCAAAGAAGGGAGCATCTTGAACTTCCACGGTCCCAAGCTTCTTCAGACCAGCAGCAAATGTCGCAGCAAGACCATGCGCCCTCTGAGCAATAGTCTTAAGACCCTCAGGTCCATGGTAAACAGCATACATAGCAGCCATGTTTGCAAGCAAAGCCTACACAGAAAAACACAATCCTCAACAAATGAAAACACGGCTCCTCCTATCTAGAAACAGAGCATTCAATTTGTTTATGGATAAGTTAGGCTTTCAGTAACATGATAGAATCATTTGCAAAGTACTAAGAAAAAAGGCACGAATCTACCTTCTACATACAAAAAGAGTCAAAACAACAGAGCTTAGGCATAGACATGCGTGTCCTATTGCATGGAGAAGAATTTTTATTGCATTCATTAAGTGATTTCACCATGAATCCATGTTCCATTTCTAAGCATTCAGATGCTGTAAACTAAGCATTTATTTACCTCCATAAAGCTCACCTTCACATTGTTAAAAAAAGAAGGAAAAGAAAGACTCTTTTAAGTTTATAAAGATATGGAAGAGGGATTGTACCTGAGCAGTACAGATATTGCTAGTAGCCTTGTCCCTCCTGATATGTTGCTCCCTTGTCTGCATTGCCATACGAAGAGCTGTCTTCCCAGAAGAATCAACACTAAGACCAATAATCCTCCCAGGCATCAACCTCTTGTACTCCTGAGAGGTTGCCAAGAAAGCAGCATGTGGACCACCATAACCCATTGGCACACCAAATCTCTGAGCAGAACCAATTGCTATATCAACTCCAAGCTCACCTGGTGGCTTCAACACCGTCAAAGCCAATAGATCGGTAGCCATGACAACCTTAACCCCGCTAGCATGAGCCTTCTTGACAAACTCTCCATAGTCGAAAACCTCCCCTTCAGTACCCGGGTACTGAACCAAAACCCCACAAACATCACCCGACGAGTAGTCAATGTCCTTCAGATCAGAAGTGACCACCTTAAGATCAAACCCATCGGCTCTAGTCTTACACACATCGATTGTCTGCGGGTGGCAGTTGCTGGCTATGACAAAAGTCTTCCTTTTACCCTTGAGGATATTGTTGCACATAGCCATGGCCTCAGCAGCTGCAGTCCCCTCATCAAGCAAGGAAGCGTTCGACATGGGCAAGCCAGTGAGATCAGTAATCATAGTCTGGTAGTTCAAGAGCGACTCCAACCGCCCTTGCGAGATCTCGGCTTGGTAAGGGGTGTACTGGGTGTACCAGCCAGGGTTCTCCATGACGTTCCTCAGAATGACAGGTGGCACAAAGGTGTTGTAGTACCCCATTCCAATGAAGGACTTGAAGATCTTGTTCTTATCATTCAAGGTCTTCATGTGGGTAAGCATTTGGGACTCAGTCAGGCCCTCATCAAACTTGGAGAACTCCATGTTCGGAAGCCTTATGGATTTGGGGACAGTGGCATCAATCAGGGTATCAAGGCTTTCAAACCCCACAAACTGGGCCATCTTGGATTGCTCATCAGGGGTTGCCGAGTTATGTCGGCGGGCAAAAGTGTCACTGGGTTTCAGTGCATCTACTGAAATGGATCTAGTTTGTGCAAAGCTACTAACACCCATTTTGCTACACACTCCATTTTCACGGGAAAACAGAGAACTAGAAGAAGAAGAAGCCATAGTTGAGATGTACCTTGATCGCTGAAGGAAGCCAGAAGAAGCATCTGAGGCGCCATTAGTGTGCTTGGTCTGAGCCAGCAGACGCCTCAGCATTGCCCTGCTTGCAAGCCGCCTTGCACGCTCCATTTTCAGATTGTTTGGCTCTCTCTGAAAGCAAGAGGCTTCAGAGGGGAAACACAAGAAAATGGAGTAAAGGGTATTGTACTATTGTATCAATATCCCATGGGAGAGGAAGAGGTGAGGGTGAACGCCAATGGGGTTGTGTTTATATATATGAGACACACAAAAATAATGTAAAAAAATCTCCCCTATGAGATCTGGAGTGCATTAAATTGGAAATAAAATAATTGGGAAAGGACAAAACTTTATGAGTGGTGAAGGTGGGTTGGTGGAGGATGCAGGGGCCCCTTTCAAGAGTGGGTGAAATGGAGAAGAGGAAAGTGGAAAGCTCGCCCACCATAGAAGTGGGAAACACACAAGTTTTGCTGGCGTGGCGATTGCAGAGCACAAGGGAGCATACAACCAGAAAAACAAAGTGGTATTATCAGCTCAATGGGAGGATATATATGAGGGTGATTTGGTTGGAGGGTATTGTTTCAGGGAGGATTGAGTTTCAACGGATCACATTTACCCAGAAGGGATTGTGTGATTCTGAAAACATCCCAATTATTTGGAAGGGTTTTGAATTGGGATATTTGTGGGGAAGACGATAATGGAGGAATGGTGGGAGATTCTCTTTCACAATTTGCTTACCAATATCCTCTGCCACTCCCGTGGTAATCATCAATCAAAGAAAGGCGAAAGCTTTTTCCGCCTTTCACCACCTCAGCCTCAAATATCAAATCTCAAAAAGCAAAGATTAAGGTAATCGACTTCCACCACAAATTTAACCTCTGAGGATATGGATTGCTGACTGAACACTGAACACCTACAAAAGAATTTTTATTTTCGTTTGTTTGTTCGATTGATTACTCAAATTTAGCTGCCATGGATGATTGATTGAGGATACATCGGATTTGGAGGGTCACATATCTGCGGATTCGCTTTAAAATGAGTCAACAACCAACAAATATCACACTAACCTAGGTTTATGGATTTGATGCTAATCTATCGAACAGGTAAATATTGTTTCGACAAAGAAACAGGTAAATGGGACTAAAACCTACTACTGTAGTAAAACATAATTTAGCATTTCGTGTACTAGGTTTTTTGCCTGGTAGGTGGATGTTTTTTAGTAGTTACAGTATTTCTTATCTAAAACATAATTTAGCATTTCGTGTATTAGGTTTTTAGGTAAGTTTCACTCCAAAATTACTAGAAATATTATTAGATAAAATATTTTAAAAAAAAGTTGAGTTATAAATATTCAGAAACATGTTGAAACTTATATATACCAATGTTATCATTTTATCATTTTAAAAATCCTCAAAAACTTACTAAAATCTTCGCTCCTAAAGAACCTTTTGTTGTCAAACACTCGTTCACCAAACTTTAATGCATTGTTTTGGAGGTTTGTATAATCTTAAAACTACCTATAGTAAATAGTTAAATGGGTCTGTAATATATATCTTAGAGTTTTATACTTTTATAGGAGGCTAGATCTTGATAGAGTGGTTCTAAAAAGAAATTAACACAATTTTGATAATCTTAAAAGTGATTACTATTTATGTATTAAGTAAACCGAGCTACAACACATGATTCTTAGCTACAAATTTTTTAAATATGAGTTTATTCCGGTAAAAACTTTTATTATCCTGTAAACTAAAAACATGAACAAAATACATAAATATATATGTGAACAATATGAAGAAATATGTAAACAAAATCATCTTTTTATTATGGATCGTATTAATATATGTAATAACAAAATTTCTCAAAATCATCTGTTATGGACTTATGGATAATAGCACAAAATCAAAAACATTTTTGGAGTTCATGTATTTCCTGTTTTGTGTTCACATATATGTAATTCATGTTAACGTATATCTATTTTATGTTCATAATTTTTACTTTATAAACTAAGAAAAGTTTTTATTTGATTCAAATCCTTAAATTATAGCCTATATAATGAAGATGCACATAACTTCAGCCAAAAAAAAAAAAGAAGATGCACATAAAACATAAAAATGTAATAAATATTATATCTCAGTTATATTATAATAGCTTATTGGCTATACAATTGTGTAGTTATTAGTGATAAGAATCACTAATTAGGATAAAACCCTTAAAGATATTAGTTCGACCAAGTGTGAATTCATTTGACAACCTCACAGACTCACAGTGACTACATGTTAACAAAGCGATTTTTGTTACATACTGTAATTAGTGTAATACATATGGCCCATTGGAGCTAGATAATGTGAACTTAGACCGTTTATACTTTTTGTCGGCGAAAACCTCTTATTAAATCAAGATATTTTGTATGGGTTTGATATGGTTTTTGGATCTAATCTATGTGCATGGTTTTTGTTTTTTTTGATGAAATCTATGTGCATGGTTGGAACTTGAAAACTTGATGATGTTGTCATTCCTTCGAAGAAAGTGACCCAACTTCAAAAAATACTTAATTAACACCTACCTACCTACCACTCTCTTCTATAGTTTTGATAATGAGCTTGCACTTTTCTTTTGTTTATTCTAATCATTTTTTTATAGAAAGTTTATGCTAATCAAGTAATAATATTAGTTTGTGGAAGTTGTCCGAACAAAGTTATACTTTTGAGTTAAACCGGCATGTATATAACCTAGAAGGCTAGAAACCATGTTTTGAATTACTAACTAGTTTAATCCCCTACTATCTACGAATAACCGTAATAAATTTATTAGAAATATTGATAAGAAAAATACTATATCTATAAAGTACATTTATTTGAACAAAGATTTAATTAAAATAATTTATAAAGATATTATAAAGATATTTATGTATATGATTTAAAGTTTGATTTATTAAAATAAATATATAAGATTTCAATTAATAAACTTTATTAGATAAGGTATAATCTTTTAAATCATTTGAAATATTAAATACCTTAATTTAAAAGATCATCTTATGGATATAGACTCTTAGATTGAAAATCTATACATGTAGATACAGTCTAGATTATATGTTTATAAAAATTTGAATTATATTTGAAAATATATTATATTTGTTAAAAAATAATTTCAAAATTATTTATCAGAAATTACTTTCTGATTTTATCTTGATATTTTGTTTTCAATGAAAAGATAATTTTTGAAAAATGATCTAGTCAGGAGTATAAAAAATTCGAATTATACTTCAAGCATATATTATATTTGTTAAAATATAATTTTAGACTTATATTTTAGAAATTACTTTTCGATTTTATCTTGATTTTTTGTTTCAATGAAACGATCATATTTGATGAAATAATAATATTTATTAAAAGATTGCAGCTTATCATATTAAGTAGGGTCTGACGAATTATTTTATTATAGAAATGACATGTGGATTTTTTTTTGTCAAGACATTAACTTCGCTTTATACTATACTAGTATACATAGTTGTATTGGAGAAACACTAGAGTAAAGAGAAAACGAATCCTAATATGGAGGGTTAGTTTTTATTTAATTTTTCTCTAATTTCCCTCCTAATCTTGTGAGTTGACTTGGTCAATCAAGCTATCTCGATCGTTAATCGGTCATCGATTCTTGACAATCACTAACTGTTGACTATTACTTGTTGATAATTGCTTGTTGACAATCATCGATTGTTGACGGTTGTTTAACGACGTTCACCAATTGTTAATAGTTGCCATTCACCATTTGTTAAAAGTTGTCGATGTTCACCAATTGTTAATCGCTAACAAAAGGGAATATTTGAGACAATTGTCTCTAAAGGATTTAAGTGACACATTTTATGTCATTGAGTCCGTCTTTATATATAGGGATTTTCTTTTTTGGTACCCCTTTACTATGTGAATTTAATACTCCGGTAGCCAAATTTCCTCAAAAGTGTAAACTTTATTAACCACAATGAGAAAAAAAAAACCCTAAAATTTACTCAATCTCACATGCCTTCCATTCTTCCTTTAGTAACAAAAAAAAATGCACGACATTCTTCCCCTAGTTACAAGCACGAAAACACCTTCGTTCTAAATTTTGAAGTGAGGTTGCCGATAGATACCAGGGGCGGAACGAGACCTGCAACCGGGAGGCAAGAGCTCAACGACCAAAGACGAAAACTCCATGGGAACTCCGATGGCGGCCCTCAAATCGATACGACAAGTATTAAAATTGCTCTAATTATTGACGCTCAACATGATTCAAGGGTTTAACTTCAATTATTGAAATTTCTATAAAGTTAGGGTTTTAATTTGGGAATAATCTGTATTTAGGGTTTGTAATTTAGGGATAATTCGAGATTGGGGGTGATTTGAGTAAAGTTCTAGCTTCTTTCCATTCTACTCCCAATTTTTTTTTAAATACGATTTGTAAATATTAACTCACATAAAGGGGAAGAATATCGTGTTTTTTTTAAAAATTTTTTTTTTGCTCTTTGTAGTCAAGAGAGTTTAGACTTTTGAGAAATTTGGCTATATATGAAGGATTAAATTAGCATAGTAGAGATGTACCAAAAGAAAATGAATTTTTTTGGGTAGCAATGAGAAATGTCAATACCTCAAAGATACCAAAAGAAAAATCCTTTATATATTTATTTTTACAACTTCGTGATGACTAGGTTTTCACAAAAATTTAGAAAATGAGTCAATGGGATGAGAGACAATCACTTCTAGTTTATCACTACATATAAGGAAGAAAGAGTTAACAGTATACGATATTAACACATGATTATCGAAAGCTAACATGAGCCATTCAAATATACTCTCAAAAGTTTTTTCCTGATGGGAATGAGAGTACGTAGATTTTGTGCAAAAGAATGTGTGTATTCTCATTGACCAATATGGTATATATACAATTACATATGGCTTGGAGCATAAGATAACCCCTATACAAAGACTAATCTACCCTTATGTCTAATACTCCCCCTAGAATTGGAGCATAAAGATCTAGAATGGCTAACTTGCGAAGAAAGAATTGAAGTGGTTGACGACCTAAAGGCTTTGTAAAGATATCAGTTGGCTACTCGGTAGACCGAATATGTGAGGCAATAACGGTACCATTCTGAATCAGGTCACGAACAAAGTGACAATCAATCTCAATATGTTATGTGTGCTCAAGAAACACAGGATTAGCAGCGATATGGAGAACGGCCTGACTGTTATAAAATAGCCGAATAGGGGTAGAATGACGTACGCCAAATGATCGTTAGAGAGACTTCAGCCAAATTAACTCAGAGCAGGTAGATACCTTGGAGCGATACTCAACTTCAGCGGAAGATCTAGAAACAATATGTTGCTTCTTTGTCTTCTTGGAAATAGGAGATTCTCCAAGAGAAACAAAGAAGTCGGTAATAAATCGACGTGACAGAGGGCAAGAGGCCCAATCAGAGTCACAATAAGCAAAGAGTTGTAATGAGCTGGAAGCCGAGAGAAGTAGGCCTTGCCCTGGATGACTCTTAAGATATCGGAGAATACGAACCGCAACATGCCAATTATCCACCTTAGGATATATGAGATGTCAAAAATGAGCCAAAGTATGATCCGAAAAACTAAGCTCTGGCCGGGCAATAGTAAGATATATGAGATGCCCAATGAGACGACAAAAGCGGTCAGGATGAGCGAATGTCTCATTAGTGGAAGTGGCAAGAGTTTGATTCTGATCCATAAAGAACTCGCATGGATGCCCGGCAAGAAGCCCAGACTCGGCCAAGATGTCAAGAGCGTACTTAAGCTGTGACACAAAGATGTCCTTAGAAGAGCGAGAAACCTCAATGCCCAAAAAATATTTCAGCGTCCCCAAGTCCTTTATACATAGAAGCAAGTACTGAGATAAGCCTTAAACCTGGAGATGGCGGATGAGTCGTTGCCAACAATGATCATGTTGTCCACATATGCAAGGTAACATGACCCCGAGTAACACAAAGAGAGAATAATCAACATGACTCTAAATTAACCCGAATGCACGTAAGGTAGCTACAAATTTAGCAAACCAATTCCTGGGAGCTTGCCGAAGTCCATAAAGAGACTTTTGAAGGTGATAAACAATACCAGGATGCGATGGTGGGAAGCCAAGCGGGAGCTTCATATAGACTTCTTCAGAGCATCTCCAAGAGTATCTCCATATTCTTGGAAAACTCACATTTGGAGATTTTTGGGTGTTTTTTAGCCCCAAGAGTATCCCCATTTGCTTCTCCAAAATGAGGATGAGCATCTCCATATTTGGGGTTATCTCCAAATTGTGTTTTACTCTTCATTCATTCATTTATTTGATTTTTTTTCAAAGTAAATAAATGCAAAGTTGTTTCTAATAGATCTCCAAAATGGAGAACCAATTGGAATTGGTGTAAAAAATTTTTGGAGAGAAGGGGTGTTGTTTCTCCATTTTGGAGAAATTTTTAGAGCATCTCTTAGAGATGCCCTAATGCAAATCACAATGCAAGAAGAAATTATGAGCATCCATTTGATGAAGTTACCAGCCTCTGATAGCTACAACAGACAAGAAAACGCGAATAATAACTATCTTCGCCAGAGGAGCGAAAGTCTCACTGAAATCAAGGCCCTCAACTTGTCTATTTCCAAGCACCACTAGATGCACTTTATGATGCTCAATAGAACCCTCAGATCGGTATTTGATATGATACACCCATTTGCAACCAATAGCGGATTTATTAGGTGGAAGCTCAAAGAGAACCCAAGTTTTGTTATGTTCGAGAGTTGCGATTTCAGAGGCCATAACCTTACGCCAAGCCACATCTCAAACAACCTCACTGTAAGAACTTGGTTCATGACCCGCAGTGACTAACGCCAAGAACCTAGTATGGGCAACAGAGAAATTAGTAGTAGATACATATGCCACTAAAGGATAGGGTGTACTTGAAGACGGTGAAATTGAAGCAAAAATGGGCGAAGCAGAGGGAGGGGGGGGGGGGGTTGACGACCGTAATAGTACTACAAATGTAGCCTTGTAAACAAGCCGGAGGACGGCGCACACGAGAGCTTTGTTGAGCGGGCACAACGACTTCCCTTGTCATCAGTAGGGGTTGTAGGCTGCTGGAGAGGTACAATAGACGGCATGTCAAGGGTTGCATCGTCGTCAAAAATGGCTGGATGCGCCGGCTCATCAACCACAATAGTGTCCGATATGGATGTTGTCTTGGTAAGATATGGGAAATCTTGCTCAGAAAACTATACATCCCGACTAGTAAAAAAATTTGGCAATAGTGATATGACATGATATGCTTGGAATGGAATATATAAAAATTAAAATATAATCTGCCCTTGCCATGTCATGTTTCCGACCGCCACGTCATCAAACCCGTCGGAAAAAATATCGGAAAACCGTTTCTAGTTAATATCGCGATAGTTCGGTTCGTTCGTGTCGATTTATGATTATTTTTGTTTGAATGTAGATAGTTGGGATTATTATAAGTCATTTTTCCAAAATCTTGGTGTTGTTTCAGTTTGCTTATTATTTGCCATGTTTGCTTGTAGTGGTTTGATCGATGTCATTGATTGCTCTGTCATCTTGGTTGTCGTTTAGAAAATCCTAAGGATTGTATTGTTGCTTCTGCTGAAATCGTTTGTGTGATTAGGAGTTAATGGTCGATCTCCAACATATTGATGCTTCTTATCATAAGATCATCAAAGGACCCAACTCTTTCCATCAAACTAATCCATGTCAAGCGGTCTACAAATCATGTTGCTGATATTTTAGCAAATTCTCCACGAATTTAGTCACTCAGGTCCCTTAGTTGAATTTTCTTCTTTTATTCCTTGTACTCTTGCTGCATTATTTGTTGATGTAAACTCTATTATGGCATATACAGTGGTAGACCAATTTTTTGTCCTAGTAATATAAAAATAATATATGTGAAGAACCAAAGCATGTTTGACCATCACAATGACCAAAATGCATGTTTGGTCTTCAATTGTCATGGTAACATGTGTCACATGATAGGCAAAAAAAGAGTAAATTGTTATTAGTAGAAAAGAGAATAAATAAATATTTTTTTATATTGTGATGACCAAATAAAATGGTCAACCAATATTTATGCTCTAGTGGAGTTTCTCTCCACCAATTTAGTCTCTTCTTCTTTTATTCCTTGTATTCCTGATGCTTTATTATCTAATGTAAACTCTATTATAGCATATATAATGGTAGACCAATTTTTGGTCCTGGGAAGAAAGAAATAATATAAAAATTATATATGTGAAGAAAGTGGAGAAAACTGAAGCATGTTTGACCATCACACTGACCAACGTGCATGTTTGGTCTTCAATTGACATGGTAACATGTGTTACATGAGTAACAAAAAAAAAGTAAATTGTTATTAGTAGAAAAGAGAATAAATAATGACCAAATAAAATGATCAATCAATATTTATGCTTTAGTGGAGTAAACTACGATCAATATTTTTATAATAAAATCCGCAAGAGCTCATAACTTTGTTTTTAAACCAATAAAAAAAGGATTCTCTATTTTAGCAATTTGACTAGTATTAGTCCCGTGCTTTCAAGGCATGAATGTATTTTAACTAAAAACTTAGTTTAAATTTTATATAAAGGTATTCAAAAGATTAGTTTGATATATAATCTTGTATTATTGTATTTAATTTGTTTTTTATGGGATTTATTTTAATGATACAGTATTTCTACTATGATATATTATTTTAAGCAAACAAAGATTTGTAGGATTATAATTTTTGTATAAGGATTGTATATTCTTAAGATTTGTAGGATTTATTTTAATATTTATGGATTATAACCTTAGTTATATATTTAGTTAGAGTTGACATACATTTTTCTATATTATTATTTTAATCTCCAATTTAGTATGTAGTAAGAGTAATTGATTATATATTTAAGGAAAAGTTATAGATACAATTTCAATGATATATACTCTTTCTTATTTTACATATGTGTAGGGTCTATATTCAAAATTAACCAATTAAATTATTAAAAAAAAAACAGGTGATATGGTCTGGTCTAATGTGAAGGAAATATGTGGCATGATAATTATTATTTTTAACCTCCGCTTTAATATATAGTTATAATCAATATATATTTTAAAAACCGACCGTTTTCGATCCACCACGTTGATTTTGGCTCCACACCATATTTAGAAAAAAAATATTTTTTTTCACTTTATTATTTCATTTTACTTAAATAGATTTATCCTTATTAACTTAGATTATTTTCTCTATTTACATGATCAACTATATTTTTACCCATTATAAATTTTTCTATCTTGATAACAAACCTTATTTCTAGTCCATGACCTAATATAGAGAAATTATATACGCATATCTCTTTTAATAGTATCAACTTATTTACAAGGTAAGCCCACAATTTTCTCAAATTATATAAACACCTCTTATTTTCATAATACACAAATACAAGCTGTCACTTTTTAACTCCCAAATTAATTTTGATCGTACCTCATATTTAAAAAAATAATTTTTATTATTCACATTATATAAGTTGTTCCTATTACATCTTCTTATTTATTATTTAATTTTTTATCCTTTATTAATCCTTAAAACATTATTGTAAAAATCTTTCACATTCAAATTAAGTAAAATCTTTGAATATTTGATCCAACTTATTTCTTTTAAAAAAGTTGTGGTTTCCTATATTTGATCCAAATTATGATAAACGATATCAGTTTATCAATCCATAAAACATTGCTTTTTATAATTTAATATATGATCGTCAATGTTCATTATCAATTTATGATAAATATTATAAGTGAAATATCAATTTATACTCTTATAATGAGATTTTAGAAAAAAGATATACCTAAGAAAGTGTAAATATTATGTCTCCTATGCATTTTTATGATTATACGAACAACAAAAATAACATCACACTCCTTTTAGAAAATAATATCTTCATAGGTTTTGGTTCAAATGAGTACTACTCTTATGGTAAAGACTATTCCTTGTGGTAAGGAGTAATCTCATCCATTATATTTACCTCTTTACTATGTAATGGACGTTCCAATTTTTATTTCTTTAAAAAAAAATTTCAGGAATTTTTTTTTTATGAAAATGATATTATTTTCTTATCTGAAAAATACCGTTAGAGCATTTAAGTACGACAGTTCAGTTTTATACACTAAAGAGTTCAAATTAAAATACTAACAGTTCAATTTATAACTACTACGAGTTCAATTTTCAATATTATATGGGTTCAAATTTTTTTATCTATTAGTTCAAGTTTTTGTTATATGAGTTCAACTTTTATATCTTTTGAGTTCATTTTTTATATAATTCGATTTTCACAAAAGTAAAATTATTCTAGTTTAATATTTTATTAACTCAAAAATATGTTTTCCTACAAAATAACAACTATAATACATAAAAAAAATAAAAATTTAAAAAAATAAAAACATAAAAAAGATCTTTCTTCACAAAAACAATGATTATAACACTAAAATGTGATAGTTCATTCTTTGCTAACCAAAGTGTTCATTCTTTACTAGAAGTTCAATTTTGTAATTTGTATGGATTCAATTTTTTGTACAATAAGTTCAATTTTTTCCTAGTGTTAGTTCAGTTTTTATTATTGTAAGTTCAAAATTTATACTATTCGGTTTTTTCTGAAAATGAAAATAGATAAAAAATAATTTAAGAAAATAAAAAAAAAATTCTTGATTTTTGAAAAACAATATGGACCATCCATTATAAGGTAAGAAGGTAAATCCACTCGATGTGATTACTCTTTACCGTAAGGGGTTGTCATTATCGCAAGAGTAGTCCTCACTCGAACCTAACTCTATGTTCATATATCATAACTTATATTATATTTTTCTATATCAATATTCGTTTTTAATATATCTAATTAGAGAAAGAGTCATGTAGGAAGGATTGTTGTGGTGAGAAATAGGAATGATTGTGCACCATTCGATCTAGTGCATCCAACGGCTGAGATTATAGCTTTTTTTTTTAATTTCACGCGCGTGCTGTGGGGCCTACTTCCCTCACACTATCCGCTCATTTGCAAAATTCACCCAAAACTGCTCTCCCTCTCTCTCTCTTGAAGGCGATAACGGTTCCGCTCAAACCTCCACCTCAAATCTTGTCGATTTTCGCTCGGAAACTGCAATCAAACTGCAATTTGTACACTCAAACACACAAACAATGGTGAGATCGAAGTCGTCTCCTTCAAACACGCGAGGTATGCTCAATTCGAAACCCTAGGTTTTGTTTTGTTTTTTTGCTTGCTTCGAACTGTAATTTTTTGATTTTGTGCAATTTCGCTTGTTTTTGCTTGGATTTTGGTTCTGAATGATGTTGTTGAAGTCTTTTCAAAGCGGTTATTTGTGATTAGTTTGTGTTTTAGTTGATTTGTCGCTCTAGTTCATGTATTTTGGAGTTGGTTGCTTGTTTTCGTTCGAGTCCATGTGTATTTCTTGTTGATTCTTTGCATAACTGTGTAGATCTGTGCTTATACGTACTAGATACATGTTTTTGTGATTTTTTGTAGTTTTGTGTGTGTGCATGTTTGGTGATTTGGTCGTTTTCTGCTTTTGTTCAACTCTATTTAACCTATTTTTGGTGTTTTGTTCATTTGGTTGGTTTATTTGTTCAATTGGTCATGTGTGCATGTATTTTTGGTTGTTTTGGTTTGTGTTTTGGTTGTTGATTTGGTATTTTGTTCAGATCTGGAGTTGTTGAGTTGTTTATCTCGGTTTGTTCATTCGTGTTATCTATTTGTTCAGCTGTGTTACTAGTTTTGTGTAATTTATTGCATGTTTGTTCAATATATTGCACCGTTTTTTGCGTTAAATTGTGTTTGGTTTTGTTGTGCAAATGAGTTAGCTATTTGTGCAACTGGTGTATCTATTTGTTCAATTGGTCTGGAAGTTTGCTCACCTAAGTCTGTAATGTGTTCAACTTGTGTTTAATAATGTACAATTTGGTAAGAATCAAGTAAATCTTCCAGAACAAACTGTACAAGATCTTTGTTTTGGAAGAATGACTATTGGAGATTTGCCTCCTCCAATTAGATGAGGTTGTTCAAGCCATCTTCCAACCTATTCTATTTTGTTGTTCAACTGATATCAATGTTTTGTGTAACTGTGTTTAGTCTGTTTGTTCAACTCTTTTCGAACTGTTTTATATTTTTCCTAATATGTTTATTCATCCATGTCCCTCCCCTTTTTTTTGCAGAGCTTAGATCAAAAACTGCGCATGATAGTCGTGTTAACACAGAGATACCATTTGTTAAGAAGTGGTTGCACCACTGTGCTTCCACCAACGACGTCGTCAACTAGCCTGAGCGAGAGCTCAGGTGATTTTGTTCTGGGTGAGAGGTTGCAGTCTTTGAGAGCTGCAAAAAGGGATGTTGCTGAGGTGAGATCACCGAAGCAATCTCAACCAAAATCTCTGAACCCTAAAGCTGCAAAAAGGGATGTTCCACCGAAGCAATCTCAACCAAAATCTCTCAACCCTAAAGCTGCAAAAAAGGGATGTTCCACCGAAGCAATCAACCAAAATCTCTCAACCCTAAAGCTGTACAAAGGAAGGTTGCAGTGCCATCTCAACAAAAATCCCCCAAACCTGTAGCTGTGAAAAGGAAGGTTGAGGTTGAAAAGGCTTCTACATCCACTACTCCCAAAAAAAGAATCAAAACTCTTGCTTAGAGGCAAAGGTAAATTTTTCATCTGTTTAACATGTGCAACCATATTAGACATTTGTACAACTATGTGTTCACATTTGTGCAACTCTGTTATGTCTCTGTTCAACCATATTGCTTGTTGTTCAATTCTGGTTCATGTTTGTTCAACTGAAATACACATCTGTTTAACATGTGCAACCATATTAGACATTTTACAACTATGTGTTCACATTTGTGCAACTCTGTTATGTCTCTGTTCAACCATATTGCTTGTTGTTCAGTTTTGGTTCATGTTTGTTCAACTGAGATACACATTTGTGCAACTCTGAAGCAGACTTGTGCAATCTGTTTTTTTTTTATTTCAGGCCTGTTAAAGATCCAAAGCTGACTTTTGATGAGCTTCCTCAGCTCGTTTCAAGATGCTCCATTTCAATGCTTTTGTGAGGTTATGCATTATATTAAGTTGAATGAATCCAAGAAGAAATCCATCATTGAGATGGGATTTGAGCATCTCTTGGAATAGGAGTTTACTGAGCTGCCAAGCCGCCTGTGTTATCATGTCATCGACAACTTTAACCCTTGCACTAGAATGTTGAAGGTTGCCGATAATTATGTTCATATTACTCTGGAGCTTATGCATTCGTATCTTGGTTTGCCTCGTAGCACTAAGAAGATTAAACCTTTGAAGGTCCAAACAAAGTCTAATTTGTTCAGTCTTTTTATGGGTCAGTTTCTTGGAGGTAATAATGTTCCTGTACCTATTGCTGCCCTTAAACCCCAAGATGTATTTAACCTGGTCGCGGACTATAAGACCGCCGGGACTTGGTTCCATCAAAATTTCATTGTGTTGTTTTATACGCTGTTTATCGAGAGTCTCCAGAACGGTGGTGTGAACACAAGGGTTCTGGATGCGCTTGTTGATGAAAATGATATTTGTAATCTTGATTGGTGTGGTCTGCTTGTGGAGAAGACGATTGAAAGTGTTGAGGCATGGAAGAAGACGACGAATGGCCTTTTCAGAGGCTCTCCATTGTGTCTCCTGGTATGATTCACCTCTTTTTTCACTTTTAATTTGTACTGTTGTGTTGCATATTTGTTCCGCTGTTTTTTTTTTATCATTTGTTCAAATGAATATATATTTTGTGTTGTAATCCTATTGCATTTGTTCAACTCTATTTTAGATTTGTTCAATCCTTTGGTATTATTGTGCAACTATAATTTTGTAACTCAATTGCACATCTGTTATACTGTTTGACGTGTTTGTGCAACTGTGATTTATATTTGTTCAATTGTAACTCACATTTGTTCAACTGTAGTATACATGTTTTTAATTTCATTTCATATGGTTTCTATTACAACTTATATACTGTGACTGCCTCTCCTCCTACACCAAAGACTTTGCACCAAGGGCTTTTCTTGTTGTCTCCTGCTACACCACATCTATTTTCTCTAGGCGCCAGAATTATGAAATGGACAAAGGCTCGTTTGGAGTTGGTTTCTGTCGTCCGGGGTTATGATTTTAGAGGGCTCATCTTCTGTTCATGCAACTCATTCTCAGCCTGGACCTTCTGTTGCTGTTGCTGCTCAGCCTGGACCTTCATGCCCTCTCCTCCTGCTGATGATGTGCTCCCTCCATGTTTTGAAGGCGATGTAAGCACATTTTTTCATTGTTTTTGTTTTTGATATTTTCATGTGTTCTTTATCCCTTCATTTTTTGTTTTTTCCTGATTTTTGTATTGTTCATATATCTCAGTCATTCGTCAAGGAGCATTTGAGGAGGGGGATGATTCTTGTTTCTGGCATGAAGAGCATCTTGGAGCACATAAAGCAAGTGCCCTCTGATATCGCCTCGAACAGCCTCTTCCTCAAGGTCAATTGTGCGCTAGAGAAGCTTGTTGGAATGAAGGATTCTTCCATTCGTGAGGAGGATGAGGAGACATTGAGCCAACAGAGCGTCTAGGCTGAGGCATCGAAGCTATTGGACGAGATCGAAGTTGCGGCGAAGGGAAAAGCTTCCTATAAGTTTGAGGTGCCTTCATTCTCGCTATTTTCCCCGTCCCCACTATCAGATTTCGACAATGTGGCTGAGATTGTCAGGCAGACTAGGATGGCATGCGAGAGGGAGATTGAGTCGAACAAGGAGGATAGAGGGAAGTCCATGGATGATGTTGGTATGTATTTGTGCAACCCTTACTTGTGTTTGTTCAATTAGGTTCTACATTTGTGCAACCATATGTAGTATTTGTTGAATTCTGTTCTACACTTGATCAACCATCTCCCTTACTTGTTCAACTCTTTTTGATATTTGTTCAACTGTGTTTAACATTTGTTCAACTACATATCTGTTTTGTGCAGAGCCTGAATCAATGCCTTTGAATAGGAAATTAATGTTAAAGATCAATCTTAAGCAGAAGAGAATTGAGGAGGAGGACGCTGCAAAGATGGCTCACCAGCAAGAACAACAACCACCACCATTACAACAACAAGAACAACAACCACAAGTACCACAACAACAACAACAACAACCACCACAAGAACAACAAGAACCTGACAAACAACCCCCACTACCACCAGCTACAAGGACACCACCACCACCACCACCACCACCACCACCACCTGCAAAAAATCAAGAGGCGGAAGAAGGACAACACCACCACCACCAGCTACGAGAACAACCACAATTGGAGCAACAAGAAGGACTTCAGTTGCATGAAGGGAAAGAACAGAAAGCTGACCTGCAGCAACAAGAAGTTCAAGATGAAGCTGTGAAGGAAGTTGTTGATCTTGATACTGGGAGCACATCTTCCCAGGTTTAAAAGTTATTTTATAATTTTGTTGTCATGGATATTTATATCGGCATGCATACTCTTAATGACACTTTATGTGCAACCTGGGAACCTGTTTGTGCAACATCTGTTGTAGTTTGTTCAACTTAAAATAATGTTTTGTGATGTAGTTTCTACTTTGTTCAACTGTTAATGATATTTTATGTACAACCTGAAATCACGTTTGTGCAATTGTAGTTGCAGTTTGTTCAACCTAAAATCATGTTTGTTTAACTTATATGTGGTTGGAGATTTTTGTTTTGCTCAACCTGATATCATGTTTGTGCAATTCTGGCTGCAGTTTGTTCAACTTGAAACCATATTTGTTTAATTCATATGTGGTTGTTGTTTCTGTTTTGTTCAACTCTGGTCTATTTTTTTTATACTGGAGCACATTTGATGAAGATTATGTGTTATTGAACACACCCCTTGAATTGCACAAAGAGGTACCAATTGATACTCGAATGGGTGATGTCGGTATTGGTGTGGTTGTGATGGACAAGAGGATATCAAAGCCATCCGATTACTTCAAGTCACCATACCTCGACATGCGCGTTGTTATGTCTGAGAAGCCATCATGCAATGTCGAAAAACTTTTCTCTTGGTTAACACGTGATATTACTGATGTTCAGAGGTAACGACACATCTTTCTAAGTTTCTTTTTTTTTAGTTTTTGTTTTAATTATGTGGTCTCTTGTTTTTTTGTAGCTCTATTATGCTCAAGATGGGCAAAATCATTGCAAAGAAACAGGATTTTAAAACGATGGCCATAGGTTGTGACATCAGTACGAATATCATTGACATGTGGAGCACATTCTTAAACATTGTTGATGAGTTGCTAAAGAGTGATGAAAAGCTGCTGAGGTTTTTCTTGTCATCCGAGGACACGGTATGTATATGTTCATCTGATTCACTACTAGATTAAGAGGCAAATGTAGCGGTTAAAAACCGCTTCATTAGGTCGAAAAACCGCTTCATTAGACCTAATGAAGCGGTTTCGGACCGTATCATCTGCTGGCGTAGCATTAGGTCTAATGCTACGGTTTTTGCGAGCTAATGTAGCGGTTTGTTAGAAAGGCTTTAAACCGTAGCATCAGGTAGAAAAACCGTTGGTTTAGAATACTTATTGAGGCGGTTCATTGGATGGGATAATGCTACGGTTTAAGTCTAATGAAGCGGTCCATCAACCTAATGCTACGGTTTTTTAGGTATAATGAAATAGTTTTTACAGCGGGTTTTTAATCTACTACTACGGTTTTTTATGTAATTAAGGTTGTTATTGATCTATTTGTTTTCGATTGGTTCTGCTTTTTTTTTAGATATCATGCACATATAATGACAAGGATATAAAACCAATTAAGCTTAATATATATATATATATTAGATCATGATTAGTTTAATACAATTACAAAATGAGGATTCATCTAGGATAAACTAATATTATCTTATAAATAGCTAAATGAAGTAGCAAGTTTGCACCTTGTTTAACATATCCTTCTAAAAAAGTCAACTACATATATATAGGACTAATATATATTAAAGTTGCAAGAATAGCTAGCTAACAAAAGAAACACACATGTATGCACTTTAGTCGTCCAACAAAAAATGCACCTTCAACACGTTTGCTATAAACCTGCTGCAACAACACAACAAAAAATCAGAAGCTTTAATTAGTAGCCAAGAAAACATATATATTGCATGCAGCCTACAATAGCAAATCAACATGAACTTACCAACAAAATTAATTCTAACTAAATTCCCGATCAAGTCAACCCAACAAATTAAATCTAACAGCAAATCAACATCAAAAATTAATCTAACAGATGGAAACATATATTTCAATGCAGTTGAACTATTATCAACATCAACAAGCAGCAAAATAAATGCAATCCTGCAACATCAAAGAATTGAATCAGCAAAAGCAATCCTACAGCATCAATGAACCAACAAAAGGAATCCACATCCAAATAACTCCACACAGTAGCCCAAAACTCACAAAAAGGCAAAAGACTAGCAAATACCTTTGACAAATGTATGGCAGAATCATATCAATTACCTTCATCAACAATGTTTGCAAATGGCATTTTGTCTCTCTTCACTTGATTTATCATTACCCTACACATGATAGCATCAAAATTTAGAAGCTCTATACAAGTCCTGAAGCAACATAAGAAAGTTAAAAGAACAACACGAAAATCAACAAACTCTGATCGTAACCCACAATTCCGATCAAGATAGCACCTAATTGTCTCTTAAAACCACTTAGATATTAATTAAAGTCCATGTTGATATTAATTAAAATATTAGAGCTCCGATATGTCGTAATACAAAAACTAGTGATTATAACTATTTTTAAAGTCCATGTCGGTGCAAATAGTCAAGTAAGATACAATTACTATTCCATTAAGTAGAAGAATAACTTTCAACCAGATGAATGATCCTACCTAAATACTTTATCGCCCAAATTCACATCACTACACTAACTTATAGTTTTCTTTGGAATAAAAATAAAGCCTCGGTAGCATTAGTGGTTGACCAGTAAACATATATTATGACGTCTATGTATAATGATATATTTGTTGACTATGCTTACATCTTGTTAGTTATTAGCTTAATCAATTCAGCTCAATAGGAAAAATACCAGGAATCATCCCTTATTTTTTTTCCTAATAAAAGAAGATACATTAGCATACCTTAATTCACATTGCTATAAACAACTCATGAAGTAAAGCATTTGCTTCTGTAACTCTTTGATCAGGAACTTGACATCTCCATCTTTCATTATTCTTCTAGGATACTCCACACAAGTACAATGCAACCTTCTCTGCATAGCTAGATATTATAACTTTTCATCAAATGATTTTGAATTTTGAGAAACATTTTGAGAGCATGATAGTATCAAAATAGAGTTGTAAGTGAGAAATAATCAATTGTGATCTTTGTAAAGAAACATGACCAACTAAATCATTCGGTAGAATCTCCAAATCACTGGCAACACTGTTTTATAGCAATCAATCAACATCAGTTGAACAAGCTGAATCATTTAGTAAGCATGAAAATAATATGGGTAGCTAAGGTTTGGTGAAAAGTTGTTAGTCAGTACGTGTTGCTTACTCATGTAAATCCATGTATACTTGCATATAATAGGTCAATCAGGTGTTTATAACAATGCTGGATAGTTCTAATTATCAAATTAGTAATTGTAGTACATACAAAAAGGAGATGCAGTTGTATTATCAAGCTGAAATTGACTACACTTATTTCACTAAAACAGTTGAAGGTACATGCTTGAAACAAGTATTTTTGAATTCTTAAAACACCTCAATGAATTGTATCACTTCATAAGCAATGCATTATATCATGATAAGTAAGCTTTTTCACATGTGATAGCACTACTAGTTTTAAAATATAATCCCCTGGATTCATTTCACACTGTAAAGCCCTATTCACAATCATAAAAAATTAAAGTCTAACAAGGAATAAGAAGAATCATCAACGAAAATCCCTTTACCTTTTTCTGTTCACTTGCCTAGCAAAATAACCTAAACAAAGCAACAATTGAGAGTAAATGGCATAGCAAAACACAAGACTAATGATTTTTAAATGATTTAGTTACTGTAGAAAAACACAACTTAAGATAGTATTCTAGAAAGACAACCAACAGATATGTAAGCAAATCAATCCACTACACAAATTCTAATAGATGTCAAATTAAGGAAGCATGACCAATATGAAAACAAATTTAGCATAATTTTAGTTGAGAACTTTTGGAGCTTATTAAGACCTTTCAGAATCTAAATTATGCATCCTTACAAGACCATCAGGACCATCCTTACAAGATCTAGAAAATGATTACAGGAATAAATTAACACAACAAAGCAAAAAAAACATGGATCAAATATGTACAATTTTGTATCTGCATAAATTGGAATATTTATTAACATCAGAGGAACATGGATTTAAGCAAGACCATCAGGACCATTTCACAGTAGCAAAGAAGAAATCATATTGCCGGATGACCTTATATGACATTAAAGAATTAAAGAATTATGTCAGAGTAGCTAGCACAAGGAAAATTGTCCAAATCAAACTTTTGCTTCCCCTCTTACAACTGTTTTTAGGCCTCAAATATTACAAGAAATGCAGACAGTTCTTAGATGAAAACCCTCGACATTAATAAGAGAGGAAATCTCAAACAGAGAGCAGCCATCAATCAATCTTATAGAGCTAATTGCAGGTGCTAACACACTGTCATACACACACACACACACATATACACACAGAAACTGTCATGTAGACATGCAAACATCACAAACAGAAACTGTCATATACACACAGAAACTGTCATGTAGGTATGCACACATATACACTCACACACACTCATATGTTATGCACTTGAACAAACAAAACACATCAATCTCCAGATCCCTAAATTTCAACTTCAACTTATCAAAATTGACAACAACTACATCACGAAGAGAAAATAGAGAAGAAACTCAAGAAATCGACCGACAAAGCAACAAAAAAGAAGACAATGTCACTCCCAAATACAAATCGAAAGAACGACGCAAACTCAAACCCTCGACTACTTCAATCGCATGCCAAAAACCACACAGATCTAGCTACTAAGCGAAAGAATGATGAAATTGCAAGAAGATGGACAATGAAAGAGAGAGCATACCATCTCGAAATCCTGAGGAGCGACACCTTGGAGGTAGAAGCAGTTAGCGCCATGGATCAACAGGAAGAGGAAAAGCGAGATCAGAGCAGCCATCACAACCAGAGACTGTCATTGACAGGTGGCGGATCTGGCGGGGGGAAGGGCTTCTTGCCCAGGCTCTAGCTGTCGGACTCTTGCCGAGGAAGGGCTTCTTGCCGAGGAGCGGTATCCAGAGCCGAAGGTGGCGGATCTGGCGGGGGAAGCCGGCGCCGAGGGAGTCGTAGCGGTTGGGGGCGGCGGAGGAACGCTTGGGGCGCCCCAGTCGCTGGCCTCGTCGGCTCGGGAAGGCTAGAGGTCGTAGTCGGGATCTGCGAGCGCGACGAGAGTGAGGGGAGGATTGGTCGGCGGGAGGATCGTCGGAGAGAAAGGAGGGGGTGATGAGGGAGACGTGGCCGTCGGTGTCGGCCGGGGAGGAAGAGCAGCGGTGGAGGAGAGAGGCGAGGATGGCGCCCAGATGAAAAGCAAAAGTTAGGGTAAATGGAAGTTTAGGTTTTAGATGAAAAGCGGTCGTAGGCACGTCTTCGCGCTTAGTTAAATTTTCGGATAAAACCGCTTCATTAGACTATGCAGTAAAATGGTATTTTTTTTATTGAAAATAAAACCGTTGCATTTGAGTTTTAAACCGCTTCAAAATCCATTTATTTAGAACCGCGGCTTAAAACTGCAAAAAGCGCTCCATTAGCTAAACCGTAGCAAATGAACCGCCCCATTACCTCGTTAATTTAGTAGTGATTGTTCTATTTGTTCAATCATAATACTGATTTGGGCAACTCTTATATTTGTAGACATATGTGCTATCTCCATTGATGAATGGAGAAGAAGCCAATTCATTTTTTGTGTCAATGGTTGATGATGCTATGAAGGAATTTAAGGTGTTTAAGCCTCACACCATTGGCCTTGTAAGTGTCAATATCACTGTTTTTTTAGTATGATCATGTGTTAATCTCAATTTGATAATTTTTTTAATTTAATTTTAATCATTCAGGTCTTATTCCCCGTGTGCTTTCATGCACATTTTTATTGTATTGTAGTGAACCTAAGAAATTTAGGATTGCACATTCTTGATAACTCAACTTCAGAATCTAGTGTGGAAGGAAAGTATGGCTATGTGCCTTCTAAAGTTGTTAGTTCAATTCTGTCTCCTATTTGTACAACCTGGTTCCATATTTGTTCAACCTAGTGTGACATTTGTTCAAATATACTGTCTTTACAAATTTAAGGGTTTTTTTAATTTCAGAGAAAATTGATGGCTCATTATCTGAACCACCACAAAATGTATTACAAGGCTTCAGTTCTGTTGGATGGAACTAAGGTTCCCGTGGAACGCTTAGAAATGAGTTGGAGGGACACATCCAACAAAGTTGATTGTGGTATCTTCCTTATGCGCCACATGGAGACATACTTTGGTAATGGCTTAGCTGGGTGGGACTGTGGTCTGAGGAAAGAGGATCAACAACAACTGGATGATTTGAGGAAGAAGTACTGCCATGAAATGTTGATCACTCCTTGGAACCTATGCATATCAGAAGTAGAGGAACACATAAAAAACTATGTTATTCCAGTGCCATTACCTCCACTCTCTCCAGCTGCAGCAAAGGGGAAGGGAAGGAGGGGTAGGGGTAGGGGTAGGGGTAAGAAGTGAACCATGAATATGATAGATGTAATTGGATACTTTTAGATACTTTCGCTACTGTTTTAGTTACTTTTAGATGATTGTGCAATCCTGAATATTGTTTGTGCAATTAGTTTGACATATTTGTTCAACTGGTTTGTAAGTGGTTTGTGCACAACTGACTGTGTTAGTGAATGGATTAATTGTGCATCAAGAGACCTTAATTGTGTAACTGATCAAGGCTTTTTGTTCAATCTTTCTCATGTATATTCATTCTCAACTTCATTTAGAGAATTGTTGTGCAAATTGTCAACTTCATTTAAACAGATCAACAAATAGTAACTGTTGTGCAACTAGGAAATTTGTTTGTGTAACCACAAACCATGTTTGTGCAACTATCAATAGAATTTAGTTCAAGCATACACGCAAAACAAACAAAATGTCAACTTTATTAAAACAGATCAACAAGTAGTAACTGTTTGTGCAACTAGGAAATCCATTTGTGCAACCCAAAACCATGTTTGTTCAACTAGTATCAATAGTATTTTGTTCAAGCATACACGTAAAACAGATCAAATAGTAGTAACTGTTGTGCAACTAGGAAACCGGTTTGTGCAAGCCAAAACCATGTTTGTGCAACTACGTGTTAGAAGCTTTTGTGCATGTCCTGCTATTGTGTCCAACCTTCTTGCACTTTTTGCAAGTCCTTTGTTCCTTTGCTGCTTTCTTCATTGATATCTCTTTCCCTCCTTGTATTCTACCTTTTTTCTTCCTCCCCTTGGTTACGACATGCTCAGGTGGATGCACTTGCACATCCTTGGGCTTGCTTCCCAAGAAGTTCTGAATTGTGTCGTTCTTTGTTGATGTGGATGCTTCAACTGCATTTTTGCTAGTGTACAGTTTGGTTTGTCCCTTCAGAACCTGTATTAACTCCTTGAGCTGCTCCGTGTTTTCTCCTATGACATCGATGGTTGAATGTAGTTCACTTAATACCTCAGTCAACAAGATTTTTTTCTCATCCATCTTCTCGGATTTTTCAACAATTGCACCATCAATCTCAAAGGTTGGGGTCAGAATTGTTTTCTTTGTCCATCTGTTCTTTACGTATCGAGGAGGCACCTTCTTCAAGCCAATGTTTTTGAAAACATGAAACATATGTGAGCATGGGATCCTCATATTGAGAAACTTGTTACACGTGCAATCAAACTCTTCGGTGGACAGTTTGTGTTGCACAATGTACACCTTGTTAAAGTGACTCACATGATACGTATGAATGTGATCCTCCCTCACCAGATTTGTTAGGCCACATTCAAACACCGAAGCAACAATTTCCGTCTGAACATCATAGAAGACGCTAATGGTGTAAACAGAAGCACAATACTTTTCCAACTCAAGCAGTGTCTTCGGATTCGGAGAGCAAGTAGACGTTTCAAAGTCAAACCTCCCTTGTTCATGTCTTTGCGAATCAATCGCACTCTCAAACTGCATCATGAAAATAACCTGAGATGACGTCTCCCCAATGAAATGTGAGAAGAAGTAGTTCTGGCTTTCAGAGCGTGATGTGGTTCTCAGGAGTCCACCCATTTCAACGTGATTGAAGAACGCAGGTATCCACAATCGACGTAGTTGATACATGGCCTGCAACCAGTTGTTTGATTCAAGTTCGGACTCAGATATAATTGATTGCCACGTCCTCTCGAACTCTTCACAACTAATCTCATTGCTCCATACAAGCTTGTTGAACTTGCTTCTAAACCGTTCTTCGTTAGATATATCATTTGTGACCTTTGCCGGTATTTTGAACATTATGTGCCACATGCAGAAGCGATGCACAACAGTCTGAAACACCCTCTCAATTGCTTGTTTTACAACAAGGTCTTAGTCGGTTAAGATGATAAACGGTTCATGCCCCATAACTTGCTTGAAGTTCTGAAATAGCCACACATACGCCTCCACATCTTCTTTCAGAAGCAATCCAAATGCAAATGTGATGCTTTTCTTGTTGTTATCGACTCCAGTAAATGGTACAAATACCGTATCATACCTGAAATGCAAAATTATGAATTTGTGCAACTCAAAAACTTATTTGTGCAACTAATAAATGTGTTTGTGCAAATAGGATATATATTTGTTCGACTGTGGTAGAGTTTTTGTTAAGCTAGATTAAGCATTTGACCAATTTGTTCAACTATTATATGCGTATGTGCAACTATGAGGAAGCTTTGTGCAACTAGACAATTGTCTGTTTAACCAGAGAATGCTTTTCGTTCAAATGCTATAACATATTGTTCAACTGCGATACCGGTTTGTGCAACTAGAACAGATACTTGTTCAATTATGTTACGAATTTGTTCAACTTGGTTAGGAAAACAGTACATACCTGTTTGACTTGTATGTTGCATCAGCAGAGACGACATCCCCAAAATAGGAAAAGCTCTTTCTTGCAATAGGATCACACCAGAACAATTTTGTTAATTGTTGTTGTTCATCAACATCGTATTCAAAGCAAAAGGCATCACACCACTCCTTTTTCTTGAATAGATTGTCAATCACCATCTGAGCATCACATCCAATCATGAAGGAGTTCAAATCTCTTTTGAAGTTCTTGAAGTCTATTGTAGTTGCACCAATTTTGTTGTATGATCCAACAAACTCTTTGTAGACCTTGTACGACTTGCTTGTGCCAATGTTTGCTTTGATGCAATTCATAATGAACTCTTTATGGAAAGCACTGAGCTTCCTATACTTCTTGGCGAAGTGTTTTTGTGTATCATCCAACATCATATGGTTGTGACGCTCTTCAAACTTTTTGACAATATATTCATCCTTTCCAACATTCCTCATAGCAATTTTAGCAATACAACCACATCTACTGTTTAGTATCTTTCTCTTGAGTACTTTCTTGCCTTCTTCTCCTGCTCCCGCTTCTTCTTCCTCTTTGTCTTCTTCTTCTTCATCTTCTACGTCTTCATATTCGTCTTCTTCCTCATCTTCCTTTTTTTTTCTCTATGTTTGCAACAATCTGTTTAGTTGTTGTAGTTTGTGCAATCTGTGTAGTTGATTCCTTTCTAAAGCCTTCCTTGTTGCACAACATGTACTTCCAAAGTATACTCCCATCACGAGATCGTGTGGCAGTCCCGCTACGTGGCTGGAATCCACATGCACGTGCGTATTCTTTATAGAAGTTTGCTCCTTGATGCCAAGTTTGGAACACCATCCCCACATGAGGTCTGTTCATCACAAAACGGTATGTAATACGTAGTGTTTCCAGGAGAGATGGAGATCTTCAACCCCTTCTCTTCTTCAGCTTTACCTTCATTAGTGTGAAACAACATCATTAATAAGTTTTTGAAGTTCCAGTAATGAAGTATACTATTCTGTTCAACTCTATCATAAACTTTGTACAACTAGGAAGCTTGTTTGTGCAACTATGTCCATGTGTTTGTTTATGTGCAACCATCTTTGTTCAAACATTCATATACTGTTCAACCATATATCATAATTGTGCAACTAGTATATGCATTTGTTCAACTCTGTTATAAACACGTTATAAAACCATCGTAATCTCTTACGTGTTTTGTACTTGTTCAACTATTCATTTGATTTGTGCAACTGAAATATGTAATTGTTCAACTATTTTTCATTTTTGTATATGTGATGCTCAATTTATTCAACTAGGATGCACAATTTACAATTTGTGCAGCTGATATATGTAATTGTACATCTCTAATAACTAGTTTGAGCACAACAACCGGTTTCAACGATAGGCAAAACTGTTTTATCGAGCACCTTTATGAATTTGTTCAAGAGAATCGAAGAAAGTTTTAACTACCTGGTTCCATTGCTTTTTGTAGTTGATGGAGTTCGAATCGAAACAAGATCTGAGATCTCTTCGAAGTTTGTGTCTAATCGAGTTGAGATTTGTTCGCAAATTCACATCTGAAAACTAGATCTGGTAGAACAGAAGGCGAAAACAAAATCTGAGCTACAGATTTTCGGAAGCGATTGAATTTGCTGTAGTCGGTTCTCAGATTTGATCTACAATCGATTTGAGGTACAAATTTCAGAGGCGAAAATCGATTTCGGAGGCGAAAATCGACGGAGGTGAGCTGGGCGATTTCGCGTTTGGGGGAGGCAGTGAACAGTAGCGCATGAAGAGTAACGCGTTTTTTTTTTGTGTTTTTTTCCTCCGTGATCAACGGCCCAGATTCATTCATATTTCTTAACACAATAATCATTTCTACCGGATCCGGATCCATCTAATTATACATTTAATATTTTAAAGTCGTGCATGACACGACAGGTTAAACTATCAGGTATAATACTATGATTTTATAATGTCCATGGCAAACACTCGACCATTAAAAATGTATGGACAATATTAACTTGTCTACCTATTTTCTGTGGACATGTATCAACCGTCCATCGCTTTTTAATGGACAGAGGAGGGGGTGCGCTATAACGAGATTCGGGGGTGCGTTAAATCGAAGAGCCGTTTTATAAGAATGAATGTGCCAATGCCCTTCATTTTTTTTTTTCAGGTTTGAAGCTGGAGCTCATTGATGGATCATGGTGCCGAAGGACAGAACTGGCTCCCACGATCACCTGATTCACCTCTTCGGTTAGCCATTTTTCGGAATCCAATTAGTTAGCACTTTTGACTGTGCACCTGTTACTTGGTAGACATCAATCACATCATCATCAACTAGAAATAGATTTCTAGGGTTTGCCGAAGTGCTATTTTGTTTGTCGTTCCGATAGTATTTTAGAACAACTTGCTGTGAGATTTCCCTTCATATGGTAGTTTGGAAATTAGTCGATACTGGTAGTGACTAATGCTCGATATTGCTGTGTAATCTGTCTGATTATTGTGGTTTCTCTCATTCCCTGCTTAGTTCTTGTTTATAACGGTGGTAGGTTTTGGTGGTACTTGTATTTGCAGCTGATCAACAAGAGAAGATTCTGATACAAAATTCTTATGGTGAGAAGCTGGTTGGTGTATTACACGAAGCAGAGTCCGCGGAAATTGTAGTCATATGCCATGGATTTAGGTCATCTAAGGTTTGTGCTTGCTCTTACAGCTTCTTTACCATATGCACGCCTGCAACAGGTGGCATTTTTCTGAATAAAACTGTCCCATTTGAAAGTTCTCTTGAATTCTGCTGAATCCACTTCATTTGATGGTTTTGTTGTTTGTTATATTTGGTATTCCTTATCATTCATCTGTATCATTTTGCACTATAATAGCTCTGTGGTTAGAATTGGGGGCTTGCGTAGGAAGGAATAATGAAGCAACACTATCAGAATGGAGGGTGTCTGTGTTTAGAGTTGGGGGTTTCGCTATCAAATTTCGTAATGAATGAAGGTTATTAGATGGGTTTTGTTAGATCTTTGCTTACGTTGGATTATGTGGGTTTAGCCACATCAGGGGAAGTAGCTAACATCTTTGGTGCTGAAATATTCTTTACTGAAGGTTGAGATACCCGAGTAGGCAGCTGCCAAGTTGTATTTACTTCTATGCAATTTATCCTTTTCTGAAGTGTATTTTCTTTTTGATGTTGAATTGAACTATCTTTTGTACATCCTTTTTTAAAATTCTACACAGATACCTATATTTTAAACATTACAGCACAATAGAAAATGTTCAAAAAGAAATTTTTAATGTTGGAATGAGGGTTTCTTGGACATTTCTTGTTTTACTAGTTAACGAAGTATGGATGATTGATAGTATTGTGTAAAGTGAAATATAGAATTGGATTCGTCAAAGTTGCCCATAAGCTGCAAGTTAGTCTCTAATAGGCTAATGGTTTCCTGAGCCCTGTTGTGTGTAGATAACACCATGTGAAGGTTGATGTGGATAATTTTCGATCTAATTATTTGTTTTCAGGATGATATTCCTATGGTCAACCTTGCTGCTTCACTTCAGAAAAATGGAATCAGTAGTTTTCGCTTTGATTTTGCTGGAAATGGGTAAGCTTCTGTACTGAGCTCCATCTCATTGACTCCAACTATAATTGCCTCCTTGTTGAAAGGAATAAGAAAATTGTCTTTATGCATACACAATGTGGGGATGTCAGATACTTTATGTGCAAGAGTGTCATTTTCTCTACTAGTGAAAATAGCAACTTTATTTAAAGATCGAAGTTAATAATACTCTTCTTACTTATTACTGTGGCTTAGAATAGAATTTAAAAGAAGTTGCATGATGTTCCTTACTAATGTATGTACATCATCTTCATTAAGGGTATGTTTGGAAGGTTTAGTTGGCCTTGATAACATAGTTGATGAGCTGTTGCTAATAGCTGACAAGGCAGGATAAGCAGATATGCCGAACATGCTCTAAATTTATGTTGGGAAAGCTTCCTGAGCTACATGATTATGATTTTTTTTTAAAAACATTTGCTATAGGAAAAGTGAAGGTTCCTTTCAATATGGTAACTACCGCAGAGAAGTTGAAGATCTGCGGGCAGTAGTCAAGCATTTCCTTGGAAAGAGGCGTGTCATAGCTGCCATTGTAGGACATAGTAAAGGTATTGGCTTATCATAATGCTTTAATGCTTGTATGTTGCATATGTAGTAATTTAGTCAATGAAGTGATATGCTGGTAAGGATCACAAAATGGATGACCTGAATTTGATAATTTATTTCTGTGTCATATGAATAGCTTTACAGATTGTTGCCCTTGCATCAAGGGATATAATGCTTCAGATATCACTTCTTTTCTGTTACCTAATAATTTACAAATCTTGACAATTAAGCTGTCAGGTTTTACTGTACATTAGCTTAATGAAAAGTTTAGTAACCTCTATTTTCTTGAAAGAACAGGATGACCATCCTAGGGAAGATCCATTTTAGCATTTTCAGTTTTAATGATGTATGCTCTCATGTTAAAATGTTATCTTTCCTTCAGGGGGGAATGTGGTGTTGCTGTATGCTGCTAAATATCATGACGTTTGCCGAGTTGTCAACATTTCTGGTCGCTTTGCTCTGGACAAAGGCATTGAGGGCCGCTTGGGCAAAAAATTTCGGGAAAGAATTAGACAAGAAGGGTTTATTGATGTCTACAATAGAAAGGGTAAATTTAAAATCTTAACTACAACACTCGGAATTTTATATGACATTCTTCTGTAAGTTGTAAACTAACATATACGGTCCATTTTTAATCTTTTGCTTTAGTTTACAATTCTAGTATGTTGGATGGGTAATACTAATACTGATGTAGGGATTTATACTGATTAATCATGATTTTATTTTGTTGATTCCTTTTACATTCTATGATCAAATTCTTGTTAGGAGATGATATCTTCGAGTCCCTTATCCCCCCCCCCCTGTTTTTTTTCAGTTGTGAAGTGCTTATCAATGGCTCTTTGCTCCTGGTTCATTTCGTTTGGTATTTGTATCCTAAATTACATTTCTTATATGATAGGAAGATTTGAGTATCGCGTAACTGAAGAGAGCTTGATGGACCGTTTGACTACTGACGTTCAGACGTCTTGTAAATCAATTCCCAAAGCTTGCAGGTCAGAGGTTAATCCTAACACTTATTTTTGTATGACTTTGATCTGCTCCGTAGCATGACATGATGCTTGTAAATTGGATCAGTCTATTTGCTGATTAGTAATTCTTACTGATTATAGTGAAAAGGCATGATATTGAGGATCATAGGCTTATTTTTTAATGTACAGTATTTCATTGGAAGCTCCTTCAAACTCGAATCAGTATAAATGCAACTATTTGATTGTACAGCATTTCATGGGAAGTGTTTTCTAGATGACACAACACTAAAAAATATGACACTGGCACATCCTATGACTGATCACTTATGCATAGATTTTATAACACTATATATGGAAATAGTTGTTGGGACTGTGCTATGCTACCATTTTTACTACAGTTAACTCCTGTTTCGTTTCTTTACTCACCATGAAGATATATGAAGAAAAAGAAAGTAAACAACGATTTGTTCGTCTTGGCTATACAATCAAATAGCCGGGATAGAGATTATTTGCCTTAGCTAATACTCTTAATATTCTTCTACCACTAATATTGGCAGGGTATTAACCGTTCATGGTTCAAGGGACAAAATAGTCCCATTGAACAACGCCTTTGAGCTTGCCAAAGTCATACCAAATCACGTGCTTCGTGTCATTGAAGGTGCAGATCATGAGTATTCAATGCATCAAGATGAATTAGCTTCAGTTGTGCTTGATTTTATTAGTGTGGACTTGATCACGACCACCAATGTGACGAATCAGTCTAGCCCTGTTGCACAGATTAATCGTCGATCGCACTCAAAACTATGACAATTCAATTTTAAGGTATTTGCTAGATAAGTTGCAGGTTTTGAGTATAGAGTAAAGGTAGAATTCAGGTTTGTAATTATATTGATGCTGGATTTCATGTGTGGGGTAATTAATTAGGAACTTTGATCAACTCAACTTTGTGCCTGTAATTATTATCGCTCACAAGTTCGATTTAAGCTGTATAAAAGGTGAAACGGATGTTATGTCAGATTCTGTAAAAAAATGCTCAACAACAACCTTGGTGCTGGCCCCTCCTTCAAATTCTTCTGCTTTTTGGAAATAAATGGAAGGTAAAAGCCAGCCCAGCTCCAAAAATGTCAGATTCTGATAGGCTGTATTAATTCCCAATTGCAACAACACAGTGTACAATTACCCTACCTACGTACATTTCTGGGTATGTTGTTGCTTACTTTCCATGTATCAGTTCATACATCGTCCGTGCAATGATAGAAAGGTAAGGTTTTTGAGTGGGGTGTTGGTAAATCCATAAAAATCAAAAGCAAGTTGATAAGTACAGACAAGTTCTTTCCGTACTATTTTATTTCCTGTGACTTGGTTTAGAATATTACAGGCACAGGTCAGGCATGGAGAAGCCACGCCTTGCATTATTATATGCATCTTTGAAAGTTGGATCTCATATAAAATTATACACGTATGTATATAGAAATCAGAAAGTAATGAAATAGCGATTTGTTTAGGGAGGCACTCGATGAATTAAAGTCGTTGGGTTTGAGCCATTCTTTGCAGCTCATTCATTCATGGCGTCAACTATATATGTCGACATCCTTACAAAGCCACTGAGAATAAGATCCACCCCTTCAGCTTAAACTCCATCTTAATTCCCTCCGAGTTCCGATCGGAAAACCGCGGTCACTCGCTATCGAAACAGGGCGTATCACTCGACCGAGATTCGGTTATCTCATTTATCCTATATCCCTATACTCATTCTTCCCCAATTAACCATGTCCCTCTTCCAGGTTCCTTCTCTAGTCTTTTTCTCATGATCAATCAGCTCATTGCTTACTATATAAACCGCGCTCGATCGTTCGTGTTGTCTTGCAGGATTTCTCGCCCATGGTGCTGAGCTTCCACACTATCAAACACAAGCTCAACAACATCCCTGGTAGCCAGCTTATTAATTTTCCTTTTAGTTTCTAAGTTTATGATATTAATGTTTTATGTACGTAACTGGCTATTTGTACATAGTTACTATGTAAAATCTTCTATGGATGTACTTTAATCAGGGACGCTGTTGGAAGCGATGCTGAACTCGAGCTGCAGCAGCTCGAGCGACTCGGACACGTGTCGGGACGACACGGAGGCGCTGAAGCTGAAGCTGATCGCCATCGGGTCCATCCTGGTGGCGGGAGTCACGGGGGTGTGCCTCCCGCTCATAGGAAGGGGCCGTCGAGGGGGCGGCTTCTTCGGCCACGACACCAACCTCTTCATGGCGGCCAAGGCGTTCGCTGCCGGGGTCATCCTGGCCACCGGGTTCGTCCACATGCTACCCGACGGCTCCTCCAACCTGACGAACTCGTGCCTGGCCACCGACCCGTGGTCCGACTTCCCCTTCTCGGGCTTCATTGCCATGTGCGCGGCTCTCGTCACCATGATGGCCGACTTCGTGGGGACTCAGGTCTACGAGAGCAAGCAGCGAGCCAAGGCCAAGACGGAGGACTCTGGTCAAGAGATCGTGGGGGCGCACGCGCATGCCGACGAGCACGGCCATGGGCACAGCCATGGGGTTGTTCTGTATGTTGGTGATGGCGACGAGGACAAGGACGATGGGCATGGTCGTCATGCCGTTGTTTCTCAGGTGAGTGTGTACTTAGTACATTAATGTGTGTTATAAATGGAGTATCTTGTTTTAGTTAATTTGATTTGAAATTCACTATTGAACCTAACAAATTGTCTTCTATCTAATTAAGATAGTTATTGTAATACAGATGATCATCTTGAGTACGTAATTATGATCATCTTATACATTCTTGACCAATCGAAGTGCCCAACGAATACTTCGTAAAGCATATATATGGACGGCTGTTGGGTCATCTAGCATATAAAAATGAATTAACTTCGAGTTGAACAACTTTATCTTTTCAGAGGCCGTAGCGTGTGCTTTTTATACTGTTTTTTGTACTTATATATGCTTGGATGAAAAAGGAGGACTTCCAAAGTGGACAGTGTTCTAAATGAACACTAGTTTCCTTCAATATGCTCTATTTCCTTTACATACGATTCGTCAAATCATACAATAGTAGAGGAAATAGAGCAAATACAGGTCCTAACTAGCTGCTAATTACTTATATCGGCCGCTTTATTCGCCTCCCTATGACAAACGATGCAAATACAGGTCCTTGAACTTGGCATCGTCTCGCACTCGGTAATCATCGGCCTCTCGATCGGGGTCTCCCACAGCCCGTGCACGATCCGACCCCTGGTGGCCGCCCTCTCGTTCCACCAGTTCTTCGAGGGGTTCGCCCTCGGAGGCTGCATTTCCGAGGCCAAGTTCAAGAACCTAAAGACGGTCCTCATGGCTTGCTTCTTTGCCATAACAACCCCCTCGGGGATCGCGGCTGGCATCGGCCTTGCCTCGTTCTACAACGCCGACAGCTCGGGGGCGCTCATCGTCGAGGGAATCTTGGACTCCATCTCCGCCGGAATCCTCATCTACATGTCCCTTGTCGATTTGATCGCCGCCGACTTCATGAGCCAGAAAATGAGGTGCAATCTCAGGCTGCAGGTTGTTTCATACTTTGCCCTCTTCATGGGGGCGGCTTTGATGTCTTCTCTCGCCATTTGGTCTTGACGAACCCATTCATTCGAACGACATTAATGGCGCCACGACTGATGTATACACAAATCAGTGTGCTTTTTTTCTTGTGTCCCTGCTGATTAAGGATGTGGAATGAGAGAATTATTTGTGGGGAAATTTTGTGTGGTGTTGTTGGATTGTGGGTTGTAATTTATGTAGGTACTAATCAATGTACGTGTGTTGCATAGTGTTTTAAGGAGCTACAAGAAGCTGCAATTGTACGTGTAACGCAACAACAAAAGAAAAGAAAGGAGAAAAGAGGGTGGGGGTTAATGTTATATGCTATGACGTCTGTGATTGTGTCATTTTTTTCTTGGCAGTGTGTAATGTGTATTCTAACGTTTAAAAGGTTTTGATTGTTCTAATGTAACTGTTGGATGTCTGATGCCTAATTGAACTTCGCCGTAATTACACACACATATATATACATATAGTTGGCAGTTATCTTGTCTCAAGATGTATATATATACTCGATAGTTTTTGGTGGAAATAAATATACTAGATATTTTGACCTTGTAGTTTCGTTTTTGAGCAAACTCATATATTTAAGTTTTAAAAATAGTAATTTAATAGGTGTTGTGAACATTTTTAATAGCTCCGATCGAGCTCCTTCTTTTTTACGCAAGTGATGGACGTGCTGATGAGAAAGATTCAGTTGGAGATCTTGTGGTGTATGTTGTTCGCAAACGATATGTAACATCCCCGACCAAAGTGCATATGTCATAGTGCATTCAGTGCATACGCATAGCATATTTGCATAGTACATGATAAATTTTTAAAAGTAATACTCGTTTTCAAAGTAAAGTTATTTACATTTTAAAAAGTTTTTAAAGATAAAGTTATAATTGAAGTTTCTGGGTAAGGGTTGTAATAAAGAAAAAGTAAGGATCAAAGTTGTAATTTCCCAAATGTTGCCGACTTTCTTCAGCCGACTCTTCCTTAGACAAATTCAATTTTGTTATGAAAAGATTAAGACTGAGGCACTCTAATCTTCTTAAAAGAAAACACTTAAACAAACTTTGGAAACACTCTTTATTATTAGAAGGGAGAGAGGGAGAGTAAGAATTTTAGAGATGTATTTCATACTCTACTTTGGTGCAAGTTTTACAATGGTAGATGACCTCCTTTTATAGGAGAAAGTGAGGTAAAAAACCTAGGTTAATTTCCATGATTTAACCATGGTAATAAGGAGGTGAAGAAGGTGAATAATTCACCTTGTACAATTTACCTCCAATCATACATAATACAAACAATACATGTTCAATCATCTACTCATACAAATAATGGAGATGTAAGAAGGTTAACTTGTAGATGTGTATAAAAGGGTGATTAGTAGATGATGTAGATTATGGCTATAATCATGCATTCATAACACTCCCCCTTGAATATTCACCTTCTTTCATGTTGTAGGGGATGGGTGTGCGTTGCCTCGTTAAAAAACCTTGTCAGGAAAAACCTAGTGGGATAAAAAACTGAACGAAGGAAAAAAGAGTGCAACTTGAAACCCATTATACGCTTTAGAGCTGCCTCATTAAAAACCTTGTCAAGTAAAACCCAATGGGAAAAAACTTGATCGAAGGGAAAAAGAGTGCAGCGCGTATGATGCTCCCCCTGACTTTAACATAGGTCTCGAAGTCTGCACATTCCAATTCTGGATACCAGCTCTCCGAATTTCTTAGGGATCAAAGACTTTGTGAATAGGTCAGCCAAATTGTCATTTGATCGAATTTGTTGGATGTCCACTTCACCAACTTCTTCCAAATCTCGAGTAGAAAAGAACTTTGGAGATATGTGCTTTGTGCGGTCTCCTTTGATGTAGCCTTTCTTCATTTGAGCAATACATGCAGAGTTGTCCTCAAATAATGTTGTTGGATCGTCAGTGATCGGCCGCATCCCACTTTCTTTCTGGATGAATTGGATCATTTCCCGTAGAGATATACATTCTCTTCCTGTCTCATACAAAGCAATCAACTCGGCTTGGTTCGATGATGTGGCAGTCACGGTTTGCTTCGTTGATCTCCATGAGATAGCAGTCCCTCCATACGTGAACACATAGCCATTTTGTGATTTGGCTTTGTGTGGATCAGACAAGTATCCTGCATCTGCATATCCAACCAGGGTTGCATTTCTTTGGCTACGATAGTACAACCCGAGATCATGTGTACCCCGAAGATAGCGAAATATGTGTTTGATTCCATTCCAATGCCTCCTTGTAGGAGCAACGCTATACCTGGACAACAAGTTCACATCAAAAGCAATATCTGGTCTTGTATTGTTAGTTAAATACATTAAAGCACCAATTGCACTTAAGTATGGTATTTCTGGACCAAGAATCTCTTCGCCCTCTTCTCGGGGACGGAATTGATCCCTCTCAACATTCAGGGACCGAACTTCCATTGGAGAGGTCAAAGGGTGTGCTTTGTCCATGTAGAACCTCTTAAGGATTTTCTCAGTATAATTAGATTGATGAACAAAAATCCCATCCTTTAAGTGTTCAATCTGTAAGCCAAGACTAAGCTTTGTTTGTCCAAAGTCTTTCATTTCAAATTCTTTCATCAAATATTTCGCAGTATCTTCAAGTTCATTTGAAGTTCCGACGATGTTTAGATCGTCAACATAAACTGCGATAATAGTGAATCCCTTTTCGGATCGTTTGATGAAGACGCATGGACAAATAGTATCGTTCTTATACCCTTCTCTCATGAGGTATTCACTGAGACGATTGTACCACATTCGCCCAGATTGTTTTAACCCATATAATGACCTTCTCAATTTTATGGAAAACATTTCTTTAGGTCCACGAATATTGGCCTCAGACAATTTTAGTCCTTTTGGGACTCTCATGTAGATGTCGGTATCAAGTGTGCCATACAAATATGCAGTAACGACATCCATCAAGCGCATTTGCAATTTCTCAAAAACAGTCATGCCAATTAGGAATCTCAATGTAGTTGCATCAACTACTGGGGAGTATGTCTCCTCGTAATCGATTCCGGGTATTTGAGAAAAACCTTGCAAATGACTGTCTGAATAGCCTCTCTCCATTTTGGCCAATCTTTTCTTCGTTTGTCCAATCTGTAGGCCAAGACAAAGCTTTAATTTGTTTGTCCAAGGTCTTTCATTTCAAATTCTTTCATCAAATATTTCGCAGTATCTTCAAGTTCATTTGAAGTTCCTACGATGTATCGTCAACATAAACTGCGATAATAGCGAATCCCTTTTCGGATCGTTTGATGAAGACGCATGGACAAACGGTATCGTTCTTATACCCTTCTCTCATGAGGTATTCACTGAGACGATTATACCACATTCGCCCAGATTGTTTTAACCCATATAATGACCTTCTCAATTTTATGGAAAACATTTCTTTAGGTCCACGGATATTGGCCTCAGGCAATTTTAGTCCTTCGGGGACTCTCATGTAGATGTCGGTATCAAGTGTGCCATACAAATATGCAGTAACGACATCCATCAAGCGCATTTGCAATTTCTCAAAGACAGTCATGCCAATTAGGAATCTCAATGTAGTTGCATCAACTACTGGAGAGTATGTCTCCTCGTAATCGATTCCGGGTATTTGAGAAAAAACTTGCACAACAAGCCTCGCTTTATATCTTACAATTTCGTTTTTCTCATTTCGCTTGCGCACAAATACCCATTTATAGCCGACTGGTTTTACACCATTTGGTGTACGAGCTATGGGTCCAAAGACCTCTCGCTTTTCGAGCGATTTTAGCTCTGCCTGAATAGCCTCTCTCCATTTTGGCCAATCTTTTCTTCGTCGACACTCATCGACTGATTTTGGCTCAAAATCATCATTTTCATTTACAATGTCACTAGCCACTGAGTAGGCAAATGCATCATCGACAATAACTTCCTTTCGATTCCATTATGTACATGTGGACACATAGTTTATGGAAATCTCATAATTATCGACATTCTCATTCTTGTCGAGGATATCATTTTTTTTGAGATATTCTCATTCTCAATATCATTGCCTTCATCATCATTATAATGATTCATCGTGGCTTCTTCTACCATGTCCTTTTGTACCCTTGTTTTTCTTGGTTTCAAATCTTTTGAACCGAATGGTCTACCACGCTTACGGCGTATTGTAGACTCACTTGCAATGGATGCATCTGGCAATCCAGTGGGTATTTCAACCCTTGCAGGGGCATTTGCGGCAGGTGTATATGACTTAGTTACCCTCTTTGTGTCAGTAAAAGCATCGGGTAACTGATTTGCAATATTTTGCAAATGAATGATCCGTTGTACTTCTTGTTCACACAATTTCGTTCTTGGATCAAGATTAGACAATGCAGTTGCATTCCACGTGATTTCTTTCACATGTGGATTTGCATATTTGTTTTCTCCCCCTAAGGTTGGGAATGTATTTTCATCAAAGTGGCAATCAGCAAATCTTGCTGTAAATAGATCGCCAGTTGTTGGTTCAAGATATTTAATGATTGAGGGAGACTCAAAACCAACATAAATTCCCAATCTTCTTTGGGGACCCATCTTTGTGCGTTGGGGTGGAGCAATAGGAACATAAACCGCGCATCCAAATATCTTGAGATGCGAAATGCTTGGCTCCTTACCAAATACTAGTTGTATCGGGGATTGTTCATGATTAGCACTTGGCCTTAATCGAATCAAGGCTGATGCATGCAATATTGCATGTCCCCACGCAGATGGTGGCAATTTTGATTTCATCAATAATGGTCTAGCAATTAGCTGCAGTCGCTTAATAAAGATTCAGTGAGACCATTTTGTGTGTGAACATGAGCCACTAGATGCTCAACATCAAGGCCAATTGACATACAATAGTCATTGAACGTTTGAGATGTAAATTCTCCTGCATTATCAAGTCGGATTTTCTTTATTGTATAATCCGGGAATTGGGCTCTCAATAGGCTTACATGTGACCAACGTGTTGATGCATCAATTAGCACCATGAAATATTGAAATGGTCCACATGGTGGGGTAATTGGCCCACATATATCTCCTTGGATTCTTTCTAAGAATGCAAGAGTCTCACTTGCAATTTTGCTTTTAGAAGGCCTGATAATTAGCTTTCCAAGTGAGCAAGCAGTGCAATTAAAATCACTGGTTGAAAGAACCTTAATGTTCTTTAGTGAGTGCCCAAGTGATCTATTTATGATTTTGTGCATCATCAGAAATCCTGGATGACCCAAACGTTCATGCCACAATGTGAATACAGCTTGGTCATTCAAACTTTTACTAGCTGTTGCATTGACCTCAAACGGATAAATATATGTATGGTATAATCCGGAGGTTTGCGTTGGCATCCTTTCAAGGATTTGTTTATGGCCAAATTCATGTTTTATGATGCACAAATATTCTCTCCCATTTTCATTCATGGTTTTCATATGAAACCCATTTTGACGCACATCTTTAAAGCTCAGCAAATTCCTTCGAGATTTGCTCGAGTATAGTGCATCATTTATCACTAACTTCGTTCCATTGGGGAGTAGAACGAGGGCTCTTCCAAAGCCTTCAATGAGTTTCGACACACCGGATATTGTAGTAACATTGCCTTCAAAGGCCTTTAACTTTGTGAAGTATTCTCTACTTCTTAATATGGTGTGTGTCGTCGCACTGTCTAGAAGACATTGCTCTTTCCCATTGTGCTTCACCTTAGGTGAGCTCATTTTCTATGCATACAAAGGAGCATGATTAAGGCATTAATAATAAAAGCTTCATATATTTCACAAGGATAATTGTATTATACAAAGCCTATTATACATAATCTATTATACAAAGCTTTATTATACAAAGTCATGCGAGATTTAAAGTGAAGAACAAGCATAGAAGATACTACAATTATTATACAATAACATGGAAGATAGTAGATTTATTTAGATGCTAGTCATCTAAGCATCAAAGACAAAATCATCGCCATTGTCATGGTTAAGGAAGTCATTAACATCCAAGCTAGTCACTGGTGACCTACTTCCACCATTATTCTCAATGTAATTGGTCTCGGTAGCCTTTTCTTTATCTTTCTCGGCTTTGTATAGCTTCACTAGATGTGTAGCTATACGGCATCTTTGACCAGTGACCAGTCATGCCACATCTATAGCATGTGGATCTAGCTTTTGGAGAGGATCCTGATGGACCCGTCTGGACCTTTTGTTTCGCATCCCCCTTGTAGCCATGGTTATCATGGTGGTTATCATGGCCTTTGTTGTAGTTTCGACCACGGTTATTGTCACCACTACCACCACGGCTACCTCGGCTCCAATAGTTACCACCACCTCGACCACGCCTATTATTACGGTGTGATCGTTGCCCCTTTCATTAGCGTTCCCATCATGGAACGCCTTTTTCATAGCATTTTCTTTTGGGGCGGGTGTTGAGCCCGTAGGCCTAAGGTTGTGGTTTCTCATTAGGAGCTCATTATTTTGTTCAGCAACCAACAACACTTTCAACAACTCGGAGTATTTTGTGAACTTTCTCTCTCGGAATTGTTATTGCAATAAAATATTGGAGAGATGCATGGTGGAGTAAGTTTTCTCCAACATTTCGCCTTGTGTGATCTCTCGACCACATAGCTTCAACTGAGATGTGATCCTATGGATCATACTATTATACTCAGTGATGGACTTATAGTCCTGGAACCTTAGAGTGTTCCATTCGTATAGTGCTTGTGGAAGCAAGACCTCCTTTTGATGACCATATCGCTCTTTCAAATTCTCCCACAAATCCTTTGGATCCTCCACAAACAAGTACTCGGTTTTGAGACTTTCATGAATGTGGTGGCGGAGGAACACAATGGCTTTCGCCTTTTCTTGTGGGGTAGTTGTATTCTTATCATCGATTGTTTTCTCAAGGCCATTTGCCTTGAGGTGAGCCATGGCATCAACCTTCCATTCAAGGTACTTTTGGCCCGACAAGTCAAGGATGTCGAACTCCCTTTTGGCGATGTTTGCCATTGGCTACTATGCATAAGAGATGTACATTGAACAATATTGTAATTTATGAATCGTGCACGGGAAGATTGAAGCGATCAATTTAGCATGCATGTAGATGATATGCATATAAGATAGATAGCGTATGCAACACAAAAGTAAATCAATGTAGGCATAGACAATATCATAAGACAAAAGTAAGAATGTAGACATAGGCAATATCGTAAGACAAGACTAAAAATGTAGACATAGGTAATATCATAAGACAAAAGTAAAGAATTGTACGAAGTATAATTTAACAATTTTAAAGTCTTTAGAGTCTCAAAGTCCATTAGGTCCTTAAAGTCCGATATGTCCGATAGAGGTCCTTAAAGTCTTTAGAGTCCGGAAAAAATTCGGTTCACCTTTCACTCATCTTTTAAACCGTTCACTTTTTCACTTTCTTATCTCCTTCTTCCTTCTCCATTTTCGATCTCCACCACCACAAAAAAAAACTCTCTCGACTTTTCCATGGCCGACGACGAGATTATGCGTCGTCTTAGGGCCGGAAATCAAAGATTTATAATCGAGCTTTTCATTTGCCTTGTTCTAATCGTGGTTACAAACATCATTCTCATAATCATTTTGCTTAAGAGTTATTTTCAATCCGGTCGGTGAAAATTAGGATTTTCAAGGAGAAATCAAGTTAATCAACGAGTGAGGTAAGCAAATTTAATTCCTTATTTTTATCTTATGTAGATCCAAAACATGTGATTATTTTTGGTAAAGAAACGTTTGAAATCTAGGAAGGGAAAAACGAGTTTCTGATATAGAAGATCCCAAATTGGGCGACTATAGAGCATACTCCTCAAAAACAATTTTGTAAATAAACTTCTTGTATGTTTAAGATTAAGAAGAGGTAGAGTTGGCACCTTAGTACTTAGGAAGATCGGTTGGTAATTAGAGACTCGAGCTGATAACGTGTTATGAAAAGATTAAGACTAAGACACTCTAATCTTCTTAAAAGAAAACACTTAAACAAACTTTGGAAACACTCTTTATTATTAGAAGGGAGAGAGGGAGAGTAAGAACTTTAGAGATGTATTTCTTACTCTACTTTGGTGCAAGTTTTACAATGGTAGATGACCTCCTTTTATAGGAGAAAGTGAGGTAAAAAACCTAGGTTAATTTCCATGATTTAACCATGGTAATAAGGAGGTGAAGAAGGTGAATAATTCACCTTGTACAATTTACCTCCAATCATACATAATACAAACAATACATGTTCAATCATCTACTCATACAAATAATGGAGATGTAAGAAGGTTAACTTGTAGATGTGTATAAAAGGGTGATTAGTAGATGATGTAGATTATAGCTATAATCATGCATTCATAACAAATTTGTATTTGTTAACTTCTCACTTGTATATATATCTATCTATACGTACGTGTGTGGGTAAGTGTTTTAGAGGAGGTGAGAGCTTAAAGAGCATAGGGAGTTAGAGAAAAACAGAGCGTAGAAGAAAGAAAGGGGAACGGAGGGTGTTCAGTGAAGAACGGAGTTGATCGAGTTAGATTTAGCTTACGGTATTTTCGTATTGAGTTTTATTTGGAGTATAGGATTTGTACTAATATGTTTTAATTAGTAAGATTTAATTAGCTCTCCGTTTATTTGGATTTACTAATTTTCTAGATCTAGATTTATAATTGATATGGATTTGGAAACGGGTTGAATTATTGTGATCAGTGGGCATTTTTAATAATTGTTATATAACTTGTTAAAGATTTAGAAATGATTTTAGGGTTTTGTTGTAATAATATTTCGATGGCCTTCGGTCAAGATTTCCAAAAGGTTTTCTACTAAAAAGATGATCTTATATATACATAGTATATGTTGGTAAACATTTCACAGTAATTGGAGATATATAGTGAAAGTTATAATGCATACTGGCATTTCATTGCATTTAGGGTTAGGGTTTGTAAGAGTTTATAGTCTAAAAGTGCATTGGGTTATTATATAGGAGCACGAGGGATAACTCGTGATCGGGGGAAGGAGTCCGAGCCCAGAAATCTTTCCTAGAAGGTGAGTATAGACCGGAGATTCAACCTTATGTGTTGATGTGCTACAATGTGTGTATATATATACTATGTGCTATATATGCTATATGGATATATGTGTGATATGTGTTTTCTTTGGAATGTCCATGATTGTTTGCATAGATTGTGCAATTGCAAATGATACATGATATATGATGCATTTGAGCATATCACATTGGCATGAGATTAAAGGCTCTGTGCTGTCTTGCCCTGAATTTGTAATCACAGGAGACCTAAAAAAAGGTCTAAACACATGGGACCTATAAGGTCAAATCACAGGAGGCCTAAAAGGCCAATTCATATGAGACCTACGGGTCTAAATCACATGGGACCAAAAGAGTCCATTCACAGGAAACCCGGGGCAGATTCAGGCTTGCACAGTTCACAGAATAATAATTGGATACATGAGCATTTGCATATGCATAAGTTTATTCATATGGAATATGTATGTATATGTACAGGGATTAATTGAATTGGCTATGATTGAAATAATTGATGATGGTTTATATTCACTGAGTATGCGACTCACGTAAATCGCAACCAATTTTTCAGGTTCAGCTAGTTATACTAGCTTGTGTTTTATAGATGTCAGATTTGCACAGGTCGGCCGGCTAATGCCTTATGCAACCTTCTACTCCTCATTTCGCATCATAGACATATGTATTGTAATAGAAATCAAAGAGTTGTTTAAGTATAAGAAGTAACTAGATACAAGTGTGTGCATCTGTGTGTTTTAACTTATGGTTGTTAAGTTTTGTTATATGTTTATGTGATAAGATGTGAAATTATGTGAATTATATGTTTGTACAATAAGTAATTTATTTATAGCATATTTCAGAGGGGTGTGAGAGTGTCACACGATATTGTATGACGATATTGTATTGGTAGACAACTTCAGAGCTGCAGTCAACAACAAGCTTGAAGCTTGGAGGGATAAGTTGGAGTCTAAGGATTTTTGATTGAGCAAGTCCAAGACGGATTATGTAGAGTTCAGGTACGGTTCGGGCAAGATGTAAAGCCCAGTGAAGACGTGTTGTTAGGAGGGGAAGTTGTAATAAGGAAGGAGAGCTTAAAGTATATGAGGTCAATCTTGCAGAGTAACGGTGGTATCGATGTGGACATCACACATTGGATCCAAAGAGGCGTGTAGAAGTGGAGGGCGACGTCGGGGGTTCTGTATGATCAGAAGGTACCGCTGAAGCTGAAAGAAAAGTTCTACAGAACTTTGATCAGACCAACCATCTTCTATGGGGCACAATGTTGGGCCACCACGAAGGCACAAAGACAAAGGCTAATGGTAGTTGAGATGAGGATGTTGAGATGGATGAGCGGACACATGTTATTGGACAGCACCATAAATGAAGTGATCAGCAGGGTGGGGGAAGACAATTAGAGGAGAAGTTACGAGAATCAAGAATGTGTTGGTTTGGGCATATTCAGAGGCGGGGCCCTGAGGAGCCAGTTCTTAGGTGTGAGAGCCTAGGTTTGGGAGATATACGTAGAGGGAGGGGTCGACTGAGGACATGTTTGGGAGATATAAGTCAGGATGTCAGTCAATTGGGGATTACGACAGAGCTGACAATATGCAGGGATAGTTGGAGGAAGAGGACTCCTGTGGTGGACGGCTAGGCCCTTAATAGACCGTCAAGCTTTGATTTTGGCTATGTTTGGTTTTGTTTTGTGTGCTTTGTGTTTTTGTTGTGCCAGATGCTTTGCTCTATGTGCTTTGTGTGTTTTGGGTGCTTTTTGTGCTTTTGTGCCCTGAGGTGTGTATTTGCTATGCCTTCCATTTATTTCCATCAAAAATGCTGACTTGTCAACTTTTTTAATATTTTTTTCCTTTTAATTCCATATCACACCACATTAGATCTGATTCATCCTAGTTGGCCCTTCATCTAAAAAGCCCCTGAGAGAGAGAAACCAAGGAGGAGTGTTTCAATGGCGAATCAATCAACCACATCCATGTTCACTCTACACAACCCCGAGCTCGTCGTCGTCGTCGACGGTGAAAGCCAGAAGTTGGATTGGGAAGTCGTTGAGGCGGAGGATCTGTATGCTGATGTCAATTCCTTAATTCCTTCTCCATTTCCTCAGGAGATGAATACGGCGGACAAGGAGATGAAGATTCAGATGGAGTTCATGTTGATCAGGACGAATATCTTGGCGAAGAACAAGAATCGGATGTCAATTGTAGTTTAGAGGTTCACGTTCTAGGGCTAGATCTTGAGGCTACTCCTTCGGAGCTTCATCGTGGTCAGGAATTCGGCGACAAGGCGTTTTATTTGGTGGTTTCTGACACAAATAATGTTGAATATGATGTGGATGTGATGGCGGACCAACCAATTATAGATGTCGTTCAGGTGGTTGATCCGCTAGGGTTTCGTATCTCACATCATGATCACTACGAAGATGGTGATAATTAATGGTGTTGATGTGCAAGATGATGATGTTGGAAGCGAGTACGAAATTGATGTGGATGATGAGTTGGTCCCATGGGAGGTTACTGATCAGCTGTAGAAGGGAAGGATGAGGAAGTTGGGGAAGAGAGCATGTTCAAAGATGAACAAGTCAAATGGCCCTAAACTCCTTTCGAAATGAAGGGGGTAAATTTGGATGGATCAGATGTGAAGTGGCGTGATATGGCAAGAAAAGAAAAAAGAAATATTAAATAACTGGCACGTCAACGTTTTTTGACGGAAATAAACGGAAGGTGGTTAATCATTAATGGAACATATTATATGAGTGTTTTAAAATAATTTCACAGTATAGGATTGATTATGTGAAATATAACATGTCATAAGGGTGGTTTTCAACATTTAAACTTATTTTTTTTTATCAGGAAAGGGAGTTAGGTTCATGCGGAGTCTTTATTAGAAAATACTGTAGGAATTTAAGTCTGCTCATTTCATGCTACATTATGGTAAGAAAGGAAATTGTGAATATTAGAAGGGGGTTCACAATACTCTAGAAAACTATCTAAAAGAGATAAAGTATGGTATGCTAGAGCATCCGCAACCTTGTTGGCATCCCCTAGCCTCAAATATAGGTAATAAGAACGTCCCAATATTCCCTTGTTGCTTAATGAGAGAATAGTGAGGATGAGTGAGTGACCAGCTGATTATTGTTGATTAGCATCACTGCTTGACTAGAATTAGATTCAACCACTATGTTAGACACAACAAGTTGACGGGTCATGCATAACCATGGAAAATCGTCCACATTTCTCCCTTTAAAGTGTTGCAAATTCCACAATTGAATCCCAACCCCTTTTATCCATTGCCATTTGCATCTCATATCAGCCCAACCCCACTTGCAACTCTTGGGTTCCATTTGGAGAAAGCATCGACGTTAGCCATCCAAGCGTCGACCTTATCCAACTAACATTCTCATATGTTGCATCGGCAATGTTATTGATTTGCGATGGAGTGCCCTTATTAATTTTATAATCTTGATCTTATGATATATCATTTTAATAGGTTTATGTACTCTCTTATAAAATTTTAATTTCTAAATTCGGAATATATATCTTTTACCCATAAAACATAGGTTAAAATTAGCATTTTAATATAGATTAGTATATCTATTCTCCTATTACCATATCGCTCATACCTCCTTTAGTAAAAAAAAAATAGTGTCATTCATACCACGTTCTCTTTTCTATACAAACCATATATCGTTCTCTTGTTTCATTTTTTCCTTCTCTTTTCTATACTTCTCAATGTCAAATCGGCATTAAATTTATTATGTGCCCGGCATTTTCACCCTCTTATAGATTAAAAATAAAATAGATAGATAATGTATTAACATTATCATTCATACCACGTTCAATTAAGTGATCGGTTGTTTTATAGATATCATTTAGTATTGATGTCACTTTTTGGTATGACATTGTATTTAATTGAGTATTATTAATGCGGTTGCGACAATGGATAAATTAATATTAGCTCTTATAAAGGTAACGTGTTAACATTATCATTGACTTGGCAACCGATTACTTGATTTTATTATTTTAATATTCATTATTTTAAAAATACTAAATAAATAAATTATTGTATGATCTTTTTTTATAAAATAGAAGACAAATAAGAATACTCACCATCTGTGCGTGCTAAGTACACAAATCATTAATTGATACAAAATATAAATATCAATTTTTAAAAATGGCAGGCAGGTGAGGCAGCCCATCAAATAACAACTTTCATAATTAACGATTTTTTTCTAATCTATATTAGAACTCATAGCAACTGGAAAGTCAAATCCTTCTACATACTATATATGATATATCTCTTGAAAAAATAATGCTGCTGACCTTTACTAAATCAAATTAAAAAGTAAACACACCCATTTAGAGAGCTGAGTAAACTTTGGCTTTTTTTCGACAGAAAAAAAAAAGGAAACTTTGGCTTTGCTTCATGATATAATACAAACCACGATACGATACGAAATGCGTCGAGGCGAGCATACCTTAGAAAAGAAGGAGAAACTCAAAATATGTAGGTTCATATGTAGAGCTAGTGATATGGTATTGATGGGAATGTTATTCAACAATTAGGTGTCCCTTATCTCAATAGGCAAATGCTATGAAGCTTTATTTAGGTCCACTTTGTTGTAAAATTTAGGGGTTCCCCGATTACTAGGGTTTTAGAGCTAGAGTTGATGGTAAGTTGGTAACAAAGAGAAAAAAAAAATCAAAGTTGGATAGGATAAAAAATGAGGTCATTAGAGGTAAAGTTGAGGTCACCAGTATAGGAGATATGTGGGACAATTTATTCATTGCTTTGGTCATGTGTAAAGGAGGATTATTACCCCGGTGTACGGGTGTTAATGATTAATTTTTGAATTTTTATTAAGATAGAGGCAGAGCCATAAAAAATTAAAACGGAAGTGATATAGTTTTTTTCAGAGATAGAAATAGAGTAGAACATATTTTGTCTAGATAGCATGTACAATGAAGAAATGTTTCTCCATTTCTTAAAATTGAATAAAAAAATAAAGTTAAACAATTAGGGAATATGTAATAGAAATATCTCTCCATTTTATTTCTTATAGTAAAAATTTCTACTGCGAACATATCTCTGCAAAAATTCGACAAAAGTGAAAAATAATGTATTTTTTATTTTATACTTTTATTGGGAAGAACTTTAGGTACTATTATCCATGGTGGATGCTCTTAGATTTTCCTTTTGACTATTTGCATGAGTCATGTTGTTTTTATTTTGGTATATCATTTTCCATACGTCCATTGGAAACTCTCCTAACACTTTAAGAATATTAGGGACTTAAACTTCGTTCAGTAGCCCTAAAAAACTTGATGAAAGCATTTTGGTGGCATTTTTTAACGAAAAAACAACACTTAAAGTGATTGCTAGAACCGCTAAAAAAAGTTTCAACTAACGGTTTTTAACATTTTCAACAATCTCCTCAATCCTCCCCCAAAAGTGCCCCCAAAAGTGCACCTTTTTGATAAAAAAAAACTGCTACAAAAAAAACACTCTCATTAGTGTTTTTGTTGGGATATCACACCGAGCCTTAGGTTGGGTACAAAGAAAGTGGACGACCACACTTTCTCACCATCCTTTAAGATTAATGCTATAGCCCGTCGTCTTATCGTGTACGAGTATGACTATGTCTTACATATTGAAATTATTTTGAACATATTATAGTATTGAATTTATGCACATTTAATTCTAAAACTAATATAATACACCATGATTGTACTATTATATATATAATTCGAATTAGCTTTTTTTTGTCATATAAATTTTAATCTTAGTATACTTTCTCATTTATAACTTTCTCCTAATATCAATACTTGATTTGTCTTATACACCAACCTAAAATATAATAAATATAATATTGATGTCCTAGTAGATCATATTTTCTTATTAAACTTTACACAAATAAATATAATATTGATTAGCTATTAGATCATATTTTGCTGTATAACTTTACCATATATAGCCTAAAGTCATGTTTTTATAGATAGATATACGAAATTATATAATTCATGTAAATAAATCCATTCATATACTAATATTTATAGTTTCTTTTAGAGTAAATCTAAATATTTTATTAATTAGTATGATATTCATAGAATGTATAGATAGATGTTATTTGGATAGATTATAAATATTGATATTATTTTGATAGGTTCTCTTAGGATAAATCTAAATATTTTCTTAATTAGTAGTACGATATTGACAGATTGTATCATTAGATATTCTTTGGACAGTTTAGAAATATTTTCTTAATTAATAGTATGATATTATGGGTATAGATATTATTCTGATATATTAATATATGGTAATTAGATAAAGACATGTTTTTAGGATAAATCTAGATTCTATATATAGATATTATTTGGATAGTTTATAAATATAGGGTATTATTTTGATAGATTATGGATATAGATATTAATTTAATATATTAAAGTATGGTAATTAGATAAACACATGATTTTTTTGAAGGATTTAAGTATGTAGCAATAAATATATACCTTAATTGGTTATTTATAAGCAAATGTATAAAATTAGGTGAGCAGCAAAAAACCCCAACTACTTTCTCTCTCCACTATTTGACCGACCTTTGACCGGTGTTGACCAACTGTTGACCGATGCTGACCACCCATTGACCGAGCATTGCCCAACGACATTGACTGTCATCATTGTCATTACTCGACGATTGTTATGACTTGAGCTGTCATCACTTGATTACTCGATTCATTGTCATCACTCGATGACAGTAATGAAACTCATCGAGTGATGACAGTACTCGATCACATAAAAGTGATGATACTCCGATTTTCATTACTCTATCACTCAATTCATTGTCATCATTCAATCACAGTGATGACACTCCTATAAAATTTAGTAATTGTCATCACTTAATGACTATAATCACTAGAATATTATCATTAAATTTATAACCATCACTATATTTAGTGTCATCACCTAGTGAAATTTCATGAAACTCATTTCTCATCATTGATAACACTCATTTACCATATTATGGAAAAATCATTGTCCTTACACAATAAAATTAGCACTTAAGACGCCACTCATCCTCAAGGATAGACATTGGACACTTTCACAAAAAACTCTTATAATGTGATGACAAATATAAAAAATCTTATAAGTTTCCATTGCACCATGTAGTTGACTCAAATGTTGACCGATTGTTGACCGACATTTACTATCATCGACCGCACTATCTTCACTTGACCCTATCATCAATTAACTACTATGTCATCACTTGACAACTTTGTCACTAGTTAACTACTCTGTCATCACTTTGACTACTTTTTCATTACTCAACTACTCTATCATCAATTGAGTTACATTTCTGGAACCAAATCCACTCCCGTCGCCGCTGAGAAGCTCCAGACAGACAGAGTTCCGCCTCTAGTGACGGCACGAACCAATTGAATCCAAAAGGCACGCTTCTCACTTCTCTCGCTCCTCTTGATTTCTCTGGTGTCTCCAACTCACTTCTCCTCAATATATCTTCATCTCTCACAAATCCCAAACCAAAATCAACCTCCATTTGCTGGCAATTTCGATAGTGATGGTGCTCCGTTTGAGATGGAGTCGAGTCTAGGGTAGCACTTGAAGTTGGATCGGAGAACAAGGAAGAAAGAAGGTGCAAGAGAGAAGAAAGACTGTCTGGGGTTGTTGCTGTAAATACTCTCTTTTGCAACGACTTATGGTGTTGCCGTAAATACTCTCTTTTGCAACGACTAATGTTGTCGTTGTTGCAAATATTGTTTTTCGCAATGACAACCGTTGTTGCTATACTTGTATTTTTTTTGCAACGATAGATATTTTACAACAACACATGTCGTTGCGAAAATATATATTTTTCGTAACAACAAAAGTCTTTGCAAAAAACTTTTCGCTACGGGCATTCCCGCAACGTAGCAAAAGTAACATAGATATTTAACACTCGGTCAAATACGTTTGGGTTCGCCTAGAGCATGCGGAAGGGAAGAGAATTGATTACTATCCAGCTCTAAAGAGAAGAGGGAGAACCGCCGCTTGGAGTGTGGAACCCGTGCCCTCATGGTACACCCATGAGTGCACAACCAATGAGCTGATGAGCGAAGTGCATGCCTTGGTCAATTACGCTTGTTTACGCTGGCGCTTCACCAAAATTCCTCAAAATGTTTTAATTGTAAAATTATTAAGCATATATAATTGTTAAAATATAACTGATTTATAGGTAATTTAATATGAACCCAAATTAAATATATAGTATTAATGCTTCCAAATCAGGAAGAGAATTTTATGTTGATACATGACGACATAAAGGTGACTAAGATTTATTTCCTTTATTATTGAAAAACTAGAAATAACTTGCGTAGTCCACACCCTGTACGGCCTTTATTAAACTTTTCTTTAATATACTTTTACATGATTTTTAAAAGGTTCAGTATATATTCTAAGGTTAGATATATCTTTAATATTCCATTTTTTTAGCATAGTACTCTAATTACTCAAGTTTAAGTGGTGAAAATATAATTTTAATAATTCTTGTATACATTTATAAAACATACGATCCGACTATAAGTTTTTAGCTAAGAAAAAAAGACTAATTAACATATTAATTAAGAAATGAAAGATTTTGACTATTTGATAAAAATATCTTTTGAGATATATAATTATCAAACTCCTTATTTTTTTAAGTAGTATCTTAATTAATATGGTATAGATAATATTTTTGTAACTAAAAAAAAAATTATAAACAATCTCTTCACTTACCTATTTGGTAGAAAACAATCTCTACATTTACCTATTTGGTAAAAGAAAATCTCCACATTTACCTAATTGGAAGAAAAAAAAACTTTTTCGTTACTTATTTGGTAGGAAGAAAAATCTTATTTGGATTGACATAGATAAATAGATATGATGTGGCATAATAAAAAAATTGAATAATATATGACATGGAGCAATGATAGATCGACAAGTGGCAAAATCAAAGGTGACGAAATATAATGACGACACTTGAAAAAATTCTACGTCACGCAATGTGGTGGGTTTAAACCTTATGACATTTATATCATATCATAACTATATACTAAAGCGGAGGTTAAAAATAGTAATTATCACGACACTTGTCAATTCCACATTGGACCGCATCATCTATCTTTATTAAAATAATTCATTTAGTTAGACCTCACATATATGTAAAATAGGAAAGAGTTATATCATTGAAATAATATTCATAAGGTTTCCTATATATTTTTGTTCGATTAAAAAAATATATTATAAATAAAATAATGTATCATTTAAAAAAACTCATAAATAAATCAATTAAATAAAATAATATAGGACTTTTCTTTTTCAAACTACTCTTTTAAATAACTTCATATAAAATTAAAGTAAGTTCTTAGTTAGACTAATACTTTTTTTTTGATAAGGTAAGGATTAGGGTCGCCGCAAGTACAACTTGGGCTCGCCTAGAGCATCCACAAGGGATGAGAGCTGGTTACTAACCAACTCTAAAGAAAATAGGGCAAACCGTCACCCTGGAATCTCGAACCCGAGACCTCATGGTACTACCATGAGTGCTCAACCAGTTAGACTTTTTTTTTTATAAGAAAAGAAATTAGGCTAGGCCCTATACAAAAAGAGGCACTATCCTAGAGCATCCTTACGGATGAGGTCGAGAAGACCTAAATCACAACAAACAGGCAAAGTCGAGACACAACGGAAGGAGTTGGCGATGAAGTCAGCAGCAGCATTTGCTTCTCTAGGAACATGAGAGATAGACCAACTCTGAAAATTCCTGAGCAGCCCATGAATATCCGCCCGAATCATTTCCGCTTCCCACGGGCAGCTCCAGCTCCCCAGTACCGCATTAACGACTTGCAGATTGTCACCTTCAATAACCAAGCTGGTAATGCCACGGTTAATGGCTTCCAAAATCTCCTGTCGGAGCGCGTATGCCTCCGAGAAAACCACAGAGCGATTACCAATAAACCCTCCGTCATGAAAGATGGGCCCTCCAGACTCATCCCTGAAAATAAATCCAAAGGAGGCAGCACCAAATGAATTAACAGCTGATATACACATTTATGTTGTATATTTAGATGGGGTTTTAGCATATTTTTAGTCATGTTTTAGGTGCTAAAGATGGAGTTTGGAGTGTTAAAGAAGGAAGAGCTGAAGTGCACCAAAGACCACTTGAAGCTGGAATGAAGAAAACGTGATTTTTGGGAGGCGGCGACCGCTGCCCCATAGGCGGCGACCGCTGCTAGTTCCGAGGCGAATTCGTCCTTTAAACACTGCGTTTTATTTAGTGACCTTTTGGATGTTATTTTAGGTCCGGTTTTTATGTATTTTTAGATAGATTGTTTTCTCCTATTTAAGGGGCTTTAGACCTAGTTTTTGAGTTTGGAATTATTTTGTATTTTGAAAACCTATGGAGAACTAAGCCTCTTTGCTTAGACAGACAATTGAAGTGTTCGTTCTGATTCAGTTGTGAGATTTCTAATTCCTTATCGATTGTATGGATTTAATCTTTTCTCTTGCTTGAGTTGTTATTGACTTGTTTCAATGATTTCTAGCCTGATCATCTAGGATTTATTGTTATTAGGTTATTACTAGATTTAGAGTGTTTCTGGTTGAGCATCTCTAATTCATAAATAGCAACTGCATTGTGCTAATATCTGGTTATGTTTGTTGTATGCATAAGAGAATTGATTTGCATTCTAGGGTAAAAGCTGGTTGTTTTATCTTAGTTCGTATCCAATTATATTCCTGTTGTTGAATGCTGCTAGTTAGATTGAATCTTGATAGTTTCATGATTATTTATCTAGTTAGGGTTAATAGTATCTGGTTGTGCTATTAATTACTTTTGAAAAGGAATTGGAATTTCCATTGCATAGATATTGAATGAAATCAATGATCAACTTGTCAAGCGAATGCGGATATTTGTTTGCCTAAGTGTTTCCAAATACTGATTGATAAACTCTCGAATTCTTATGCTTTGCATGTTAATGTGTGAACAAAACCTAAAAACCCCCCTTGTTACTTCAGTTTGACACATAATTCTCTGCTAAAGATAACTTGTCTCCCTGTGGAATCGACCCTTACTTGCTTTATACTTAGGTTTAAGTTAGTTTGGTTTTCTTTGCATAATTGTGGTTTAAAACGACTAAATCATCGTTATCAAATTGGCGCCGTTGCCGGGGAGGCAATAATTGTCTTTTGTGTGATTTTTGTGCCAAACTTGGTGTGAACCTATCTTATGGTTCACACCGCCTGTGCTACTAATCCATGGCTTTGTTCGAGTGTACACAGTTTGAAGATGAACACTTTCATGAGTACCTGACTAGATTCCAAAAGTATGCGGATGACCTTAGTGCTTGGAGATATCATTATACTGTGGGTGATGTTTGCAATGGCATTGTCAAGGGTATGAATCTTGAGACTCGAAGGATGGCCTACTACATGAGTAATAGAAGGCTGTTTGTTATGGAACCTATGGAATGTTGGGATTTCCTCTGTTTTATGAGCCATCAATGTCTTTTGGTTGAATCATCTCAATCAATGCCACAACCGGTTGAGACTTGTGATGCTTCTCTTGAGGATATGATGAAGGATCTTGTTAAGAGGATGGATGATATGAGTACGGAGTCTACACAGCACTATGAAAGGTGCTACTCACTTTGTCATCAAACAACTTCAGATAAGTCCATTGAAATCAATGAGCCAGATGCATCCCTTCCCACACGATTTGAGGAGATTTAGGAGTATATTACTGTGAAGGAAGAAGAGTTCTTCTCTGATAGTGATATGTTCTTTGAAGACGATGTGGGCGACTATGTGAACACAAATGAGGAAGATGATATTACAGAGGATTGTGCTTCACCAACAAAGTCCCCCATGCCTTCTGTTTCGAAATCAACCTTATTGGTTGTTGACGATCCATGTATTCCTTGTTCTAATCTCTCATTACCCATTGTTCTTCATCCCCCCAAAGAGTCAAGTATAGGGCCTAATGAAGAATCTAGAAATTACTTTAAGTTCATCCATAATGAAAGTGGTAATGCTAGTAAGTGCTTTGACAATTTTTGTTCATATTCTAAAAAGCCACCACTTATGTTGAATTGGTTTGAGCATATGCCATTTTATGAAGATTGGACACACAAGTTTGATAAGTTGAAACGATTTTTAAATGACATGTTATTTAGTTTCAATTTATCCTTGGGCTACTTATGTTTCTTTGAGATGAGTTCGCAAGAATTTGATAGGTTGTTAAGGGCATTGACAATGTCCAATCTTGTGAAATCATACGAGACGTCGAGCCACGACGATAACCAAGGCGCTTATCGGGAGGCAACCCGATGTAGTTGATTTCTTTCCTTTAGATTAGCTTAGATTAGTTTCCCTTTGTTTTTTTCTATTGCGTCGAACTAACTTGCAGAAAGCCGAAGAATCACGATGCACTGGCAGCGACCGCCGCCCCAAGGCAGCGACCGCCGCCAAAACAAGCTCAGCAACGACATTCTACGAATTAATGGCAGCGACCGCCGCCTAAATGGCAGCGACCGCCGCCTAAATGGCAGCGACCGCCGCCTAAATGGCAGCGACCGCCGCCTAAATGGCAGCGACCGCCGCCTAAATGGCAGCGATCGCCGCCTAAATGGCAGCGATTGCCGCCATTATTTCCGGAAAACGGACAGTGTCCGTGGCGGTGACCGCTGCCCACAAGCGGCGACCGCCGCCAATTCTTCTTCAGCTACGGTTTCGTCACAAAAATGGCAGCGATCGCTGCCATAAAGGCGGCGACCGCTGCCTTTTCGGGTTCGACAAAAAAAAAATCAAAAAAATAAAATAAAAGTTCGGGCGATCTTTTTGTTCACTCCTTTCTTCCGCGCTGCCTAGCGATTGACCATCAAGAGGCTACTTCTTCTTCTATTATTGTTGCCCCTACATCTATTGAAGTTGAGTTTGAAGAGAGGGCGAATGATGATTGTGATGACAAGGGGGATGAGCTGCCTCAGGGTGCGATAGTTGTTGGGCATCCAATAGGCTATCAGAGGTATATTTGGAAGATGATTTAGAGCATGGATACTTATCAACATGATTGTAGAGGAGGATTTTCTTACTTTTCATGAGGAGGAGAGGCAGTACCATAAGCAGCAGACACACTACTTTCAACCGCAGGCGACATTCTTTCAGTAGTACTGGCTTGGATACCTATCCTACCCTGACTATCTGCCACTACCACCACCTTCACAGTAGTGCAGGTGACCAATATCAACACCATGGAGCAGCATATGTGACAGTAGAACTTATTCTTGGGTTCTCAATTATCTGATCTAGCCACCACCACCTTCACAATAGTGGTATTTTTCCTTACTTCCCCTTATATTATTTTTGTCTTTCTACATTGAGGACAATGCTTATTATAAGTGTGGGGGAGTTGGATTTATATTACTATTGCTATTACTTAAAAAAAAAGAGCCATAAAAATAAAGAAAAAGGCAGAAAAATCCTGGGGTGGACTGAAAACCCGAAAGGGCGGTTCAAGTAAAAAGTAGGTAATCTGACAAGCATTAGGCTTGGGTAAAAATAGATTTTTGAGTGATGTGAGATGGTGAGTCCAACATTGAAAAATGAAAAGAGAGATGCTAGGTGAAAACCTGAAAAGGCGCCTAAGCAAAAAGAGTGAAAGAAAAAAGAGTGTTTTAGGATGTTCTTTTGACTGGAGCTGGTGACATAAGAAGTGGAGTATAGGAGTGTTTTCGGGTAGGTTTTCACTTGGAGGGATAAGGTGTAGAATGTTGATTTGCATCTTCTTTATTGTTTCATATTGTTGATAAATATTGGATGTGTGGAGTTGGTGTTAGATGGGTTGAGAGTTGATTGTAGAATGCTGAGTTGTGATGACTAGAGTTGTGTTGTTAGGATTGTTGGATGCTGGAGCTGATTATGTTATATCTTGTCATGGGATGGTTGTTTAGGAGCTTTGATTATTATTGTTATTACCCTTAGCTGTAGACTCTCTTGACACTTGATGATCTAGGTAGTTATTGATTACGAGTGCTAGTTTTCTGATTCACTCGAGACGAGTGAGATTCAAGTGTGGGGAGTTTGATATACACATTTATGTTGTATATTTAGATGGGGTTTTAGCATACTTTTAGTCATGTTTTAGGTGCTAAAGATGGAGTTTGGAGTGTTAAAGAAGGAAGAGCTGAAGTGCACCAAAGACCACTTGAAGCTGGAATGAAGAAAACGTGATTTTTGGGAGGCGGCGACCGCTGCCAGTTCCGAGGCGAATTCGTCCTTTAAACATTGCGTTTATTTAGTGACCTTTTGGATGTTATTTTAGGTCCGGTTTTTATGTATTTTTAGATAGATTGTTTTCTCCTATTTAAGGGGCTTTAGACCTTTTGTTTAGACCTAGTTTTTGAGTTTGGAATTATTTTGTATTTTGAAAACCTATGGAGAACTAAGCCTCTTTGCTTAGACAGACAATTGAAGTGTTCGTTCTGATTCAGTTGTGAGATTTCTAATTCCTTATCGATTGCATGGATTTAATCTTTTCTCTTGCTTGAATTGTTATTGACTTGTTTCAATGATTTCTAGCCTGATCATCTAGGATTTATTGTTATTAGGTTATTGCTAGATTTAGAGTGTTTCTGGTTGAGCATCTCTAATTCATTAGTAGCAACTGCATTGTGCTAATATCTGGTTATGTTAGTTGTATGCATAAGAGAATTGATTTGCATTCTAGGGTAAAAGCTGGTTGTTTTATCTTAGTTCGTATCCAATTATATTCCTGTTGTTGAATGCTGCTAGTTAGATTGAATCTTGATAGTTTCATGATTATTAATCTAGTTAGGGTTAATAGTATCTGGTTGTGCTATTAATTACTTTTGAAAAGGAATTGGAATTTCCATTGCATAGATATTGAATGAAATCAATGATCAACTTGTCAAGCGAATGCGGATATTTGTTTGCCTAAGTGTTTCCAAATACTGATTGATAAACTCTCGAATTCTTATGCTTTGCATGTTAATGTGTGAACAAAACCTAAAAACCCCCCTTGTTACTTCAGTTTGACACATAATTCTCTGCTAAAGATAACTTGTCTCCCTATGGAATCGACCCTTACTTGCTTTATACTTAGGTTTAAGTTAGTTTGGTTTTCTTTGCATAATTGTGGTTTAAAACGACTAAATCATCGTTATCAACAGCCCCATCAAAATTGAGATTGATGTGGTTTGGGGGAGGTTTGCTCCATTTCGACGTTTTTCTCCTCTTTTGGCTTTTGGCCTTTTCTCCTTGTTCTAACTGGTTGGCTTGTCTCCATTCTGCTTTCTGTTTTTTGCTGAATTCATCCACGAACTTTGGGGTTATGTTCGACTGGGTATCTGAATCGAATATTAGTTTGTTTCTGAAGAACCATATGCTCCACCAGATTCCAACTAGGTCTTCGAATTCCTTCGTCGTTGTCTTAGATTTTATTTCTTCTATAAGTTCTTTTGGTTTTTTATTATCTGGATTTAGATTTCTTAGCATTGTGGTTATTTTAATGTTAACTAATTTGTTCAGAACTTCAGTTGCCATCGGGCAGTTAATAAAGAGGTGGTAAGAGTCTTCATAAGTGTTTGTACTGAAAACACAACCCTGTGGAACTCCAATGTGGTTTGCTGCAAGTCTGACTTTAGTGGGTAAGTCATTCCGACAAATTTTCCACATGAAATTTTTGCTGTTTTGGTGGAATTTTTAGTTTCCAGATCCAGTCAAGGTCTTGAGAAGGGTGATCTTTGTTTTTATGGATCCAATCCACCGTTGCTTGAGTCGAGAACCATCCGTTCTTACTTGGTTTCCAGTATAATCGGTCTTGAACATACGTTTGTGGTATGATTATTTGGGATATTAAGTCCACTTTGTCTAGTTGAATGTTTCTTTTTAAAAGCGGAATATTCCATGTTTTGTCTCCTTTAATGTATTTACTTACTGTTTCCTCCTTGTCGGGAGGGTTACTTATGTTTTCTCTAGGTGTTAGAGGTTTGTCTCCAATCCAACAGTCTTTCCAAAACTTAATCGTTTTTCCATCTCCTACTTGCCATTAAAGGCCGGATAAGAATTGTTTGTGAAGGCTGATAAGCTTGGCCCATTGCCATGATGTGTTAGTTTGATTTTTATAGGTGAAGAAATTTTGGTTTCTAATATATTTTCCTTTACTATTTTCACCCATATATTAGATGGTTCAACGACTATTTTCCGTAGAAGTTTTAATTGTAGTGCTTGATTCATATCATCTGCTTTGGTGATCCCTAAACCACCTAATTTATGCGGTCTACAGATTGAATTCCAGCTTATGAGGGGCTTGTATCCGTTTTCCTTGTTCCAAAAGAATTTTTTGTTTGTTTTATCCAAGTCTTTATGGATTGATTTTGGTAAGTAGAATGATTGCATCAAGTAGTTTGGTTGCATTGACAGATTAGCTTTTATCAGTACTTTCCGGCCTTCTTGCGATAGCGAATTTGCTTTCCATTTTGATAGTTGATTTTTGGTTTTGTGAGTGATATCATTGAACGTGTTTTTGGTTACTCTTTCGTTGATAATGGGGCATCCTAGGTATTTATCTAGCGATGAGGTATTAGGGATGTGTAGTATCTGTTTGATTTGGTTTTTTGTGCCATTGCTTAGGTTTTTCGTGACTTGGAATGCAGACTTGTGGTAGTTTACTTTTTGTCTTGAAATTTCACAAAAGTCATCCATTATTTGTTTTATCTGCTGACATGTTTGATTTTTTGCATTTGCAAATATAATGATACCATCAGCATATGCTAAGAATGGTATTTTGGTGCCTCCTCTAGAGATTTGAATTCCTATTCCACTTTTAGGGTTAGAGCTTGCTTCCTGAAGTTGTCTAGCGAGCACTTTAGCTGCCCATATGAAAAGGTATGGGGACAAGGGGTCTCCTTGGCGTAGCCCTTTGTGAGGTTTAAAAAGATCTGTAGGTCCGTTGTTAACAAGGACAGAGAATGACATTGTTTGTATACATTCTTTAATCCAGTTAATGAATTTTTTATCAAATCCAAATTTTTCTAGGACATGGATTTTAAAATCCCAACACCGTCTGTCATATGCTTTTTCCATATCTAACTTAATAGCCAACCATCCTCCCACTCCTTTTTTATTTCTTAATGAATGGAAGATCTCGTGCGCTATTAGAGAGTTGTCATGTATGTTTCTATTGTCTACAAATGCGGATTGCATCGGATGTATTAGTTTTCCCAATACCTTTTTAAGTCTTGTTTTAATGATTTTTGATATGATTTTATAAATTATGTTACACAAACTTATTGGTCTGTAGTGGTTTGTTGTGTTTGGATTATCACATTTTGGCAGAAGTGTGATGAACGTGTAATTAATTTGCTTTAGCATTTTTCCAGAGTAAAAAAAACTGTTTACCGCCTGAAGTTGGGCCCAATAATGTGCCAGTATGCTTTATAAAAGCATGCTGACATACCGTCAGGTCCTGGTGATTTATCATCTTCGATGTCAAAAACTGCAGTTTTTATTTCTTGGTTAGTTATTGGCTTTGTGAGCATTATGTTGTCTTCTCTTGTTATTTCTTCTTTGATGATTCCAATGATCGTGCTCATTTTTGTGCGGTTCGTTTCGAAGTGTTGGAATCTTGTTTGAAAATCTTTTTGTATTTCACAGTTGATGTTTTGTAGCCCCGTCAAGGTGACTCCTTCTCTTGTTTTTAGTTCTTTGATTAGTGTTTTATTTCTCCTCCCTGTTGCAATTCGGTGGAAGTATTTAATATTTTGTCATTCAATTTGAGGTGTGATGAGTTTTTCCCTCTCTGTTTCCAGTATGAATGGTGGAACTGGATTAGACAATCTCTTTTCTGATTTAGTCTCTCTTGTTTTCCAATTAGAGTTCTGTTGTTGTTTTCGATTATGTCTTTTTGGATCTGTAGCAGTTCTTCATCTACTTTTTTTTATTTGTTCAAAGATGTTTCCGAAGGTATGTTTGTTCCATTCCTTTGCTTTTGTTTTCAATAATTGTGTTTTCTTAGTTAGTCTGAACATGTGCGGTCTGCTAGGGTTGTGTCTCCAGGTCAGCTTGACTACATTTTCGAAATCCTTTCGGGTGGTCCACATTTTTTCAAATTTGGAAGGTCTCACTTTATTGATACTATCTGTCGGGATATCACATGTAATGGGGCAGTGATCTGACGATGAGAATTGGTGGTTCTTAGTGGGTATGTTTGGATACCATTGAATAATTTGGTCACTAACGAGTGTTCTGTCTAGGTTTTCATATGTGTTGTTTTCCATTGACCTGGATTTTCTCCATGTGTATTTCTTTCATATCTAGACGAGTTAGGGCTTGCTCCTCCCAGTTTATCACTTGGATTTTGAATTTCGTTGAGGTCTCCTATTACTAGACAAGGTGAGTTACATTGATTGATGAATTTTATGATTTTTTTTCCAAAATTCTGTCTTTGCTTGCGCATTAGGAGGTGCGTACGCAACAGTTATGATAACTTTTCTGTTGTTTTCAAGGTTTGAGTAGTTCATTGCAATGAACCATTCTTCTTTGAAGCATACTTCTAATCTTTCGTTCATCAATTGGTGATTCTTCCATAGGATCAAGATGCCGCCTGCCATGCCAGTTGTTGGGTTGAATTCATATGAATCAAACCCCAGCTTTTCCCATTTTTTTGGGTTAGGAAGTTGTTGGGTCTTTTTTCAACCAGTGCTAGCAATTGAATTCTTTCTAAATCACACAATGCGTTAATTTCAGTCCAACGGGTGGGTTTTTTAAGCCCCCTACAATTCCAAAGGCATATCTTCATATATAAACTTTCTTAATATTGGGTTTTGACCCTGTGTGTTGGCTATTTAGACCATTTGTTTGATCACATTTTATCATTTGTGCTATGTTGTACTTGTGTGATTTTTTTCCTCTGCTTTTCCTGGTGTTTTTTGGTTTAGGTCTCTTGCTATAAGTACTGATTCGCACATTGTTTTGTATTTTCCATACCCATTTATGGGTTTTCATATTCCCTATTTTTCCTTCCGTTTTATATAACCTGTGTGTTTTTTTAACTGTTTTTTACTCTGCAGTACACCACATACATCAAACTTATCATTTGGTAATCACATCCATGGGTAGCTGGTGTAGATGTATTTTTGGTTGGGATTTTGCGTTTCGATCCTTTTTTGATAGTTTGAGGCTTTATATTGCCTATAGTCGTTACTCCATGGAAATAGAGTTGACTGTAAACAGTCCAAACCATGTTGTGGTCGTATGACATCAAAACATGCATTCGTGGAATACACAAATTCCGTACATGAAGTATATATGGTAAACACCAAATACAGTAGGCTTTTCCATGCTTTAGAACATCAAACATATAAAAGCATTCATGGCCAGGAATTTCCATTCGAACCTTTCTAATGAACCGGAGGGTTATATTAATCCAAACACTTACAGAAAATGCTATCATTTAGACACTTGTTGCAGCAGCTATACTTGTAGTTCATACAAATTCTATCTAAGAGAGAGCTATTACTCCAAAAAATGTCACATCTACAAAGTACTTCCTTTTATGGTTTTTAATCCAATCTGTCCTAACATCTTTTTCACAAGCCAACACACTTTCATTACATACAAGACCGATAATGATCAGTTAAGGAACATACCTTTCGAGTTGAAACTCAAATTCAGCATCAGGTATAACAGTATTGAGATTTGAGCAGCAACAAAGACGAGCCAGAAGGCACATGCAACCACCAAGAAAACCAAGCGTATCCCCCATCCATGAAAGCGTGTTCTTGTATAATATAGGTTCAACCTTCTTCTAGTTAACAAGTGCTTGAGACTAGCAGCACACCTGTAGTTTTGAGCATAACTTGGTTTGTGATGTCTGCGTTTTTAGGTAGATTTTTAGGGTTTAGATAGGTTAGTTTAAGTTGTTTTTCGTAGTTGAGTCTTGTGTTTTTGAGTCTTTTTGCATGTGTTTTTGTATTTCCTTGAGATTCGGAAACTATGCATATTTGTGTCGTTTTGTAGGTGTTTTGGAGCTTGAAAACGAGTTTGAAGCAAGGCTAAGAGAGGATGGACGAGCTAGGAGGAAGATCTCAAGTAGACAAGCTAAGGAGAAGAGCCAAGAGGAGCAAAATCAATAAGAGAAATGAAGAAACCGACCCAAAGCTCGAGCCAAGTATGAAGAAGCTGGAAATATACTCTCAGGATCGACCCTAAGGGGGGTCGATCTCGACCCTAAGAGGGTCGTGCCAGGATGAAGAAATGTGAAGAAATTGAAGAAAGCACCCTCAGGATCGACCTTGAGGGGGTCGAGATCGACCCTAAGGGGGTCGAGCCTTGTGACCGACTTCCCCCTATCCGGATTTATTGTTGAAGTTTCCTAGTTTGTATTTTAGGAAGGTTATTTCTTTGTGTTTCCTAGTTAGATTAGGACTCTTTTTCTTCTATAAAAGGAGGTTGAACCTATAGTTTTTATTCATTCAATCAATTAATCATCAAGACTTGGAGAGTTAGGAAGAAGACTTGGAGAACAAGTTTGAGGTTTGTAAGATTGACCTTTGGTTTATAGTTGAATTTTAGTTTGGTTTGATCATGTCTTCTTCTTCTTCTTCCTTGCTTCTTCTTGCTATGTGTGAGTAGTTTTCTTAAGTTCTAGGGTTGGGCAAAAACCCAACACAATCATGCATGTTTAAAACTTGAATTCATGACTTGAATGCTTGATGATCATGTTTATCTATCTTGTGCTTAATCCTTTGCGAAAGTTGAGGCATGTCTTGTGATTAACCATAGCGAAAGTGAAAAGTTAGTTGCTTGATTACATCTAATAGGATTATTTGCGAAAGTTGATATTCCTAGGTTGAAGGATAGGTAGAAAAGTTGTTTGATTTGCGAAAGTTGATTGAATGGCTTGAATTGTTTGCGAAAGTTAACTTTTCTATGATCTAGATGGCATGATAGTTGTGAATTCTTGTTGAAAGCATGTATGGTTGTTGTTGTGGTAGCCCTAGCCCCAGGATTTGCCTTTTATATTGATTAAATTTCGTGTCTTTTGCCTTGATCCCGACTCCCTAAGTCGTGCTCGAACCATTGCTAGTGTTGTGTGTGATTCGTGCTTGTTTGCTCTCAGGATCGACCCCCCCTAGGGTCGAGATCGACCCTCTTTGGGTCGAGCCTGAGTTGTTTCGCTCTTGTTTCCTTAGTTCTTTTCGTAGTTTATCAATTAATCTTAGCACTATTCTCACTCCCGTGGACGATCCTGACTTCGCTATACGCAGCGGGGTCTTGAATACAAATTTATTTGTTCAAGAAACCCTTCAACAAATTGGCGCCGTTGCCAGGGAGTGTGCAATAGTGCCTAGTTTAGTTGATATTTGGGTGAGGGACTAGCCCAAACCCTTTGTGTGTTTTTGATTTGTTTTGTTTTTGTTTTTGTTCTTAGGTTAATGTAGCCATGGAGACCTTTGAGGACCTTGAAAGAAAGTTTGCCGATCTTGAACTTCAAGTGCTAAACCTCCAAAGAAAAAGAGAAGCCGAGGCTTATGCAAGTTAAAGAGAATGGGAAGCCCAAACCTACCTCCACGCACAACCTTACGGCTTCCAAGAGGACGCTCTACCTCAACATCAATTTCAAGAGTCGTTGGCCGCACCTTACGCTTTGGATCCCTATTGGAGGAGTGATGATTATCCCAATTGGGGTTATTATGAACCTCCTAGCTATGAAGAGCAACCACCGGCTTGGGCACAACGTCTCTTTGGTGGACTCATCGATAAGCTTGATGAAGTTCAAAACAAATTGGGAGACTTCGAATCATGGAATGACAATTCCGAACTTGGTGATCTAGCGGCTCAAATTCCACAACCTCAAGGGCGATTACCGGGCCACCCCAATGAGAACCCTAGGGGACACATTGATGTCGTTCACCTATGGAGCGGGAAGAAGTTGCCGGAGCGAGATACGAGCAAGAAGATGACGGATGAAGAGTACCAACCCAACCCAGGGGTGGTCGTGTCCGACCACCACATGGTCGACACCGACCCTCCCCATACTACAGAGGAGGTCGTCTCCGACCATCCCCAGGTCATGACCGACCCTCTTCTCGGTATTCCTACATCCGTTCACTAGTACACATTTTTCTATAGATAGCACAATATTTATAGCGGTTATTAAAGCGCTATACGTAAGGTGCCGAAACATAGCGGTTTTTTTAAAAACCGCTAAGAAACTATTTTTTTTATATTTTTTATACCATACTTTTAGAGTCTCAGCGGTTTTCTTGAGAAAGCGCTATGCACTTTAGAGGAACGGATTGCGGTTTAGTAAAAACCGCTATGAATGATTTTATTGTAAAAAAAAAGCAAAATAATTTCATGTGCGCTTAACCCTATCAATAAGACGCGCGGGAGCTGCTTTCCTCCTAATATCTCATCCCTCCATTGAAACCCTAAGATGCGCCGACTACTCCGATACCCTCTCCTCCAACTCCCTTCTGCCTCGATTTACTCTCTACCGAGTCCGCCGCCCTCTCCTCCACCCTCTCCCTCGCCGACAAGTGCACCTCCGCCTTCCCTGCCGCTGGCAAGCTCCGAACTCAGAGCGTCCTCGATTCCCTCTCCGCTCTCCTCGACCGCCACATCCGCGACTCCGATATACTCCTCCGGAGCGGCATCCTCCAGGAATCCGGCGCCGGCGACGAGAGCTCCATCTCTCCGCTCTCCTCGATCTTGTGTGAGCCATTGAAGGAGTCGGAGGTTAAAGCTCTATGTCTCAAGGCCATGGAGATCCTCGTCCAAGAGAGTCGGCGCTCCTGCTACTGTTAGTTGCCCTCTCGTTTAATCGAGCTTTTTTTGTGCTGTTGTTTTTCTATCTGCATCTGAAGTTTGCTTCTTTTCTGCCTGTGAAATCGTTGTAAGGTCAGTCTCTCGTTTTGGCATCTTCTTTTGTTTTTGAGCTCTTTCTATTCTGTTGAGAGGGAGATGGATTGTAGTCAACTGAAATTGAATCAGTTTTAGGTTTCGATTTTTAGGGCTTACATAGACCAGGAATAGTTTCTGATGGGAAAAACAATTACTATTAAGCTTACATTTGTTATCTGTAATTGGGAACTACCAAGAGGTTCAATTTGTCAATTATCGTTGAATTGGGGTTGATTATATGTTGGAAGTTGTGAGTGCTGGTTTAGAGTGGTGGATTTGGAGCTATAATACTTAGTAGTCTAAACTCTTAGCAAGGCCCAGAAGGTTTGTACTGACTACCTCCTATTACTCAGCGAAGAAAACATCAAACTTATGGTGTACACTACTCGATTTAGTTTAAAGATTCATAAGCTAGCACTTGACGACTAATGATCTTGTGTATTTCTTTGCCAGCTCCAAGTCGATAAAATTAGGCATTATGCATATCAGCACCAGAATCAACTGATTCCAACTGATGTCCCTGCCACTCATAGTGTCACCTCCTCACCTTGTGGGCCCCTAGCTAGTTCCCTCCACTAACTCAAGCCTCACCGATATGCATCTTCTTGAAGTTGAAGGTACTAAGCCTTTATTTGGTTTAATAAATCATGCGGTATAAGACAATGTATTCTGCATTACAATGCCGACTGTAGAAAATGGTTGTTTGGATACCCAAAAATACGGCATTGGCATTATATGTTGTCTATTAAGTAATGCATCGTATATTAAAGAGGTCATTTACAAGCTTTTCTATTCTATACCTTGTTAATAAGCATGACAAGCTAATGGCTATGAAAATCTAATGTGTTGATCTACTAAAGATCCACTTATCATCGATAGTTATATGTCCCCTTGAATTTGTTGAGCACTTCAATACATAATAGCATGCTGTTGGAATAAGATGATTGCAACTCTTTTGTCTTAAGGTTAAATTTTATGTTGACTAATGCTACTACTATTCAAGAGAACTCTAATCAGCATTTGATTATTATTATTATTATTATTCTAATAATTGGTATGGATTTTCTTGTAGAAAAATGGCCAAATGCAAAGACACAGATGATCCTACTGCTGTGGTGAGTGATCATTGTGGTGTAGTTACACCTTCAGTTCAAAGTTCAAAGAAGCGGACTGTAGGATCTAAGATGGGTAGTAAACTTTACAACTTTTTGTATATGATAGTGAATGTTGACTATGGATTTCCAATATTGTTTTTACTTTCTATGTACCAGTGCAAATACTTAATGGAATTCAATTGAATTTAGTTTGCATTTTTTGGATATTTATTGGAATGCAATCTGCTTTTTGTGGAAATTTGATTGTGGTTGCATTATTAATTATTGTACTAGGTACGAATTGGAAACTAGGAAGAAAAGAAAAAAAGGATATAAAAATTATATAGCTTTTTATAAAAAGAATTGGAAGCCAAAATATAGCGGTTTTTTTACAAAAAAAGTGCTATGAGTGAATGCACAAAAATAACGTTTTTTTAAAAAAGCGCTATAACTTAAACAACATGCATATCGCTTTTTGCTGAAAAGTGTTGTAAGTTAGACAACGTGCATAACGCTTTCTTACAAAAAGCGCTATGAGTATTTAACCTTTTATATTATTAAAAAATTAAGTGTATAGCGCTTTTCTGGAAAAAGCGTTATGTATGTTGACTTTCATAACGCTTTTGAAAAAGCGTTGTGAACCTAAATAACAGTGGTTCTATAGAGAACGTTTAAAAAAGCGCTATGCGTATAAGAAAAAAAGCGCTATGCTAAAGGGTCTTATGTAGTAGTGGTTCCTTCTTCATCAACAATAAAGACGCTTTCTTTCCCATCCAAGACGGCTAAGGAACCTTCCATTGAGCATATTGAGCCTTTATCCGAGTCAAGTCCTCCACTCATTCTAAGCCAATCATTCCTCATCACGACCGGAGCAATCATAGATGTTAAGAAGGGACTCGTATCATATTCTAGTGGTGAAGAGAAAGTAGAGGTCCACTTCGATAATACTTTGAAAGAGGATCGTGAAGAGGAGAATTTGGAAAATGATCCGGAAGTGAATTTCTTGCTAGATGAGACCAAGAAAAACAAAGTCAAGACCCAAGTGGAGAATGAGAGTCTCTTGCTAGGAGAAGGCGAAATGGAGGAGGTTAATGCCCAAGAGGATGAAGTATGGACGGGGTCTTTGCTACCAATGTTGAAACCAAACCCACTTATGGAGGAATGTGAAGAAAAGGTGGTCGGGTTTGGACCTTCATTGACCCCGGATGCTAGCAAAGAGCGGGCCAAGCATGAAGAGATGAAGATTGTCACCGTGGGTCCTTTCGACTTTCCTAAGTCAATCATGGTCCCTAGGCTTGAAGGTGCCTACAAATTCTATCATTTTCCCTTCAAGCTAGGACGCAAAGAGCTATGGACCTACAAGGATATCCCTTTGTTGAGTATTGTGAAGCACCACCGCACCCACCAAGTTGGTTTTATCCTAACCCTTCTCACAAAAGTTATTCTTGCGCTTTTGATAAGTTGAAACGATCTTTGAGTGCTATATCATTATTTTTCAATTTATCAATATGCTACTTATGCTTTCATGAGGTGTCTTCACAGGACTTTGACAGGTTGCTTAGAGCTTTGACAATGTCCGATCATAGGGATTGAGCAAAGGAACTTCTCGTCAAGCTAACGACGTTAAACAAGCGCTTACGTGAGGCAACCCGGTCTTTAGATTAGATTCTTTGTTTTTATTTTGTTTTTGATTTGATTTTTCTAACCTTCCTTAGATTAGATTAGGATACATTTTGTTTGGATAGGATCTTTGTGGGATTTTTGCAGGGTGCTAAGCTTCAAATGCGGGCTCAAAAAGGACGGTAGAAGACAACTTGACACGAGGTACATGAGCCCTCAGGACCGACCCTATGAGGGTCGATCACGACCCCCCCTTGCTCTGCCTTCCCCCTCGCTCACCTCTCAGGATCGACCCTAAGGGGGTCGATCTCGACCCTAAGGGGGTCGTGCCAGCACACCATCTCCACCTCCAATTCAAGCTTCTAAGAGTTTTTGTGAGTTTCCTCCTTCTTTTCTCTTTACTTTTTCATGTGTTTTCATGCATGGGGACATTGCATGATTTAAGTATGGGGTGGGGAAGAAGAAATCTCACATGTTGTATATAATTGAGTCTTGCTTTGTTTGTTTATTTGATAGTTTGTTTTGTTAAGAGGAAGATGTCAAAAATCCCAAAAAATTGCAAAATGTCGAAAAAATCAAAAAAAATATTTGCTTCTTTGTTTGTTTTAGGATAGAAGAATGCTCCATCTTAGATGTCCTATGATGAAAACTAATTTTCATGCTTATCATGTAATTCCTTTGGCATAATTGGATAGTGTAGCCTAAGTTTTTTGAGAAATTGCTCTTGATTGTGAATGTGACTTGTGATGAAATTGAGCATATGTGTCTTGAGTGAAAGTAGTTGCAATCCAACAAAATTTTTACCTAGTGAGAATTTTGGCCTTATGAGGAGATCATCATTGATTCCCTATTCTTTGTTTGTGTGATTTTGCTCTCTTTATGCATATGTTTCTTGTCATTGATATGGTTATCTATTTCTTGAAGCCGTTATGAGATTGCTCATGCATGTTGATTGTGATTAAGAACTTATATTTTTTGCCCATATTCTTCCATGCCTACCTTGAATTGTCTTTGCTTGAAACCTCATTCTAGCCTTAGCCTTTTGTTTGAAGCTCCAAAAAAATTATCCCTAGCCTATTAGCTTGACCTTCTTCCGGGAATTGAACTTAGATGAGTTGGGAATAAGTTTTGTTGAGTGACATTTGGGTTGGGTTTGGAAGTGGTGATATTGTTAAAGGGTAGAAAACAACTTGTTGAAGTGTAATGTAAAAGGATTCTTGGCTTGGATAGCACATATTGAAAAAAAAATGGTGAAAAAAAAGAGAAGGCAAAGAAGAGATCGAGCAAGCTCGAGTCTGAAAAAAAAATAAAAGAAAAAAAATGAAAAAGAAAAGAAAAAAATGCTATAAGTGCAAAGCCAAGAATTCATAGTATTTCTAAGTTGTATTATGGAAGTTTGGGTTAGAAATTGATGGGTGTGAGTTTTTATTGATGAAGTGTTTGGTTATGTGTTGAAAAGAGAAGAAGTGAGTTGATTTGGTTTGAAGTGTTGTATTTAGGAGTTTGATTCCCAGAATTTAGCACCACATGGCCAAATAACTCCCTACCTTATGTTATTACCGAACCCCATTACAACCCGGCCGAATTAGTCTTCTATGAAGATTTCATTGAGCCTAAGTTCTTATGAAGATTGATGTGTTTTGACTTCTCTAGGTAGAGAGATTGGTGATATACGTCTCAATGATAAAGTAGATGTTGCATAAAGATTGAGATGAGAGTTGATTTGTTAAGCCTAAACACATGAGAGTTGTGAGAAACACATTTATATCCCTTGTGAGGTTGGATTGTGATGGCCTAGCTTGAGACTTATACATATGTGATGACGTTAAAGTTACTTATCTTCTTTTCACTTGTGTTTAAAATGTTTTGACAAGGGCTATGCTTGAAGATTGTGTTATTGGTCTTGATTTGCATGATTATTGCTTGAGGACAAACAAGTCTAAGTATGGGGTGTTTTGATGTTCGCGTTTTTAGGTAGATTTTTAGGGTTTAGATAGGTTAGTTTAAGTTGTTTTTCGTAGTTGAGTCTTGTGTTTTTGAGTCTTTTTGCATGTGTTTTCGTATTTCCTTGAGATTCGGAAACTACGCATATTTGTGTCGTTTTGTAGGTGTTTTGGAGCTTGAAAACGAGTTTGGAGCAAGGCTATCTCAAGTAGACAAGCTAAGGAGAAGAGCCAAGAGGAGCAAAATCAACAAGAGAAGTGAAGAAACCGACCCAAAGCTCGAGCCAAGTATGAAGAAGCTGGAAATATACTCTCAGGATCGACCCTAAGGGGGGTCGATCTCGACCCTAAGAGGGTCGTGCCAGGATGAAGAAATGTGAAGAAATTGAAGAAATCACCCTCAGGATCGACCCTGAGGGGGTCGAGATCGACCCAGGGTCGAGCCTTGTGACCGACTTCCCCCTATCCGGATTTATTGTTGAAGTTTCCTAGTTTGTATTTTAGGAAGGTTGTTTCTTTGTGTTTCCTAGTTAGATTAGGACTCCTTTTATTCTATAAAAGGAGGTTGAACCTATAGTTTTTATTCATTCAATCAATTAATCATCAAGACTTGGAGAGTTAGGAAGAAGACTTGGAGAACAAGTTTGAGGTTTGTAAGATTGACCTTTGGTTTATAGTTGAATTTTAGTTTGGTTTGATCATGTCTTCTTCTTCTTCTTCTTCCTTGCCTCTTCTTGCTATGTGTGAGTAGTTTTCTTAAGTTCTAGGGTTGGGCAAAAACCCAACACAATCATGCATGTTTAAAACTTGAATTCATGACTTGAATGCTTGATGATCATGTTTATGTATCTTGTGCTTAATCCTTTGCGAAAGTTGAGGCATGTCTTGTGATTAACCATAGAGAAAGTGAAAAGTTAGTTGCTTGATTACATCTAATAGGATTATTTGCGAAAGTTGATATTCCTAGGTTGAAGGATAGGTAGAAAAGTTGTTTGATTTGCGAAAGTTGATTGAATGGCTTGAATTGTTTGCAAAAGTTAACTTTTCTATGATCTAGATGGCATGATAGTTGTGAATTCTTGTTGAAAGCATTTATGGTTGTTGTTGTGGTAGCCCTATCCCAAGGATTTGCCTTTTATATTGATTAAATTTTGTGTCTTTTGCCTTGATCCCGACTCCCTAAGTCGTGCTCGAACCATTGCTAGTGTTGTGTGTGATTCGTGCTTGTTTGCTCTCAGGATCGACCCCCCCTAGGGTCGAGATCGACCCTCTTTGGGTCGAGCCTGAGTTGTTTCGTTCTTGTTTCCTTAGTTCTTTTCGTAGTTTATCAATTAATCTTAGCACTATTCTCACTCCCGTGGACGATCCTGACTTCGCTATACGCAGCGGGGTCTTGAATACAAATTTATTTGTTCAAGAAACCCTTCAACACTTTGTTTCCCGCTTCAATCCTGAGGTGGGTTTCGGGGGAGATGGTGTTGAACTCTTGATTCGGAAGGCTAATCCAAATCCCAAGCTTTGGAATCTTCGGAGAAAGATGAGGGCGGAACTTGAATCCCACAAAATTAGGTAGCAATATTTGGGGATGTTCTTGAGCAATCGGGCAGGTAATTAAGCCAAGCCGAGACGACATGGGAGAAGGAGAACGACCGGGGCCGGCACGGCAACCCTTGAGATAGCACACCACCGGACTCCGCCACCCCCCACCACCGCGAAATGCTCGCCCCTTCTTCTTGAAACGCAGCCAGGGGCCGATTGGACCGCCCCTCCGTCGCAACGCGGAAGAGCGACTTAGGCTATGAATCCACTTCGCGATCTCTTCGCTTTTGCATCCTTCAATGGGACTTTGGATCTTTTGCTGAACCAACTGGTTCGGGAAGTACTTTGCAATAACATTCACGCTCCGTTTCACGATCTTGTTAGGGGCTCGATCAACGAGCACTTGCGCCATATGCGGGAGCTAGGAGGGAAGCCTTCTTCTTGTACCCCGGTAGCGAACATACCGGCTGAAGATTAGTTGTTGGGTGGTGGTGACAGAGATTTTGTAGGCTCGACGTCGGTCAGGAGCGGTGCTAGTTGGTGGCGGTGGTGAAGACATGCTAGGGTTTTGCCAAGAGGTGGAGGAAGGGGTAAGGGCGCGTGCAAAGGCGCGTTCTTTTGGAGTGTTTTTTATATTCTCAACCAGTTAGACTAAGGCTCCGTTCGGGAGGTTGCTGAAATGGTAACGGGAGCTGGGTGGAGAGCAAAACGCTGCTCGAGGTCGTCGTTCGGCATGGCAGCTGGCGCGGAAGATGGAGCGGACGACCCAGCGGAATTCCGCTACTTCGTTCCCCTAGGGGGTACGAGCTTTTCGAAACCCAGCCCGCTGAATACTCCCAAAATCCCATCTCCCAAAATTCGACATTTCCACCCGATACCCCTGCCCCTCTCGAGCTAGCGTCTGTGTTCGCGAAAAGTCCTCTCAAGAAGGGAGATCTTCGGCGATTCGGCGATTCTTGGCGACTGGCGACGGCGGCTACGAGATTCTTCAGATCTAAAGTTTAGTACTCGTTAGCTATCATGATTTTAGGGGTTTTTGGGTTCGTCGAAGATGGGTTAGGGTTCTTTGCTGGTTCGGCATGCCAAGCTTGCCTCTACTTAGGGTTTGAGCTTGGTGTTCGTCGTTTCTAGGGTTTGAGGCTCTAGCTACGGCGGCGGCGTCTTTCACCCGTGGAGCAGAGCATATCTAGGGCGAGAGGGGAGCCAGGGCGAGAGCGGAGATAGGCTGACAGTGGAGGGCGAGATCGGAGATAGGGCTTCACATGTGCAACGACGTTCGTACCATCTCAACCCAAGCCACAATAGTCCCAGTTCAGTCCCGATTATTCACTTTTGAGGTTAGTTCCCGACATTCCTGTTCATTATGTTTATGGTTCCGACAAGCATTACGGTTAGGGTGAGGATTTGGGTCCCCAATCGGAGAATGGACGATGTTAGGATGTGTTGTTCAACTTGTTGAAATTGTGGCCTGTTTTTGTTCGAATTGTTGATTGTGTTTGCTGTTGAGTGTGGTTTTCGTTGGAAGTGTTGATTGTGTTTGCAGTTACTGTTGTTCAACTTGGAGTGCTGAATGTTGATGTTGCTGAAGTTGTGGGTGGTTCTTGGTTCTTCACTTTTAAAGGTTGCTGCTGCTGAATGTTGTGCTGTTATAGTGTTAATTTTTGATTGTGGATAGGGTGTGAAATGGTGAACTTGTTGAAATTGTGGGTTTCAATTCAGGGGTGTTGGTGCTGCTGAATACAGGGTAGTGAATTGTCGGACATTCTATGTGTTGTTGAAATATGTGTTGGCCACTTCGAATGTGTTGTTGAAACTGTTGAATTTGTGGGTACGAGTTGTGGCCTGTTATTGATATTACATGATGCATTTTCAGTTGTGATATTTGATCGTTGACATGAACATGGTTTTGTTGTAGCCGCTACAATGGTTTCCCAAGGATCATCGTTCGATCCGGATGATATGGACTTGCCTTCCTACCAAGGATCCGATGGTTCGATCGAACCAACAACAACTGAACTGGGTTTTGAAACATTCCCACCTTCGGTAATGATTTCACTATTTTTAACAGTTAACTTGAAATGATTTCATGACTTTTGATTGACAATTTATTTTTGAGCAGGAACTCTCTGACACTCCTCCTCCACCCTTGGCCAGCCATGGTAGGCTCCGACCGTTCGATGTGGAGTTAGAGTGTGAGAGGGTGGCTCGTGCAATGGTGGAGGAAGAACTTGGAGTGCAGAGGGCTACTGTCCAGGCGCTGGAGATTCAGGCACAAGAAGATGCAAGAAGGCTGTCTGATATGGCAACGCATGTGCTTCTCTTGTGTCAGGAGCTAGATACAGCTAGACAGTCGGCTAGGTCATGGCATATCTATGCTTGTGCTTTGGTCGCCCTCGTGTCGGCTTAGGTATTGCGTGGTTAAATATTCTACGTTTTGTGTTTCGTGATGTCGTCCTGAATTTAGGTTCTTTTTATCTTGTCCTGTAGTACCAAGTTTGTTGAATGTTAACTTGTGATGCACTTAATTGTTGGTTGGACCATTATGCTCGGTTGTTTGAATGTTTGATTGTGTGAATGCTTTGTTGATGTATGTTATGTGGCTCGCAAATGTTTATGTATGTTATCTGAATGCTTTGTTTGTGTATGATACGTGTGGTACGGTTGTGGGAACATGTGCAACTCGACTGAGGTTTGTGAGTTATTTAAGCAATTATCTCCATTTATCTAATCTTTGTTTCTGTTTATATTGACTTAATTCGCATTTGTGCTCAGGTTGTGTAGGACTTTGGATGGACAAGTTGTGCAGGCTATGGCACACACTGAGGTAAATTTCAAACCATCATAATATACATACGCAGATTTTAATTGAAATCGGTCAAACTTTGAAAGTGTGCCTCGCATATATTAATATTACGTATTCATGAATGGATGTCCTGACCTTTCTATTGTCCTTTTGCATAATAGTAGTGAGCAGCTTATGTTCTGACTTGTAGCATCATGTTGTCAATGTCACCCCTGATGTTTCACATCCATTTAATTTATGGTTGGGGTTGTTTGGTTGTAGTTAATAGTACTCGTTCGTCCTATCCCGTATAGGCCTATCCCAAACCCCACTAGTTTCCCTATAAATTCCTTCAAAAGAGACCCTACAAAGCATCACGTTAGCTCATACAAACTCGAAGGTCTTTTTTTTTCCTCAATTTGTTTGCTGTTGTGGCACAGGTTTGGTAAACGCACATAATCATCTCTTCTCAACGCAGGTTCCATAATGGAAGAGTAGATTTGGACGAGTGCGCGTAACAAAGAGGTGCTAATCATCGCCCGCGACAAGTGTCTTCCTCAATGGAGGCGCGGTGAGTTTGTAAACTTCAGAACAATGGCTGGGCGCTTCCATTTGAACACCAGTGTGCACATTACCGGTAAGATGTCCAAGCATCGGTTGGACTACAACAAGAAGATTTAGCGTATGTACGATTACATGAACCGGGTGGGTATTCACGTCAGCTTTTATGATGTCTCCGGGGAGCTGTGCGGGGATGACGCATGGTGGGAGTGGGCAGCCTTGTATGTGAATTTTATTTTCACTGCACAATCTCTTTTTTTGAGATACAATAATTTGTGTTGGTTCTACTGATGTCTCTCTATTTGGTAGTGTTTTAAGTGTGTTTTCCTTGGTAGTTTTAGTTCTTTTTCCTTCTTTTCTTGTGTGTTTAGTCCCTTTTTAGCTTAGTTCCCGCATTTCTATGAGATTCGGAGACTATGCGCGTTTTGTGCGTCTTGTAGGCATTTTGGAGCAAGAATCATGGAGATTGGAGCATGGCATGATGGAGGAATTCAAGGATGAAAAAGGAGCCAAAATGGAGCTAAAGATGCATAGGAAGAAGCCTCAAGTGAAGACGAAGAGAACGGCGAAAGAATCGAGTCAATCGGAGCTAAAACGAGAGAGAACGGAGCGAAACAAGCTGAAAAATGCCTTAGGACCGAGGTACCCAGCATGTCGGGCCCGAGGTACAATGGTGGCCCGAGGTGGTGGACCGAGGTGTGGCATGTCGGGCCCGAGGTACCCAGAACGTATGCCCTTGGACCGAGGTTGAAGCAAGTCGGGCCCGAGGTTCTTCCGTGTCGATCCATGTCGGTCGTAGCTTTGGATTCCTTTCTTTTTGGGATTTTCTTGTTAATTCCCATAATTATATTTGCTTCCTTGGAGATCAAGGTGATGCGATCCCTTCCCTTACTCCCAAGGAAGAGGAGGACGCCATGACAATGCGTTCGGACGGACCCATCACTCGAGCTCGTGCTAAGGCCATCGCCCGAGCAACGGCGTCCTTTGTATGGCGAGCCTCTCAGTCCATTACCATAGTCCCTGAAGAACCAGCTACTTGGGTGCTGAGCGTGCTTAAGGCCAGTCCTGAAGAGTCCTTGTCGTCCCCATCCGGGGAAGGCTTCCTTCTGCCAACTCTAGGGACGATACAAGAGAGTCCCCAGCTGGGGAAGGCTTCCTCATGCCTTGGCGTCCCCATTCGGGAAGGCTTCCTTCTGCCTAGGCCAACTCTAGGGACGATACAAGAGAGTCCCTATCCGGGGAAGGCTTCCTCTTGCCTTGGCGTCCCCATCACCAGCGTCCCTAGCTCTCAACCAGCGTCCTCAGCTTTGCACCAGCGTCCCTAAGCAGCGTCCTCAGCTTTGCACCAGCGTCCTTAGCTAGCGTCCTAAAGCAGCGTCCTTTCAGCTGCACCAGCGTCCTTCACCAGAGTCCCTCAGCTCTTGAGTAGAGTCCTTCAGCAGAGTCCCTCAGCTCATGAGCAGAGTCCTCGGCAGAGTCCCCAGGACTCCTTTGTTAGAGTCCTCAACAGAGTCCTCAGGACTCCTTTGTTTTCTAAGTCCTTGTCTTTCCTTTTTCCTAGCTAGCTTATGGATAAGTATTACCTTTTGTAGTAAGGACAAGAATGTTAGGTCAGATTAGTTGTCTGACCATTTATAGTATGTTTAGGGATTTGGGCCAAGACTTGCATGTTTTTAGGCCCAACCCATAAATGCTAGGTTTTCCTCTTTTGTGTTAAGAGCCTCCACTATATAAGGAGCTCTCTCTTTTGTAATCCTTACGTTTGCTATTAATGAGTTTTGGCTGAATCGAGATTGTCTCTTCCCCAAAACCGCTGACGTCAACCTTTCTAACCCTCTTCTCCGACGCCCTCCTTCTCCGGCCAACGCCGATCTTCCTCGACCTCCGGCGAGTTCTTCCGTCCGTTGGAACTATTCACCCGTCCCTCACTCAGCTTCCGCTCCATTTACACCATAGTCCCTTCAATAGTTGGATAAAGGCACAAGTCGTAACCTAGATCCTTGGCTAAAGCGAGTCCTTAACGGAAGTCCCGAGAAGGGAATCGCATCAACTGGTATCAGAGCCCAGGTTACGTAAGCCTTTTATTCGGACTATTGCATATCACACTTGCTTCCCTTTGTGTTTCCTTGAATCCGTCCTTATAAAAATCAAAAAAAAAAAAAAAAAAAAATTTTTTTTTTTTTTTAGCCCAACCTTGGTAGTAGAACAAGTTTCTACTACTATAGTCCTTAAAAAAAAAAAAAAGTTACTACCCAACTACAATTGCAGTCCTTACATGCTTGGTGATTTCAATTACTTGTTGCATATTGATTTCAGTCGTGCTTAGGTTAGTAACCTATTTGTGCTACTTGCTTCCCTCCAAGGACTCTCTTTCGGTTAGTAACCGCTGAAAAAAAAAAAAAAAAAAAAAACAAACAAAGAAGTCCAAGTAGAAAGCCAAAATAAGGCAACTACTTTGGATTCAAGAGAGTCCCGAACAACTCATTAGGAAGCAGTCCTCAGACCAGAGGCGCGTCCTCAACAAAGCAGTCCTTAGCACTTAGCACGTCAATATTGTTGCTTGTAATTGCATTGATCCTTGCGTGTTTGAGTTGCATCGTATAGCCTTTAGCCGCCTCTCGCACATAAAGCCTTCCTTGACCTTTGTGTGTGCATAGTCCGTCTAAAGAGCTGTTTCTAGTGCTTGTACTTGTTGATCCCTGTTCCATTTTTACTCGCCATGGACTCTAATGTTATGATAGGAAACCCATCCAACGAGGCTAACAATGGAAATAATCCACCCCAAGTCCTCAACCAAGAACTCTCAAACGAGGTCCTCAACCCTCCCCAACTCACACCAGAACAACAAGAGATAGCAGAGTTGAAACGCCAAGTGGCGTCCCTTCTCCAAGCCCAAGCGGCAACTCGAGTTTCTCTTGTGAACGCCCCGCCTCAAGTCCTTCCTTCCAGATCTACTCAAGGACTACCCATCAATCTCTCCGACCAAGCTGGCCCAAGTCAGCTGAACGGTCAAACTTCTCACCATGTGCTTCCCAACAGGACTTCCTCACGCGACGCCCCTCAACAAAGGCGTCCCCAGTCCACCATTGAGCCTCGCCGTCCTCAAGGCCAAGTCTTGCGGAGTGATCCGCATGCTTACGATGCTTCCTCCGGCCATGAGTCCGAAGGCCCAGGTATGTACCCTTCCTCTTTCCGTTTCAATGATCGCTATGACCCCAGGAGAGATGGTCGCCAGGCAACGTCCCCTCCACGGTATCAAAGGCGTCCCCAAGACCCAGGTACCAGGGAACGGGACCATCGGGTGTACAATAGGCGTGACCAACGCTTTGATGAGCACCCCTTACGACGGACACAACGGCATGAAAGGCGCATGGCACAAGGAAGGGAGCCGTCCCTACCTCCAGCACAGGCGTCCTTAGGCCAATCGTCCGATACTCCAATTTGGGAAGACGAGTTTAATGACTTCGACGATGAAGAATATGAAGACTCGGGCTTGCCCAACCCTCACAACTTCCCACCTTTGGGTGATCCACCTGAATTGGACGACCGTCCCGCGGACTGGATTCCCCCGGCTCCGCCTTTAGAACGTCGCCATGAAGAAGTCCCTAGGAGGGAAGGACGCCATAATGTCAACCGACACCAAGAGCGTCCCCGTCGACATCAAGGTGAACGGCGCGGTAATGCCCCTAGAGCGATACCACCAAGACCTTGGAGTCCCATTGATCGCGGTTTGGACTTGCGTGAAGACCGTGGGGACTATGACCTCCCAGCTTCAAACCGTCATGAGGTCAAAGTCCGAATTGAACACTTTGAAGGGCATTACGATGCAGCTGCCTTCCTTGAGTGGATTGCCGCCACAGCGCACACTTTGCGCTATTGTCGGACTCCTTCCCATGAATGGGTCCATTTAGCTACGCTCCATTTTCGTGGTCAAGCACGAGTGTGGTGGCAACGCTTTGTGGACAACCGTTTAAGGCTAGGCAAGACACCGGTAACCACTTGGGATCAACTTGTGTACGTCATGACCCAAAAGTATGTTCCTAAGGACTATAAGAACCAGATGAGGATGGACATTGCAACACTTCGCCAAGGAAGCATGACTCCCATTGAGTTCTTCTCTAAGTTGGAGGATATGTATTACAAGGCTGGCATTTCAGTTGCCCCCTCCACCTTGAAAACTAGGTTTATCTCTGGATTGAATCAGTCCCTTAGGCACCAGCTTGAGCCTTTGCCCATCACAGATTTGAACAACTTGATGCATACTGCCATGACCATCTATAAGAACCAACAAGAATTGCGTTCTTATCAATCTCGGCCGTATAGGTATGCTTCCTCTATCTCTCGTCCTTATGCTTTCACTAATTCCTCCCCTAGTATGCAGGGACAGGGTTCTTCTTCAAAGCAGTCCCCATCCCAACGTCCTTCCCAACCACATGGAACGAACTCCACAGGCCGTCCTCAACAAGGGCGTCCTTCCCAGCAAGGGACTCCACTTGAGCGTTCCCGGGACATTGAGTGTTTCTCTTGTGGCGGACGAGGACACTATCAAAAGGACTGCCCCAACAAAAAGAAAGTGTTGTTCTCCACAACCACAGGAGGTTATGAGTCCTTCGATGAGGAAGAAGTCCCACCAGAGCCATTATATGAGGACTCCTATGCTGTTCCACAAGAGGAAGAGTTTGATTGTGCCCCAGCACCAGCGGACTCCGGTCACTGCCTTGGGTTGGTTGCTAGGAAGGCACTCATTTTGAAAGGATCCTTACAGGACCAACGTGAAAATCTCTTCCACACTCGCGCTTTGGTTGGTTCCACCAGCCTTAGTGTGATTATTGACTCCGGGAGTTGCACCAACCTTGTCAATGAAAAGGTAGTCAAACACCTTAACTTGGAAACAACTCCCCACCCTGCCACTTATGGACTACAATGGTTGAACTCCACAGGTACCCAAATAACTCACCAATGCATGATCACCTTTTCCATTGGTCCTTACACGGACACCTTACTTTGTGATGTCGTCGCTATGGACGTCACACACTTGTTGTTGGGACGCCCATGGGCTTTCGACCGGCGCGTCCTTCACGATGGCTTCCTGAACACTTATGTGTTCACGTACCACGGGAAGCGCGTCAAACTCTTACCCATGTTGCCTAGTGAAATATTGCAGGATCAGGTACAACGCGACCGCGCTAAGGCAATTGAAGAAGAACGGGCGCGCAAGGAACGCCACTCGGATGCAAAGCCGTCCCTCTTTGATGGCCAACAACAGCGTTCCAAAGCCGTCCCGAAAAGGAGTCCCTCAGAACAAGCGTCCATAACACCCAAACCAAGCGCGTCCCTTCAAGGCACGGTTGAGCCCCGTGGATTGGTAACAAAGCCGTCCCCGTCTCAGCCGCCACCCTCAGGACGTACCCATTGCTTCTTGATGGTGCCGATGTCTCTCACATCTTCTACCACAGTCCCTAATGATCCGGCCGTCCCTAGCGCCGTGACTTCCCTTCTAGAGGACTTCAAGGATGTCTTCCCAGACGACCTTCCCCCAGGACTTCCTCCACTACGTGGAATTGAGCATCAAATTGACTTGATGCCCGGGGCCTCTCTTCCAAATAGAGCTCCTTACAAAGCTGGCCCAGATGAAACCAAGGAACTCCAAAAGCAAGTGCAAGAACTCCTTCAGCGTGGCTATGTAAGAGAGTCCCTAAGTCCTTGTGCCGTGCCTGTCATTCTAGTCCCCAAAAAGGATGGCTCTTGGCGCATGTGTATGGACTGCCGTGCAATCAACAACATCACCATCAAATACCGGCATCCAATTCCTCGGCTCGATGATATGCTGGACGAGCTCCATGGTGCCACCTTGTTCACAAAAATAGACTTGAGGAGTGGCTACCACCAAATCCGCATGAAGGAAGGCGATGAATGGAAGACAGCCTTCAAGACCAAATTTGGTCTCTATGAGTGACTCGTCATGCCCTTTGGTCTCACCAACGCCCCAAGCACCTTCATGAGGCTTATGAACCATGTCCTTAGGGACTTCATTGGTAAGTTCCTTGTGGTCTACTTTGATGATATCTTGATTTATTCAATGAATCTCACTGACCACACGGAGCACATTAAGTTGGTATTGGCACGCTTACGCCGTGAAACACTCTATGCCAACTTGGCAAAGTGTACTTTTTGCAAGCCGTCCACTGTCTTCCTTGGCTTTGTGGTATCTAGTGTTGGTTTACAAGTGGACGAGGAAAAGATCAAAGCTATCAAGGACTGGCCTACTCCCAAGAGTGCAACAGAAGTCCGCTCCTTCTTAGGACTTGCCGGTTTCTACCGCCGTTTTGTCCATCACTTCAGCGTCCTTGCTGCCCCATTACATGCCTTAACCAAGAAAGGCACAATCGTAGAATGGAAGCAGCATCATGAACAGGCGTTCCAAAGCCTTAAGGACTCCCTTTGTAATGCTCCACTCCTCCAGCTCCCGGACTTCACTAAGCCCTTTGAGATCGAGTGTGATGCATCAAATGTTGGCATAGGTGGCGTCCTCCATCAAGAACGCAAGCCAATTGCCTATTATAGTGAGAAGCTCACTGGAGCTCAGTTGAACTACCCCACATACGACAAAGAGCTGTATGCTCTCATTAGAGTCCTCAAGACTTGGCAACACTACTTGTGGCCACGGGAGTTCATCATCCACAGCGACCATGCGGCATTGTCTTACCTCAAGAGCCAAGCACACCTCAATAGAAGACACGCACGCTGGGTCGAGTTCTTGGAGACGTTCCCTTACGTCGTCCATCATAAGAAAGGTAAGGAGAATGTGGTTGCGGACGCCCTTTCTCGCAGGTACACCCTCCTTTCTTCCCTTCAAGTTCGCTTACTTGGCTTTTCCATGTTAAAGGAGCTTTATGCTTCGGACTCCTTCTTTGGTCCCATCATGGAAAAGGCCACGCCTTCTCATGCCATTGATGGCTACTTTCTAGATGAAGGGTACTTATTCAAGGCTGGGAAGCTATGCGTCCCTAAGTCTTCCATAAGGACTCTTTTGATAAAGGAAGCGCATGAGGGTCGTGGTCATTTTGGCGTTAATAAAACCCTTGCTGCCTTGCGTGAGCACTTCTTTTGGCCTCACATGGCTCATCATGTCACGCAATATTGCAAGAGTTGTATTACTTGCCAAAAGGCCAAGTCCACTAGCCATAATCATGGACTTTACTCTCCTTTGCCTATTCCGCATGCTCCGTGGGAAGACCTTTCAATGGACTTCATCACGGGACTGCCTAGGTCCAAGAGGGGCAAGGACTCCATCTTTGTAGTAGTGTGTCGCTTCTCAAAAATGGCCCATTTCATTGCGTGTACTACGACGAACAATGCTACGGACGTGGCTTGTCTCTTCTTTGAACACGTAGTGAAGTATCATGGCATTCCCCGCACAATCATAAGTGATAGGGACTCCAAGTTTGTGGGGCATTTTTGGAGAACACTTTGGGGAAAGTTAGGCACCAAACTACTATTCTCTACTTCCTTCCATCCCCAAACCGATGGCCAGACGGAAGTCACCAATCGGACCTTAGGCTCACTCCTTCGAGTGATGCTTAAGAACAACCCACGCCGGTGGGAGGACTTACTCTCTACTGTAGAATTTTGCTATAACAGGTCCAAACACTCGGCGCACAACATGAGTCCCTTCGAGGTCGTCTATGGGCGTAATCCGCTTACTCCCATGGACCTCTCACCCCGTCCCTTGCAGCAAGGAGAACACTTCGATGCAGCCAACCGCGCGGACTACATCAAGAAGCTGCACATGAGGACGAGGGACCGCCTTGAGCGTCGTGCCCAACAATATGCCAACCAACATAACCAAGGACGCCAACAGCTCATCTTTGAGCCTGGGGACTTGGTTTGGCTCCACTTGCGCAAGAATCGCTTCCCTCAAGCCCGGAAGACTAAGCTCCATCACCGGGGGGACGGCCCCTTTCGCGTCCTTGAACGGATTGGACCAAACGCTTACAAGCTTGAGCTTCCGGACTCCTATGGAGCCGTCCATGCCACATTCAATGTAGCGGACTTGTCTCCATATGTGGAACCTGAAGATGAACATCTTTTGGAGGAAGCGGGGACGCTTCCCACTCAAGGGGGGGAGGATGATGCGATCCCTTCCCTTACTCCCAAGGAAGAGGAGGACGCCATGACAATGCGTTCGGACGGACCCATCACTCGAGCTCGTGCTAAGGCCATCGCCCGAGCAACGGCGTCCTTTGTATGGCGAGCCTCTCAGTCCATTACCATAGTCCCTGAAGAACCAGCTACTTGGGTGCTGAGCGTGCTTAAGGCCAGTCCTGAAGAGTCCTTGTCGTCCCCATCCGGGGAAGGCTTCCTTCTGCCAACTCTAGGGACGATACAAGAGAGTCCCCAGCTGGGGAAGGCTTCCTCATGCCTTGGCGTCCCCATTCGGGAAGGCTTCCTTCTGCCTAGGCCAACTCTAGGGACGATACAAGAGAGTCCCTATCCGGGGAAGGCTTCCTCTTGCCTTGGCGTCCCCATCACCAGCGTCCCTAGCTCTCAACCAGCGTCCTCAGCTTTGCACCAGCGTCCCTAAGCAGCGTCCTCAGCTTTGCACCAGCGTCCTTAGCTAGCGTCCTAAAGCAGCGTCCTTTCAGCTGCACCAGCGTCCTTCACCAGAGTCCCTCAGCTCTTGAGTAGAGTCCTTCAGCAGAGTCCCTCAGCTCATGAGCAGAGTCCTCGGCAGAGTCCCCAGGACTCCTTTGTTAGAGTCCTCAACAGAGTCCTCAGGACTCCTTTGTTTTCTAAGTCCTTGTCTTTCCTTTTTCCTAGCTAGCTTATGGATAAGTATTACCTTTTGTAGTAAGGACAAGAATGTTAGGTCAGATTAGTTGTCTGACCATTTATAGTATGTTTAGGGATTTGGGCCAAGACTTGCATGTTTTTAGGCCCAACCCATAAATGCTAGGTTTTCCTCTTTTGTGTTAAGAGCCTCCACTATATAAGGAGCTCTCTCTTTTGTAATCCTTACGTTTGCTATTAATGAGTTTTGGCTGAATCGAGATTGTCTCTTCCCCAAAACCGCTGACGTCAACCTTTCTAACCCTCTTCTCCGACGCCCTCCTTCTCCGGCCAACGCCGATCTTCCTCGACCTCCGGCGAGTTCTTCCGTCCGTTGGAACTATTCACCCGTCCCTCACTCAGCTTCCGCTCCATTTACACCATAGTCCCTTCAATAGTTGGATAAAGGCACAAGTCGTAACCTAGATCCTTGGCTAAAGCGAGTCCTTAACGGAAGTCCCGAGAAGGGAATCGCATCACAAGGAGTCTAGAAGCCTTGGGGATCAAGGAGTTCTAGAAGCCTTGGA